>PVIA01000382.1:0-465269 GCA_004024845.1 Tonatia bakeri
AAGAATGATAGCTAATTCTTTACTTTCTATCTTATACATTTTAGAAAAAGACTGCTAACTGTATTTCCATACTAAATATTTCCATAAGCTTACATGTTTTTAAAAAACCTGTTTTATCTATCATCAAGATTTAAAACTTGTCACAGGATGCAGTGGGAGTCTACTACAGCACATTTTGATTATACATATTTAGATGTTGCTTTTTAAAGAGGTCTAAAGGAATCTGAAGAAAACTAAAGCAAATGCTAAAAATCCTTTGGGCAGGAAGTATCAGAGGAGTGAAAGCTGGTTTTCATTGTTCAAATAATTATTCTACAATGCTTTAACATTTCACATGTTACAACTGATGAAAAAGTACAAGGCAGTACAACCTATTTAGTAAATCCAGATTTTTGTAAAGCTGTAATGAAAAACAAAATCTTTATTATAATATGTGTTTCAATCCAATCATAAATTAGTAAATTCCAATAAGATTTGTAGGAAACTCACCTAAGCTTCCTCATACACTTATTTTAGCAACAGCATGTTTATAAAATATAAATTGTGTACCTTAGGTTACTATACATGTTTTTTTTTCTTTTTTGTCTTTTAAAATTTGTCTTGCAGAAAGTCTTTCTTGTTGAAATAATTTCAGTTTTTACAATATGAAGCATTTTAAAATATATATTAATTGAATAGCATATGCTAAATATTTTCGCATCAATGTTTATCTAAATTTTATCTTGCCCTCTCTTGCTGCTTAAGGAATGAAAGTAATTTTTCAGATAAAGTGGTTCTTTAAATTTAGAAATCACTATGTATACTTTTATGTATTGTTTTACTGTCCCTCAAAAATAATCTTATTAACTCTCATAAGCTACCATTATCCTGCTGAAGTGAAATATTTAATTAATGTTATATAAAGATAGAATTTCTATAAACTTTTCTTGTTCTCTTTTCTCTATCAGTTCCCTGTACACATTTGTAATATAAGAAAATGAAGTTAGAAATGTATACCTTTATAATTTTACACTATCAATAAAATAATTCCCCTTTCAACAGACTTTTACTGAGCACATTCTATATGCAGGTCTACTATGTGCAGTGGGGTAAATATAAGTCGAAATTTTATTAACATTATAAAAGACAATTAAATGCACTTAAATTATTAGTAAATTATTTTTGTAAAGTCTGTCCTATAGTTAATTGATCTTCTGAATTGCTAAGCCAATTGGGTGATATGTTTGTGTCCTTTTTTTCCTTTTAGTGGTGTTGATTATCAATGATGCACATAGTGATATTCTTTTTTTATTTGTAGTCAGTAAATCTTACTTGTAAACATGTAGCATGTTCACAGCTCTATAGTTAACTTAATGTAATATTTTAAAGGATTCAAAGAGATTAAGATGACATGCAAAATTCATCAGAAGTAAAGTTCAATGGATGATTAGATTGTTGTAGAGAGTGTAGATTACCATTGTGATTGCCAACAAGATTGCTCTTCATAGGAACACTTTAAAAAAAAAAGCAATTAGTTCTGAACATTACATGGGGAAAGATAAGCAAATTGATAAAATTATAATATCACTAATAAAAGCATATTCTAGATTACTAGAGAATGTTGTTATGAAATGATGTTGGTGATTATGGAAACATCACTTTGTTCACTATACTCATTATCAGGACGAGAAGCATAAACTGAACTTCTAATAAGTACAAGGACCTCAATACCATATTAGGAGATTTATTTTATTTTGAAGGGCAATTGGAAGCCATTTATGGTTACTTAGACTGAGAAACATGAAACAACACAGGATTTGATAAGACTTTTCCCTCTGAGAGCATCACAAGAGTTTAGAAATAAGATTATCATCAATTAACAGTTTTTTTCCAGTACTTTGCCAAGAGGCAGTAATGACTTGAACTGAGACTCTGTAACAAGAGAGCAAAGGAAAATTCCAAGAAATAGTGTGATGAATAGGACTTGGTAATTACTCAAACACAAGGGACAAAGAATACAGATACAAAGAAGACTTGAAAATAAATAGAGATTGTTCTGTAGCAAAACAAAGACTGACTAAATATCTGTCTAATCACAGTGTTTATAAAAAACCACATTGCAGAGTTCATGATACAAACAAAAAATATAATTCTCCATATACAAAAGAGATTCAAATTCTAAACAGCATCAGCCACTTTTGCACAATATTTTAGTGAAGCAGAAGGAAAAGTACTTTTCCTGAGTACTTTTTGCTGCTCTGTTACTTTGTGCCACAATAGTCAGTGGACTGAGCAGCTATCTGCACCTAGAGAAAAATTACAGATAAGTAAGTGTTTGTGGGGGAAAACATAACATGCAATGTTTTGAAGGAGTCACCTTTGGTTCCAGGGATGCTTGAGTGTTTCTTCAGTGACCTGGAAAATGGAATAGAGAATAGGCTCATCAAATTTGTAGATGAGTTCAATCTTCTGAAGAGAATAAAGACAGAGCTACTCATGAAGGGTATATTCAGTATTGAAAATGAACTTGGAGAATTAGAAAAAGCAGTGAGAAATGAACTGAACAGAGTTCAAATGGGTCAAATTTAAGGTAGTGCGGCAGAAGGCAGAGAGCTTCAAATAAATATGGGAGGAAGGGTGATTTGCAGTAGTATTGGAAACACTCTCTACAGCATTATCGTGCTGAAAATGGTGAGGAATGGTGTCTGCACACCAAGGACACAGGGGAATAAAACTCACCACATTCTACTATCTCTTGTGAATTTAAATTGGGGGCCCCAAAATACTCATATAAGACTTTATTTAGCACTTCAACAATTATTAGATATCTACTAGGTAAAATTCTTTTTTTTGTTTTAGTGCTTCATAACAAATAAAATAGTGGGAAATAAATCTAGTTTAAAGAATAAGGATCAGCCCGGGCTGGTGTAGCTCAGTGGATAGAGCACCCGCCTGCAAACCAAAGGGTTGCTGGTTTGATTCCCAGTCAGGGCACATGCCTGGGTTGTGGGCCATGTCCCCAGTTGGGGGCACATGAGGGGCAACCACACATTAATGTCTCTCTCTCTCTCTCTCTCTTTCTCCTTCCTCCCCTTCTCTCTAAAAATTAAATAAGAATTCGGATCAAACAATTTAGAGAAAAATATAAAAAACAACTACAAAAACAACTACAGTTAAAAATATTTTATTCTTGAATAGAAAAAATGTTCTTAATCACATTATTTTCAATGTTAAGTCATTACCGACTATGCATGGCACTGTTAGGTATTCAGAAGCAGTGGTGACTAAAAGGAAATCACCGACCTCAGGAACCCCTAGTCTAGGGCAGGGGTCTTGAAAGGCCCAGATACTAAATATCATAGGCTTTGCCAACCAACTCAACTCTGCCTTTGTAGGGCCAAAGCAGCCATAGACAACATACAGAGAAACAGGTATGGCTGTATTGCCATAAAGGTTTATTTACAAAATCAGCCAGGGAGCCAAATTTGATCCACTGGCCATGGTTTTTCAACCCGCATGTTAGTGAATCAGGTAGTTATTACACAAGTTGTTACACATGATGTAAATACAAATAGACCGGGTGTCATGTGAAAGAACACCTAGAGTTGATAAAAAAAAGATGACTTTAGAATAATTGTTTGGGAGGCTTTCACTGAGAAAGCGACATTTCAGATAAGATCTGAAGAATCATTCATGTTGGCCACTCCACACACAGGGAAACTGAGTGCAACGGCTTTCGGGCAGAAAAGGGCCAGGTACCAAGGATACCAGAGAGGCTATTGTGTACTGGTCCTGTTCTAAGAGAGGGAAGTGAGATGGTAAAGGACTAAAAGCTACTGCTATTCAGACTATTATATTCCAATGGACTATTATATTCCAATGGACACACACACACACATGCATATAGATGAATCAAAGAATTTCAGATAGTGAAAAGTACTATGAAGAAACTAAAACAAGTGGATGTGGTAGTGGGATTTAAAGGGAAGATCATTAAGTATACAGCATTTTATCTGAACATAAGGAGACACCCTTGAAAGCACTGGGAGAAAAAGTTCTAGCCCAAGGAAAGAACAAACGCTAAATCTCAGAAGTGGAAATGTCATCATGAGTAGAGCAAGAAAGATAATTGAAGTGGCCAGAGCATCTCATGGATGATGGTGACATGTACTGTGATGGACGAGCCTTAGAGAGAAGCAGAACCAGGAGGAAATGTCATGAGTTTTGTTTTGGTTGTGTTAAGTTCAATATGATCCTTTGGCTTCTGAGCCAAGATTCCCAACATGGAGTTGCCTAGAAGTCTATGGCTCAGACCTAAGGAAGAGACTGGAGCTGAAAGGATAGGTTTGGGAAACAGTCATTAACACATAGAAAGTCAATGTGCTTGGATATAGTAGACAAGGGGGATTTTGAGAAAAAAATTACAAAGGAAGGAAGGTGATGTGATGCAGGAACTTGAAAGCTATGTTTAGCAAGTTTTATTATTCTAAATGTAGTAAGAAAACCATCACACTTTTAAGCAGGGGAGTAGCATGATTCGATTTATAGTTGAGCCTTGTTATTTATGGATTCCTTAATTATTTATAAATTTTGTAGCACCAATTTGCCTGCACACTAAAATCTATTTGTGACCCTAAGTCAATGTCACAGCACTTTTGTGGTCATTTGCAGACATGTACAAGGCAGCGACAGAGCTGAGCCTCTAGACGTGCATGCCCCAGGCCGAGATGCAAGACGTATTGCTTTACCTTCCAGCATGAGCTCTGATACTGTAAACACGTGTCCTTCTTGTGGTCTATTTATCGCCAGCTATTTTATTTTTTTGTACTTTTTGTTGCTGATTTTGCTGATTGAAAAGCCCCCAAGCAAAGTGCTGAAGTCCTGTCTGGTGTCCCTAACTCAAAAAGGCTGTGCTCTGCCTTATGGAGAAAATATCTGTGTTAGATAAGCTGTATTCACGCATAGGTTGCACTGTTGTTGGCTGTGAGTTCAATGTTAATTAATCAATAATATCTATTATTTTGCAAGGTGTCTTTAACAGGAAAAACACCTAAAACAAGATTATATGTTGATCAGTTGATGACATTGTACGACAAAAGTTTTGTAGGAACCTAACCCTGTATTTCCCCTAGGAGAAATACAACATTCACTAATTCATAGGTTCAGTGTTCATTAATTCAGTATTTGCACTGACTTTATAGGACATAACTACCATGAATAACAAGAATAGACTGTGTGACTCAAAAAGGCTACATTGAATTATACTATGAGACAGTTGAGTCTATTGTAAGGAAGTTTTTTTCTATAGTTATATAAAACATTGGCAAGACTTTAGAAACAAAAAAGTAATTCATTTTTCAAATCGTATATATGTAATAACTAGTAATTGAGAAACTCTAGCCTTCAGATTATATATAGCAGTTGGTTTATTTTATTTGTCATTAGATTAAATACAAACTGAAGTTTCGGTTGGCTTTTTCTACCCTAGCCTTGAAATCAATAATACAACCATGTGCACATGTGAGACTAAAGCCAAGTGCTTAGCACATGACAAATAATCCTTGTTTCAGTAGGTGCTAGCCTCTGCTGCTGTTGTTGCTGCTGTTGTTCCAAGTGTCCTGAGTAGAAATGCCCTATTTCAACTCTGAGATGGCCTCTCAAGGGACAGAGGTGGCAACATTAAGCAGATTAAACAGTTCCCTAAAGGTAGGTGTGACCCACCACAGTCTCTGATTATGCCTGCCATTCTAGACTGCATCCCCTTCTATTAGCAGCCCCTGGTTGGTACAACACATTGTATGGGCTCATGCTACCCAGAGGTATTTTGTAAACAAAAATACAGAATATGGATTTAGTGCTGGAGCAACTGCCACTTAACTTTGGAATCAGAGTTAGGCAAAGGCAAAGGAATTGAGGAGTGCTCAGGCTAGTGTCAACTCCTACAAGCCCAAACCTACCTGTGCTCCCTTATTCTTCTCCCCTTTGTTATTCTCTATGGCTCTGATCATCTAACAAAACATGGATTTACTTCATATTGCAGCTTTCATATTCCCACATACTGTATTTTGCCATGTATAATGTGCACCCATGTTTTTGACCCAAACTTTCAGGGAAAAAATCTTTCATTTTAAAACATTAAAATGGGCACAGGTAGGTTTGGGCTTGCAGGAGTTTGCAAGTTTAAAAATGTTGTTCAGGGAAGACCTCTCTAGGAAAGTAATATTTGCGAAAAGACCAAAGGAAAGTGAAAGAATGAGCCATGGAAATCTGGGGTATAACAGGCTGAGGAAGTGTTAATTCTAAAAACCCCAAGGAAGAAACAGTTGGAAAATTCAAGCTGTGCAAGGGCGATTGTAGATGAGGTCAGAGAGGCAACAAAGCAACATTTCAAACCATTCTACCGCGGCAGCTGGGGTAGAACTGTACTGAAGAGAAGCAAGGATGCCATCTAAGGGGTCCCTCTTACGCTTCTCCTCTCTTTAGCTTTTTTATCTTTCAGGGCATCCTCTCCTTCTTCCTTCAAAAGCACTTATTAAAATGCAAGATTTTGTATTCCATTTTACATTAATTTATTGGCATTCTCCCTCATCCTTTGGAATATATGTTCCCAAAGGGCCAGGGCAGTCTCTTTGATTCACTAGTGACATTGTTAACGATTTTATTTTTTCTTTGGTCAACTGGTGTTGGGCCCAGTTGAGTGCCTAGACACATAGTAAGTATTTAATAAATAATTGCTGTCAAAATGGTTAAACAACCCTATCATGCATTATCTCCACCTTAGAAATTAGTTAATTTTGTCTTCAGGAGTTAAATAACTTGCCCAAGTAAAATCGGATGGTAGGAATTAAATTGAGGTTTCTTTCTTTCCTTTTTTAAAAACAATTCCAAAGCCAAATGCTTTTAATCAATGCATTACTAACTAAATTTTTATAATTCTCTCTAACAATATGAATCAATGTTTGTTTTTTAAATTGTCACAAAATATATTCAAATTCAAGCAACTCTTTGATTTTCTATTTTAATGGGAAAGATTGATATGGTATATACTAGTTTAACACTACATTTCCCATGATTATACAGAGTGTTACTCTGTTACATGGTGAGATATATATATATATATATATATATATATATATATATATATGAAAAATAATATTCTCTCTTCCTTTAAGAATGATAGAATAACTTTTAATAAACAATTGTGGGTTTTGTTTATGGCAGCATGCATATCTCCAGGGACTGTAATCTTTGCAGTACATCTTAGACTCAGTGAGCAATAAATAGAATCACATTTCCAGGAGGTTACCTAATATTATAAAAGGCTTTTACTAAATCTCAAGTGATCTTCAGTAACATTTTACTGGCCTGTTGTTATAGCTATCTGCATGTAAGTGTATACAGGCTGTTTGAAAGTTTTCAAGAGTGAAACTTCCCTGGCAATACATCCTTGGTTCATCCGTCCCTTAAGAGAAAATAATATATTTTGCTAATGCTCTTCAAAATTTTAACCTAGACTTTATATTTTGTATTATCAAATGAAAAGTTATTGCAAAGTCATCTAAATTAATATGTTTTTAAAAGTTATTTTTTAAAGATTTTATTTATTTTTAAAGAGAGGGGAAGGGAGAGAGAAAGAGAGGGAGAGAAACATTGATGTGAGAGAGAAACATCCATTCATTGCTTCTCTCAAGTGCCCTGATGGGGACCGAACCTGCAACTCAGGCATGTGCCCTAACTGGGAATCAACCAAGGATGTTTTGGTCTGTGGGGCAACACCTAAGCAACTGAGCCATACTGGTCAGGGCTAAAGTTACTTTTAAATATAAGCCTTTCCATGATGCCTTTACCTGTTTATAATAAGCAAAACATCAATTAAACATTTTCTTTTTAAATGGTAAAATGGGTAGGAAATGTGATATTAAGAATTTCAGGACATACTCTTAGAATCTGAAAACTCATAAAAATGATATAACCTGATCTAGAGTATTCATGTCTTTCTACTTTTGATACAGGTGTTTATAAGGAGAAAAATAATCAACAGGAATGGCAGAAAGGAACACTTTCTAGTAACATTAAAAATTTCTTATTCATAATCTCAAAAGTACCACCACAAGTCCAGCTGACCTGTAACTGAGAAATTAGGCTGGGTGGTACATTCTGTCTCGTGATCAATGAAATAGTTCAGTTTTATCATGCCCTTCTCTCAGAACCTGTTAGTAGTCAGTCACAAGTTCCAGGGGAATACAATGTGGTGTTGAAGAATTGTTTATAATTTCTTCTCTCATTCTGTTTCCTGCTCAGGAACATATCAGAAATTTTAAATTTGACCCAGATAGTGTAAGTTTTTCTCTAGCAAACCTCATTTTCTCCTTATAGCCCAAGGAATCTCAATAATGCATCACTAATCAGTCCTGAATATTCAATCATCTGTTGAATAATTAAACTAACCTAGATGCTTTTCATTACATGATGATACATCCAGACAGCTAAATGTATTTTGAATTACATTTATATTTTCTGTGAGAATTATAAAGTTTATTTTAAAGTTGATGAAGTTTCAGAATTCTGGAGTTTATCTCTTTTCCCTGTGAGAAAAATAGAACAAGTGAAGTAGGAAGTAGCAATTCACCTAGAAGGATATTGTTAAAAAAACATTTTTGAGACATAGTTGTGGCCTTAAAATCCTTCTCCCTGTTGCTTACAAGGTTTCCCTCATTTAAAGGCTGCCTCAGTGATGTGGACACATCAGCATTTTCATAGCTTTTGATATCGGGGACCTGGCATCTGCTTCTGTCACAGTCTTATTTATTTCTTCTCCATGTTCTGCCACTTAGAAAGAAAATCTATATTGAAAAATATTTCTTCTACCCTTGGGAGCCTCAGAGAAAGAAGCAAAAGGTCGAGAAGGCCCATAGCAGATTGTTTATGGCAGTATGCAACAAGCAAGATTTTGTATGTCTACATATGCTGCAAGTCTCATTTTAATTCAGCCCTTGGGACCCAAATCCAGTAATGCTGCCAAAATCTACTCTTCGAAGTTCAGTGATAACAGAGTCTGAGTACAGAACACTTTCCAAAACATTCAGCCAATAGGTGGCTTAATTTTCCTTCATATTTTATCCATTTGTAAATTTAAATATATGTTATAGAATTTGTAGCTCTATTTTATGATTAAGCCTGGTAAGTGAATGCTTATTTATTTTTCATAATAACATTAAATTATGTGTTTATTATACTTTACTATGCTGGGTACTTTTTCTTTGTTTACAGTACATTTAAATACACATGACATATGCTCTTCTGTTTAAGTGTTTGAACTTTTTTACACACAGGTATACTTTTTTTTTGGTAAGTCGAATGCTTCTTACACACAGTGAAATATGGAATGTCCAAACATACTGTAATCTCCCATCTGAACTGTTGCTTTCTCTGGATCTGTTTCAGGGGTTTTTGGCCTAAGCACAGAGAGGTGTTCGCTGATTTTACAAGCCAAGACTGACATATGTGTTTTTCAGAACTCTAGAATGGAGTAAGGAAAGTTACTCGTATTCAAGTCAAAGCAACGCTCAGGGGAAGAGCAAATATGTTCACCGAATCTGTATTATACCTAATATTCTAGGGTCAAGGTTTTAGTTTGTATTTTTGTAGATCAGTATATTCATTATTACTGCAAGTAAATCAGATATTGGATTTTGTATCTTAAATGACTGTGGACATACAAGCAGCCTAGGCCAATGTAGCCACCATTAAAAACAAATAATGTACAAGCTTTTTTGTTTTGTTTTGTTTTGTTTTGTTTTCTCTTTTCACTGCCATGTAACCAAAGAGAAGTGGCAGGAAAATCTATAAATGGCTTTGTGGCATTTTCCCCCATAATATTCTTAATTTACCTCTGGGATAGAAATTTTTCCCAGACTTGTCCTTTCTTATTAAAAGCCTAAGGAAACTAGAGATAAAGATTATTCTTATATTTATAACACATATAACTTCTCAGCTCAACTTTAATGGTAAATAAAAATTTTTAATTCAAATATGGTATAACTTCATTATAAGTTTAGCAGCAGTGATTTACACAAATATTCACATAGTTCAAATAATATGATTTTTAAACAGATCCACATGTGTAGACTGAATAATGGCAAGTTCAATATCCTTTGTCTCACTAAAAGTTATAGCCCAAAAAAGGTTATCTAGGCATTCTCTACTAATGTCAGCAATTCACTTCTGAAAAACAGAAGTTCTGTGTGAAAGTAATTGCTGAAAGCCCATTTCCTATTATTTGATACTAACTTTAGTTGAGTTCTGGTAACCTACTACCATCGGACCAATTCCATTTCCTATTATTTGAAAGGTAGATATTATGTTGAATTGCACATCCATCTCAAGTCAACCAATTGTCTAAAAGGACTATACATAATAACAAATGCTCATGTTAAGATTTAAAACATTAGTTTCTGACTAACAAAAGAATAACATTGGTTGTTTAAAACATAAGTAAATGCAGTGCACTGAACTCTTTCTACACCTTATAATAAGCATTCATTTATGATGCATGTCAAATGCATCATATAAATAATAAATATTTATTTAAAATTCAGACAATGATATACAATTAAGAAGAAACTGTGTAATTGGTCTGGTTATCTCCTATACCTAAATAAAGGCCTTAAGACAATAGTATTATTATCATAAGCAATCAAGTTAGTTTACTGGGCTTAGTTGGGTAGTTCTAGCTTCAGGTTTCCCATGTGATTGCAGCTAGATGGCAGCTACCCTTGTAGTCATCGTAAGGTTCAGCTGGACAGGACTTCCAAGATGTTCATGCACATAGCTGGCAGCTGATGCTGGCTACTGTCCAGGAGATGGATGGAACTGTCTTCCGGAACATCTACACATGTTCTCTCTGTGGAGTTTTCACAGTGTAGTGGCTTACCACAAACATGAAACATTACAAAAACAAGCATTGTAAGAGGTTCAGTCAGCAGCTATAAAGCTTCTTGTAATTTAGTCTCAGAAATCCCCAAACATTATTTCTGTTGTATTGTTTTCCTTACGAGTGAATCGCTAAGACCAGTTCAGATCGAAGGAAAGGGTGATTAGATTTCACCTCTTGGTATCAGGTGCACCTTGGACATGCAGAAAGTGAAGTAATTGATATTGAACATATTTGATATTACCTATCACAGAAGTTGACAAACTACAACTTTGACATAAAAACCCATCTTGCCATCTGAGTTTCTAAATAAAGCTTTATTTTAACACTGCTCCACCCATTAATTTACATATTGCCAAAGATGTTTTTGATGCTTTATAAAAGCAGAGTTAAAATAATTAAGACAGAGAATACCCTTATTATCCAAGGTACTTGCTATCATACAAAGGTTGCTGACCCATTCTTCCACAGAAATTTTCTGAAATTAACTGTTCCTGGCATAGGTGAAGTCCTGAAACTTGCAGACGAGTTCAGAAATAAGATAGAAAAGGGATGGAACAGTAACTGTAACTGGGTTTTGAGGATGATGATTCATCAGGTGAAAGAGGGACAATTCTATTTGAGGATCTAACTGGGATTTTCCATTAGTTTCATGCTAAACAAAACTGAACACTTTTGGAAACATTTTTAGGGGATTTAGCAGTTGCTTTTGAATTTTAAAATCAAGGCAAAATGAAGCTTTGCTTACACTTGTTTTCACGTTTGGAGATCTGTGGATGTTGTTAGAACAGACATCAGACCATTTTCACAGAAGGCTATTCATCATATATCCAAGGATGGTGCTTGTGGCTGAATAACCACACTTCTTCAAGTTGCTGTCCAGTGATTTCAGTGACTGCTCTTCCAGGTTTTTATCACAGCAGATCATCTTCAGACCACAATTGTCATTTCTCTGAGTGAAATTTAAAAGTCCTTGATAGTTGTGTTTTGTGTGTGTGTGTGTGTGTGTGTGTGTTTGTGTGTGTGCCTCCTCAAAGCCAGTTACCATTGCAAATGCAACCATCCCCTCCTTGGCATCAACTATGTTTTCAAAGCTTGAAATTGGCCACATATTGCAGAATTCATTTCTTCTATTTGTAAAACAAGTCTGTGCCATGACTCCACAATGAACTCGAAATGCCTTTTTTATGTAAAAGTTTTTCCAAAGGTCTTTCAGGGAAGCTTCTTTGTTGGCATTCATACCCTGGATTACATGTTGCATAGGCAAATAATAGGCCAAAAACAATGCAATACCAACCTCCTCCAAATAGGTTTGGGTGTAGGAAAAGTACTAGAATGTTGTCACCACATTACTACACTGTCAGAATGCCCAGGAACATTGTTGATATTATGCGAAGTCTCCTTTGCAAAATTTTGCTTGGCCATACTCTCCTTTGTGAGGCACATCAGTTAGAATT
The DNA here is from genome assembly GCA_004024845.1 of Tonatia bakeri. Classification (NCBI taxonomy): domain Eukaryota; kingdom Metazoa; phylum Chordata; class Mammalia; order Chiroptera; family Phyllostomidae; genus Tonatia; species Tonatia bakeri. Next base: position 12,370 of record PVIA01000382.1, read on the forward strand.
GTATATAATTCACAAAAACCCTCTCATCAACCAGTGTTCATGTCAAAACTCTGGGCAGCTGGCGATGTGCTTTTGAGCACATCTTGAGGTCACAGAAGTTCACAGATGATGGCTACAAAGAGTTTGAACTTAACACCCAGCAATTAAATTAACCTCCCCTGGAGACTGTAATCAGATGAGTTTTTTTTTTTTCTCTAACTATGACATAAATATTGGGAAAGGCAGGCACTCCAAAACAAAACATTTTTTTTTACACTGTATAATTGTACAATTGCTCAGTGGCATGGCCTCCTATACATGTATTTGTTAAGTGAAACAGGGATTTGGTGTCCACCTCACTGTCAGCTGCAGCTGCTGTTCTTATTGTTTTGATAATTAGTGTGACTTGATTATGAAGCACAGTTCAGCCCTTGTTCCTTTAATGGTTCATCTTTCTCCACCTTCAGCTTCTCAGAAGTGTTTACTTTCTTCTGGGTTAACGCGGGACAAAATGAAGTGTCCTGATCACCCTGCCTTGATACCCACTCTTCTAAATTTATCCAAAGCTTTTCTAACATACGGTGGGGTATTTTTGTCCCACTACACATATCACTACCAAGATGCTTTATGACTTTTACTTGTGCTTTCACTGTTTGCCATCATATCACACAAGTTGATGACTGGACTGCACAGTGTGCACGTGGAGTTTCTGGTGGCTCTCTGTTGTCAAATAGTCTTTTCATCTTCTCTTCTACTATACATGAAGTGAAAATTTTACTTTACTTACCTCCTACACTCTGCTTCAAACTTTCTCAAACTTTTAAAGACAATTTATAATATGAGGCATAAGTGTAAGTAGATGATATTGAAACAAGCTCAGGGTACCTGTCTAAGGAGAGAGAATAATGACAAGGAGTGTGATCCTCTTGGTGCAGTGACATTTGACAGTCACATCCCTCTATCAACACTCAAAATACTTTTAAAATATCTACCTGTGACTTTGCTAATCTACAATGATATTTAGCACATAACATGCAATTTCTCCTCTACATAATTTTATAAAAAATATTTATTCGAGGATATATATCTATATTTTTTTCAATAGACGTGAGTAGAAAACTATAATTTAAGGAATTATGATACTGAAAAAGGAATTATTTTATCAAAAATGTGTTAATTGGAGAGAGGATTTACAAAATATGCCTGTAGAGGGTGGGTCAAATGTAGGTTTACAGTTGTTTGTATGAAAAATAATACAACAATTAATAAATAATTATACAGGAATAAAGTTGGTGTTTCACATATTCACAACTGTAAAACTAATTTTGTCTACCCTGTATATAGTTTTCATTAACAAATAAACTATCTTCAAAAATCATTCAAATAATAACTTATGAAACTGTATTTCAGCCACTTTATTAAATATATAGCCACCACCAAAATTATTTTAAATAGACAAATGTAGACATTTTTATACAAATAATGACAAGCATATACAAACATACACCTATGTATGGCTGTAATATCAAAGACTGAAAGTCAAGAAAATCAGAGAACTTTTCTTCATATTACTACAAAACATTTTAATGGATGTTGTAGTAAATAAACTAGCTGTCTGCGTAATTTCACTTTTTCTTTTCCATAGTAACAGAATAAAGAGTTCAGGCACATGGCTGGATTACTTATCCAGCCTCCTCGAAGGTACATGTGGCCACATTATTAAGTTCTTCTAAAAGCTCAAAGGGTGGGGCTTCTAATAAGGACATATTTGCCTTCTGCACTCTGACATTCTCCATAGAATGGCTGGAGGTGGCAGATGACAAGGTCCTCGAAAAATGCCGACTCTGAGAGTCACTGAATCATTGCATGAAAAAGAGCTGCTTTCCAACATTAAAGTCTATTTTGGATTATCATGTGAACAAGAAATAAACTGCTGTGTTTATGTAATTAATAATTTGGCAAACTGGCTCTTATTGTAGTTTAGGCCTATCATAACTGAGAGAAACAAGTTAATATATTGAAATATTTGTGCCAAACTTTCCTACTTGTAAATATTTTGTTTGTATTTTCATTGAGAAGGTAAGGATTACACAAATTCAATCATTCAAAAAATTAAAAATGTAGAATTTTTAACCTGGACATAACCTCCAAATTTGCTATGGACATGTACAATGGAGTGGGGATGTACTGTGGAATCTGGGGTCTGACTGGGCAGAAGAGGGCAAAGGGGATAAAACAATAAAAAAAATTATTTTGTTTTTATTTTGACTTTTTCCCTGAGAATTTAAACATATGGCACGGTTTGATAAATTTTCTGTCATTACTTTTTATTTTATTGTATACTTACTTGGTGTGAAGTTCTTCCCCACACAGCAGCTATAAAACTATAAAAAGAGGGCCATGTCTCATATGTTTCACATTGGTCCATTCCCCTTGTTACATCTGAGGCATGTGGTAGGTTCATAACAGATAACTGTGATGTGGAGTTAACATGAATGCTGCGGTAAATACAACTAGCTGACAACCAGATTCCACTTTTCTATTGGTATTTTCCACCATGATTCCCTCAAATATGCACAATCTTTGCCTATACAGTGAAAAGATGATCACATTCAGCTCAGTAAAAATGCATAATTTCTATCTTTTTTCTCTTTTACCATAGAAAGGAAGATAATAATATTTTTAAATCAACACCTAGGATGTGTTTATTTGTGAGAGAGAGAGAGATCATATGTGTTCCAGCTAGGGATGGAATCCACAACCTAACTGTGCGCCCTAACTGGGAGTGGAACCCACAGCCTTTTGGTGTATGGGACAATACTGCAACCAACTGAGCCACCTGGCCAGGGTGATATTAATAAAATTTTAAAAACCTATCACAACACTAATTTATCTTGGAGTTGCTATGAGATAAGATTTTTCTCCCCTTAGTCATATAAGCACGAGATTCAAAAGTAGTAATTGTGATTCCCAACCATCAACAAGCATTGTGTTACAGTAGTATGTCTTATCTGAGGTTTTACCTTCCATGGTTTATTCCCAGGGTCAACTGTGGTCTGAAAATATTAAATGAAAAATTCCAGAAGTAAACAGTGCTCAAGTAACCATTATTTTACTTCATAATTCCCTCAAAGCACTAGAGTAGAAATGCTGGCAATTTGGATATGCTAAAGAGAAGCCCTACAGTGCTTCTTTAGCAAAAGGGTGAACATTCTCTACTTAATAGGGGAAGAAAAAAGTCCTATGCTGAGGTTGCTAACCTCCATGGTAAGAAGTAATACTTTATACATGAAATTGTAAACCAGGAAAAATAAACTGGTAATCATTTGGCTGTCACACATCACACTTCATTACAGGATAAGTGCTTGGTTAGAATGAAAAAGGCATTTCATCTGTAGGTGGAAGACATGAACAGAACACCCTCTATGTGGTTTGGTACTACCTATGATTTCAGGCATCCACTGGGAGTCTTAGTATACCCCACATAAAGGAGAAAATAACTGTATTTTAATTTACTTTATAATTGTTCATAATCATAGAATTGAAACAAAATTAATTAACAATATATCAATACAATAATTAAAGTCATATTTTTCCAATATAATATTTTAAAAAGTAAGCACATTTGAGAATACCATAGTTAAACATAAATTGAATAGGAATCAAGTAATTTCCATTTAAGTAACAGATTTTATAAATAATACAATAAACAAGCATAGGTTTTAAACAAATATATAATGGAATGAGACATGTATCTGTAAATACCCACCATAGCAACATCATTAGAAATACTGTTATTTCATCAACCACAGAAAGTGCAATAAAAAACACCCAATATTGTTCTTAGTTTCTCTCTGTTATTTTATTTTTTATAAAGTATTTCTCCACTGGTATTAGTAATTATTACCTGGACAGTATTAGACCATATTTATTGTTACATTTCTATGAGGTTAAATATGATTCAATCAGTAATTGAATAAACAAACACATTTTGAAAAATAAACTGAATAATGTGTATTTGTTCTTCAAGTACTGATTTTATTAGTAGTTTATATCTTTTTTTCTTTTAATTTGTCTTAAGGATACAATTAAAAACATGTTTGTATAATTAAACACTGCCTAAGGTACTGTGTAACTATAAATAAAAATAATAATTCTCAGGAGTACTTTTCCTATGTCACCACGCACTGAATTCAGAATTTCTAAATAATATTAACTTATATAAGCATAGTAGTTTAGAGCAAACTTGGTCTTTTGCTGAGTCATTTCAATGTCAGTTTTGGCATCCATTTGTGTCAAACAGCAGAATATATGTAGTGATGTCTTAAAAACAAATCAGCATACTTTAAAAAAACAGACAAAAAGAACTAGATATTCAAACAGTCGGATGCCAAGAATTGTTTTCCCATCAATCCATCTCCTTATTTATCTAGAAAAAAAAATATCAGGAGGAGGGACCTTTTTTTTTTTTCTTTAAGCAGTTTTCAGCATCTGAAGTTGTACTAGCAATTCTTGTTAAAGTAATTGAAAAAAATCCACTACCATTCTCTAGCATAATCTTAGATGTATGTTCTGTTCTTGGGTCTCTCTCTTATGCCATTTAATTAAAGCCAGTGAGGCTACAGTGATGGGTAGCTCTCTCTATAAGGAAGTTTGTGTGGAATTTGAGATGTTAATTCCTCATTTACAAGTAGGTGATGCAAAACATGTCTGTGTTACCAGAGAAACAGGAACTATGGTATAATTGTCCCTTATTCTCGCTATACAACATTCTTCTTTCCTGTTTCTCCCAATAAGCCATGAATAATATTGTGCACTTTACCTAATATGCAATGCATATTGTTTCACTACTATTTCTTTCTGTTACTATTCAATTTCTACAGCCATAGGAAAATACCCCAGTAGAATGGTCAGCATCATTGCCCTATGTTCAAGCCAATTAACTGAACAGATTCTTTCTTAATTATAGCACAAGGTATTCAGCAGTTTACATTGTCCTCAGGTTTATCCCAACACAACTTGAAAGTGTGATTGGGGGAGGGGGAAGAGAGTAGAAGAGATAAGTTTTCACCTTAAATTTACTCATTTCAAAATTCTCTTAAAACACATGGGAGAAAAAAGGAAAAATGTTGATTGACACGACAATCTCCTTTTTTCCTCTACAAAATAGTGCTATAAAAACACATTAAAATTCCTTTAAATTACTTTTGAAGTAGTGCCTTTTGGAATTATTAAATTCCCAGGAGTTAATCATATTTGTCACATATTAACTTTGTAAAAGAAGCATCAGTTTTTTAAAGGATCCACAATTAGAGTAGACTTTATATTCTTTGTAGAGATTAAGATACAGAAATTCAGTCAGAGTGGCTAGAGGCCCTGAAGTGCCACTTTCATACAGGTGGTTAAAAATAAGCCAATCAATGTCTTCTTGAAGGATTATATACTTTCATGTTCAATATGTTTTAAATCTCCAAAGTTATTTTATCCTTTTCTAAATATAAAAGCTTATGTCCTAAGTCTGAGCAAGTTTAAGAAGGAAAATCTAAACAGAACTAAATTATTTCAATGCCTTTTAATATATATAAAGTAATTATAGACTTAATTCAATACAGACGGCTATTATAATTTTTAAAATTTATCACAATAGATAGCCTTACCTTTTTCCACACTATAAACACCTTCCAAAATTGAGTCATACTACTTGTACACATGTAACTTAATCGATCATTTACAGAGGACATTGGCAAAATACATATTGTGCTTGACCCAGAATTTTCACACCTAAGAATTAACATAAAGGAAACAAATGAGTAAAGTGATTTAGATTCAAAGCAATAGCTGTAAGATTTTATCACACTATTATTGATAATAGGAGAAAGTTGACAATAGCCTAAATGTGAATAATGGTTCAATAATCAGTAAAGTAGTATTTGATCACTAAAATGATGTTGTACATGTTTAGGTACATAGAAAGATGTCCATGCAGCATCAAGAAAATAGTATGTGGAAAGTATCCATACAGGACTTCTGGTCAAGGTAAAGGTGTAGATAAACATGGCTTGCCTCCTTGCATAATCACAGCAAAAATTACAACTAAACTACAAAACAAATATCACCCATAACTTGTCAGAAAATTGAGCTCTATGGAAGTCTGACAACCAAAGAGCTAAAGAAATCATATTCATCCAGACAAGTAGGAGGGGCAGAAATGCAGAGACACAGAATGGGAAGTCCCATATCCATGAGTGGTGGGTAAAAATTGAGAGGGATGCCTTGGCAGTGAGAGCTCCCAGCCCCATACCAGACCACCCATTTAGGTGTTCAAATGACAAAAAGATAAGTCCTCATAACTTCTGGCTGTAAAAACCAGTAGGGGTTGGGATGGCAGAATAAAAGGAGGCATTCTCAGGAGTCTCCTCATAAAGGACCCACAACCATTTTAGGACTTACAAAGACTCACTCCTTCTGGGCTGAAGCAGCAGGACAGCAGCTAGAAGGTCACCAGTGGCATAAGGGGAGAAACTGAAGTACCTGGCATCAGTGCAAGTGCTGGGGGGACAGGTTCCTCCTGAAAAAAACTCCAGAAGCCAGTTAGCAGCTTTGTCCCCTTTCTTAGCCCTCTCCCACGCAGAGCCACAGAGCTGCAGCACCATAGCAAAGACTCCACCAACCTGGTTAACATGGTTACCTTGACCTGATGATTATCTAAAGCTCTGCCCCATCCAACTTACTGGTGTGCTTTTCTACAATAGGCCACACTATGAAGATAGGGAGTCAAAGCAGCTCTACCTAAATATAGAAACAAACACAGGGAGACTGCAAAAATGAGGAGACAGAAATATGGCCCAAATGAAAGAACAGATCAAATATCCAGAAAAAAAAATTAAACAAAGTGGAGATAAGCAATATCAGATGCAGGGCTCAAAACACTGGTTGTTAGGATGCTCAAGGAATTCACTGGGTACTTCAACAACATAAAAAAGACCCAGTCAGAAAGGAGAGTTACAGTAATTGAAATAAAGAAAAATTTACAGGGAATCAACAGTGGAGTGGGTGAAGCCTAGAATCAAATAAATGATTTGTAACATAAGGAAGAAAAAAACATTCAATCAGACCAGCAAGAAGAAAAAAGAATCTAAAAAAAAACGAGGATATGGTAAGGAGCCTCTGGGACAATACCAAGCATACCATCATTATGGTGCTGAAAGGAGAAAAGAAAGAGCAAGAAATTGATAACTTATTTGCAAAAATAATGAAAGAAAACTTCCTCAATTTGGTGAAGGAAATTGACATATAAGTCCAGGAAGCAGAGTCCCAAACAAGATGGATGCAAAGATGAACACTCCTAGCACATCATAACGAAAATGCCAAAGGTTATGCCCTGGCATCTGTGGCTCAGATGCCTGAGAATCAAAGGGTTGCCAGTTTGATTTCCAGTCAAGGCACATTCCTGGGATGTAGGCCCCGTCCCCAGTAGGAGGTAAACAAGAGGCAACCACACATTGATGTTTCTCCCTCCCTCCCCCTCTCTCTAAAAATAAATAAATATAATCTTTAAAAATAAAAAAAAAATAAATTAAATGCCAAAGGTTAAACATAGAGAATCTTGAATGCAGCAAGAGTAAAGCAGAGAGTCCCCTATAAAAGAGTATTCAGAAGACTGTCAGCTGATTTCTCAAAAGAAACTTTGCAGACTAGAGGGACTGGCAAGAGGTATTTAAAGAGATGAAAAGCAAGGAACTACAACCTACATTACTCTATCCAGCAAAGTTATCATTTAGAATTGAAGGGCAGATAAAGTGCTTCACAGATAAGGTCAAGTTAAAGGAGTTCATCATCACCAAGGCTTTATTGTATAAATGTTAAAGTGCCTTATTTAAGAAAAAGAATAAACTCAAAACTATGAACATTAAAATGACAAAAAATTACAACTATCAACAATTGAATCTAAAAAACAAACTAAACCAACAAAAAAAATAGAAATAGAATCAGAGATAGAGAGATTATTTGAAGGGTTATCAGCTGGGAGAGGGGAGGGAGAGAATGGGGAAAAGGTACAGGGATTAAAAAGTACAAATTGTGCCCTGGCTGGTGTAGCTCAGTGGATTGAGCGCGGGCTGCAAACCAGGCATCGCAGGTTCGATTCCCAGTCAGGGCACATGCCTAGGTTGCAGGCCATGTCCTCCAGCAACCGCACACTGATGTTTCTCTCTCTCTCTCTCCCTCCCTTTCCTCTCTAAAAATAAATAAATAAAATCTTTAAAAAAAAAGTACAAATTGTTAGGTACAGAATATATAAGGGAATATTAAGAACAGTATAGGAAATGGAGTAGCCAGAGAACTTATATGTATGACCCATGGGCATGAGCTAAGGGGGAGGATTGCCATAGGGAATGAAGGGTATCAGTAGAGAGAGGGCAAAGGAGGGGAAACTGTAATAGCAAAATCAATAAAATACTTTAAAAAAGAAAATAGTATATGGAGTATAATCTTACTTTCATAAATATATATGAATATAAGAATTTCTGTTTCTTATTTTTTTTATTTATTGTTAGAGAGAATGGGAGAGAGAGAGAGGAAAGAGAGAGAGAGATCCATTTGTTGTTCCACTTATTATCAGAGGTTGAATCCACACCCTTTGCATATCAGGGATGATTCTCTAAACAACTGAAAACAAAATAAGCTACCTAGGAAGTCTAAGAATTTTCAGAAAGACATAAAACTTGTTATTTTATAAATAAGCAAATGTCTAATACTAGAAATAACACCTCTGTTATAAAGTTAGATGTGTATGAGCAGAGACCCAGAAAATAACCAGAATTACCTTCTGGAGGACAGACTCTTTGCAGTACAGGATTCCCCCAATTGGCGAGTGTTCTAGAAACCCATCTATATCAGTGCACCAGCTGGCGTTGTTGTGAGAGGCTGCATTCAGCTTTAGTGATTTTCTTTAAGACTCTTTCACCACATTTGCCCATTTCATGAGGACACACCTGCCCACACTGCACTGAGTGTTCAGCAGTTTTTGACCTTAAGCAGCATGATCCCTGTGCCCCACCCTCCCTATTCACCTACTCTCACCCAAGGCATCTTTTTTTTGTTTCTTGTTTACCCAAATACAAAAAAGTCCTCAAAAGTAAATGTTTGGCCCATGTGGAAGGGGTAAAACAAAAAGTGTCAGAAACACTAAAAGGCTTCAAAATTGACAAGTTCAAAAACAGTTTTAAGCAGTAGAAAAAAACAAATCTCAATGGGTGTATTGTATCAAATGGAGAGTACTTTGAGGGTGACTGAGATTTAAACATGTAAGAACAAATACTCAATTTTTTATAAATAAATTCCATCTTTTGGAGTCCCTCCTGATACTTCACCTTTTTTCTCTCTCTTTCTCTCTCTCTCTCTCTCTCTCTCTATATATATATATATATATATATATATTTTTTTTTTTTTTTAAGGAGAAATGCTTGGTAGCTAAATGGGAAGCACTTTAACTTCTATTGGGTGTTAAGTTTAAACTGAAACATTTGTACATGTTCACGAGCCACAGACTGTCCACTTCACTGATGGAAAAGATTGCATGACGCCAGTAGAAAGATTGCAGATAAATGTGGCTTTATGTAAGCAGTTCTTAGCATGTTAAACACAACCAATAAAATAAGAAACTCAGCAAACAGGTCGGTGTAAAGAACTGAAAACTTCTTCAGAATAAACATCTACTCATATGGGTTCTTTTACTGCATTCTGGTATTGTCCATTTGATTAGGAAACTATTTGCCAAGAGCTGTTAAAAAAAAAGACTATGAAAAGAATGTTGAATCTATATTTAGTTCAAAGAATATCTCTTTCTTAGTTTTGTTTCATTAACCATGCTTTCCTTATTAAATGTAGGAAATTGTATTGGCATTGTCTTAAATTTTGTCATGATAATCAAATTGAATTTTGTAGGAAAATATTTTTAAAAGATTTTTTAAAAAATGAAAATGAACCCTTGAAGATTCCCCATTTTTGTGAGGAGTGAATCGTAGCTGATTCCCAAGTCCTGAAGTTCAGACTGGCCAGGGGGTCCCTAAGAAAGGTGGTTTTGGAGAGATGTGCAGGCTGTCTTCTTGTTTCAAATGGGGTTCATCATTCCAAGTGCTCATAGGTCATTGGTACTCCATGTGTCAGGGTTGGGCTGGTGGTTGCACCAGGCCCCTTCCCACATTGTATCCTGGTGGAGAAAGCAATAACCTAGCTTGCTCCCCAGGTGCCTCTCTTCGGTTGTGCTTTGTTCCCCTTCCATTAAGACAATTGTGCCCCCTCTATCTGGTAGCCCCCTTTTCTCTACCTCCTCTAACTCCTCTTGATACCCAGCCACAAGCCTGTCCCCTACCTACCCCATCCTATGGTCAGCACAGCTGGTTTGGTAAGATACAAGATTAAAACACAGTGATTTTTTTTCTTAAATAGTCCCAGGCTTGTGCATTCTATTTAATGTAACACACGATAATGTTAGAGGTTTTAAAGTAATTAAACTTGCTGACTCTGCGGAAGGAAGGAAGGAAGGAAGGAAGGAAGGAAGGAAGGAAGGAAGGAAGGAAGGAAGGAAGGAAGGAAGGAAGGGAAAATAGGAGAGAAAAATGGAAGGAAAGAAGAAAAAGAATGAAATTTTGCTATTTGTGACTACATGGATGAAACTTAAGGGAATTATGTTAAGTGAAATAAGTCAGAGAAAAACAAATACTGTATGATCTCAGTTATATTTGGAATCTAAAACAAAAACAGAAATAAAACTGAGCTCATAGATACATAGAACAGATTGGTGTTTGCCAAATATAGGGTAGGGGTGAGGTAGTGGGCAAAATGATTGATAACTGGTCAAAAGGCATAAACTTTCAGTGATGAAATAAGTTGTGGGCTGTGATGTAAATATTGTATATTTGGAAGTTGCTAAGAGACTAGACCTTAATAGTGGTCATCAAAAGAAAGAAAAATGTGTGTTTATATATGGCGATGAATGTTAACTAAATTTACTCTGGTGATCATTTCACAATATGTAAAAATATTAAATTATTATGTTGTATACTTAAAACTAATATAATGTTATATGTTAGTTATACCTCAGTAATAATTTTAAAATAAAGAAAGCGAGAGGCAGAACTGTTCTTCTTGTGATGGGCCCACGGAGCTTATGCCAAACTACACATGCCTTCGCCAGAGATACCCCAAGCCTGCCTCGTGTAAACACTGAATTCTCAACTATTAGAGCTTAAATAGATAAATGAACTTTGGAAGTCTGATGAATCATTGTAGCTCATATGAAAATATTAGATCCTGGAATCTATGTAAAATAATAAAGTGGTCTAAAATTACTAAGCTCACATGAAAAATTGTTCCTACCTTTAACATTCTCTTGTGCATGAAATACATGTCCTAACTGCTGCCTACATGCTGTGGGTAGAAAAAATAACCTAGGACATCAGCATGAGAAATAATCATTGTGATCAACATATACGAGGGATTTGGTTGTTTTTCCCATTTGAGAAGTTGTCATTATTTCAGAGCATTGACGTAAGTATTTCCTTGGGGCAAGACATATGGGGAGAGCAGTAAAAATCACTGTGATAGCGAAGAGTTGACAATTTTGCTGGGCAAACACCTTATTCTTAAATATAAAGCATGAACAAAAAAATGAGAAAAATTTGTATGTGAGCCTGATGGATATCATTTTCATTTCATTTTATCCTCACACCTGTATAAAACATTGTTCTGAGTATTTCCAGGTATTGGTGTGAATATTCAGCTCTCGCTCGAGCCCCCTGGGAATGTTAAGATTAGTAATGCATGCCAAAAAAGAAAGCAAACGTTATGGAGTCAGGTGTGAGTATGTTTGCCCTGTTTCTAGCTTTAGTTCAATATTTTTCTCTCTGTGTCAATTCATTTTTAATTTTTGCTGTTGTTGACACTATTACAGATGTCCCCCATTGTCTTCCCTTTTGTCCCCCTCCACCCAGCTTGCCCCCTACCCCTGGCCTTCACCACAGTATAGTGTGTGTCCATGGGCTATGCATTTTTGCTCTTTGGCTAATAATCTCTTATCTTTTTTGATTCAGTTCCCTCCTCCTTCCACTTTGAGATCTGTTAGTCTGTTCCATGTATCCATGCCTCAATTTTTTTTTACAGAAAGCAATCTTTATTCCATTGGTGAGATGACTTTCTAATTTCTTTTATTGTAAGCAAAGTCAGTGCCATTAAGAAAACCCCATTTTTGTGAGTGGTTTTTTAAAAGAAATAGCTTAATTAAAAAAAATTGGAACACTTCATGTTTAATGTGTTACCCTTGACCTGAGATCCAAATCTTGGATTTGTCTTTAAAGGAGGGATTTTGCTCTGCTCCACAGTGTTTATGGCCAAAGAATATATTTGCTTTCTTCGTTACTGCTGTGGGGTTATCACATGCAACTGGCTTAAACAAATGGAAAGTACATTACTATCACACACCCATTGCTGAGCCCAGATGAGAAATAAAACAATTGGCCCATAAATGTCATCATTAACTTGATTTTATATATATGCACATATAAGTGTGTGTTTAGTGTACATATTTGGAAATAAGTCAAAAAATAATCTCCTAGCATCTTTAATAACTCTTATTTAAGCAAAATATGGCATGAAGAAGTAATGTGATCCAGAACTCTGAGTAATCCCAGCCACAGTCCACTAGGATTTTCAGTAGTTATTGAAGCCTATGAATATTTCTAGCTTTTCTTTGAGTTCCTCCGAAAACAGGCCTGTCCTTGAGGTGTCAGATTAACACTCCGCTCAGAAGACAAATTGTTTGTGGGCACACTAGACATATGAGAGCCATTAGATAGTATGATCTGCATTCTTGAAAAATGAAAAATTCTAGGCAACATTACATTTTATAAATGCAAGATGTTTATTATTATGGTACCAGCAATAAATGTTTAGAAACTGGAGAGGGTTCACAATGGTTCTGACTAGGAACATATGCCTATCAAGTTCATTGGAAGCGGAGCCATTGATTTTTGGCATTAAACAAAGGGTCTGGAAGCCATTATGCATTTAGGCTTCTATGAGTATTTAATTATATCAATAGGAGAACACAATTTCTGTTGTGTGCATAGTGATGAATGTCTCTATTTATTCATGTTACTATGCATGATAGATGAGTTTTAACCAAATGCTGTAACTTTCTTGCAATCTGACCTAATTATTTAAGTCATATTTTTTAAAAAATTTGAAGGGTACCCTATTGTACATCATTGAGGAAACCTTACCCATGGAACCTCTTTATAAATTTCCCTCAGAATAATGCATACAATTAAAAAATAAAGTACAAACAACTGGGTATTATCATTTTCACCTCTTGTTGTAAACTGATAAATGCTACTATATTGCTCTTATCCTTAGGCGCGTCCCCAGGCCTGTGGTATTTCTACGTTGCATTGATGCGGGCTTGAATATGTGATCACTATTGTTTATTTTATATTGACTACTGCACAACTGAACATTATCCAATGATATAATCCAAAACCTAGTGTCTGACAGCCTTCTCCTCACATGACTGCAGTCGAGATGTAGACTTAGGTCCTCTTCTTCTATTTGATTGAGTAAGGGTCAAGCCAAGGAACATGTATAAAGGGCCCATGGACAAAGACCATGGGGGGAGGATTGAATGGGGGAAGTGAGGGGTGGGTAGGGCAGGGGAGAATAATGGGGGAAAAATGGGGACAACTGTAACTGAACATCAACAACAAAAAGAAATAGATTTTATAGAGTAACAATTTGCCTAGCATTTAGAATATTGGAACAATAAATGAGTTGCATATTAAAAGGACACATATATATAATGAATGAATTATATATAATATAAATTATTCATTATATATAAAACTCAATAAATTAATGAGCAAATGAAAGGCTCCAAACAAATGGGAAAAACACTGAAAAAGGTAACCTAGTGTAGAATTCCAGAATGGCCTCGATTCAAATACTTATTCCAAGTCTTCAAAAAAATAAGAGATTTAAAAAATGTTGTTATTTATTTACTGGAATTTAGAAAATCTCCCTTGTTCCTTTCTCTGTCTTCTTTGGTTTAGCTCTATTATAGGTTTTTGGTCAAGGAACCTCAGTTTATTCCAGTTGTACCAAGTTCAAAGTCTTTTTATTAAATACAGCAAGTTCAGAACCGCAGTTTTCAGCCTTGGCAGGGTAGCTCAGCTAGTTAGAACATCATCCTGATATGCCAAAGTTGTGGGATCAATCTCTAGTCTGGGCGCACACAAAGAGCAACCCATGGATACATAAATAAGTGGAGCAACAAACTGATGTCTCTCTCTCTCTGAAAATGATAAATAAAAAATTTAAATAAAAGAAACATACTTTTAAGATCACCAGGTAGTATTATTGACTTGTGATAACCAAATGCATACAAGTCTGATTTTTTAAAAAGTCACTTTTTAAAATTAGCTAACGTGAGAATTTGGTATCAAGTTGCTCATTCAAGATTTCTTATTTTTCTATCATATTCTTAAATAGACTTGGTAAGTGGTTTATATTTACACAAACTCAAGAATATCAAGAAACACTTAAGACATAATTTGAGTTTTGGCAGCCATATACAAATAAATTAATTAAAAAAACTGTGTATATATAAATGTTGAGATATGCCCAGAATATATATATTAAAGTATTTGTAGTGAACTTGTTGCGTGTGAAGAAAGAAGTCTGTAAACCCTAGATGAAATCAAACATTAGTTAGAACAATATAAAATATATTTTTTAAGTGTTCAAATGCTTACCTGAGCAGATACCACATGTCAGAACCTCACTTTGTATTTGGAATGTTGCATTGACAGTTCAGAGAACAGTTTAGAGTCAGATAAAAATCCAGGTGACATGAAGTTATATGCCCTTTCAAAACACCTGCAGCTTATTTACTAAAATGTTATTTTAATATTTTACCATTTTATTAATAAAGTATTTATTAAATTCAAGTAATTATCAGAAGATAGCTTTAATTAACATGGAATAAAAAATAAAAAATGTACAATCCAAGATATTTAATCTCTGTGAATGTGCAATTATGATGCACTATCACAATTACAAAGTGTATACATGTTAACTTGGCAAAAGTAAGAATCTCTCTCCCCTATAGTATAGTATAGTCTTTCTCTCACTGTTGGGATCCTCTGTCTCCAGTGGTCAGCATACAAAGCATGGTCTTGTTTTAATTGTAACTTATTTTTTCACAATATTTTATTAGCTTGAAACTTACATCATAATTATAGTAATTAAACTTCAATTTGATTATCATCTAATTTATTCAGGAGGGCGAGTGTTGGATCTTTGAATATAAAGAGAAGGGAAAAGAGAAGAAATTAATATCACAAGAAATGCAAATCTCAGTTTTAGCTTGGTGACCTCCTTCTTGTAGCTGTGCGGACACCTACACTGGGTTTTTCTATCAGTATTTCATTTGTGTTCCCATGACTTCCATACTCGTTTTCTCAATTGCCAGAATGGAACTGCAGTGTCAACAAATGTTTCTCATGGAAATATCCTGGAGAGCTTTAAGAGACAGAAACTGGGTTCTATCCCAAGAAATTCTGCTATAATTGGTGTGGGGGTGATTCTTCTGGTAGCCAAGGTTGAGAACTGCAGACTTGTTCCTCCTCCTGAACATGCTTCTCTAAAACTCATACAAAGAGAAATAGAAGAGAGGAAGACTTTTGCTGGATATAAATGTAGATTCTATCTACAAAAATTTTATCTAATTTTTGTAGATAGAACCTACATTTGAAGATTTTAGGCATGTGAAGTGCAACATATTCCTTCACACATTCGTTCTTTCACTCAAATACGAGTCGAGGCGTCACTGAGAGGCACTGTTGTAGGCACCAAGGTATATGAAATAGGACTGCCCTGCTCTTAGAGATGTGTGTGGAGAGTACTGAAGCATAAACAAGCAATCTTGACACTGATGAAAAAAGGGAGGTGTTGACACAATACAGGGGTCCTGGTCAGGGAAGGCTGTAGTCCATGAACACTTCACAGATGCTAGAGCAGTTTGAGTAGTTCTGTGAGATATGTAAATTTGAGAGAGGGACCTCAGTTTATTCC
The DNA here is from genome assembly GCA_004024845.1 of Tonatia bakeri. NCBI lineage: Eukaryota > Metazoa > Chordata > Mammalia > Chiroptera > Phyllostomidae > Tonatia > Tonatia bakeri. The sequence goes on from PVIA01000382.1 coordinate 28,474, forward strand.
AGTTGTACCAAGTTCAAAGTCTTTTTATATATCTCACAGAAATGGGACTTCCAATGTCTCCCAGAATTTCCAGGTGGAACTTTCATAGTTGACGTTCTGAGTTCTTAGAAAAGGGAACTGTTGATAACATGTGTAAAAGAATGAGGTTTGAAGAAGAGGTTCCATACTCATCATTTCATGGGTAACCAACAGTGGGCTAATGTGTTTGTGTGTGAGTATGTGTTTTGAATCCTTTAGAGATTGTCAAGAAAATTAGTGTGATGTTTTTATATAGATGATTGAAAGTATAAATAAATAAATGAACAAATAAATAAGTAAAACTCATGCATCTTCCCCATATTGTCTTTTGAACTATTTTATTGGCCTGTTAGTTAGACATGGCAGGAACCATCGGTGGGACTTAGCATTCCATTTAAGTTTATATTTTATTCAAGTGTTTGGATTATTACTACCTAATAGTTAATACTAGTAATCATCAATTAGGCATTTTGCTGTATCCACATGTTCCTTATTTTTTGTGGCTTTTGACAGATGATTGATTTGTTCTATTTATACTTCTTTATTCCAGATTTCATAATAGGAAATATCTTAAAGGCATAAAACCAAACACAGATTCTGAATTCAGATTTAGCAATGGCAATGAATTCCTCATTTCTGAAATAAGCATAATTATCTAATTTGGATAACTGAATGAAATGAAATGAAATAATATATATAAAATCAGTAGAAATATGATAACTATAAATTAGACCTCCTCATTTAGTAGGCCACTGTACAATCCTTCTAAAAAGTAATTAGTATTTTTCCTCTCCAGGTGCTGAATAGGTACAGCTCTGTTGAAGTACATATTTAATGTCACTTATCACTAGGAACCCATAAAAAGAAAAAGCAAGTCTAATAATTTTAAATGTCAATGTAGTTAGCCAAACTGAAATTCAAATTCAAAATTAATTTTAAAAGCTGTGTCAGTATAAGAAATCATATCACATTTGTGTGTTTATCCTTTTTTCCTACCACAATGGCTTTGGTAAAAATTGAAATTCTGAATCTAGTATAACAGAGTCAGTGACAAATTTCCATGCACAAGTTGGAAGCAACTGAGGGAGCTCAGACAAGTTTTAAAAGTTTAACAAAAAATAGGACAATTTCTTTAAAAATTAAATTGTGAAACTTTTTACTTAATATCGAAACATAAAAGATATTGGTGTTCAAATTTTAAAAACTTCTGCAGAGGTAGCATGAGAGGTATGAAGAGAAGGTACTTTTGCCAGTGTTGTGTGCACAAGCCCATGTGAACCAAAGCGAGAGAAACAGGGGCGAGGGGGAGTAACAGAAGTAGGTCATTACTAATGGGTTAGAAACCAGATGAAGAATGTTCTCAAATAGCACATAATTATTAATTGAAATTATTAAATGGTCTAATTATTTTAATAATTTTTACATCTATTTTGTCCCTTGGTACAATTTTCCTGCCCTGAATAACAGTACTAGGACACTGATTTAGATATTGAAAAAAGAAAAAAAAAGGTCAAACAAATGAAATCTTTTTTTCTCTTTAGCAATCATTCCTTTCATGGTACTCAAGGAATTTAGATACCTCATTTTAGTTATTATTTATTGTCCTCAGGCAAGAGAAATGTTTACTTTTAAAGAGCTTATGGTAGAAGAAAATCATGGTTTTTAAGACTTCTTAATATTACTGGTTGTTTACACACTAGCATGGGTGCCAGCAAAGCATGAATGTGACAGCTTCATTGTGTGACCTAAATTCTGTGTGAAGAATTTTGTCATTTCTTGTTTGTTTATTGTATAATGAAGTCTTGGTATTTTTAAATTGCTCTGACACATTATTTTTGAGATAAAGCAAATATGCTTAATTAGGTTCTTTTCTATAAATGATTCCATTATTTCAATAAGTGTGACTAATACTAAACATTATGCAAATATAAAATAACATTTGCTATAGTGGTAGTAGTGGTAGTAGTAGGAAAAGTAATAGCAGCAGTGACTAATATTTATTTGCAAAATTCTAGATTCTGTTCAACTTTATACATATCATCTAATCCTGGGAATAAATGTTCATTTTTAAGATGAAGCTACTAGAGTAAGATTACATAACTTACCCAACATCACCTGGCAAGTAAGTGATAATGTCAACTTGGATATTAATAGTTACTCATAAAGATAAATTAATTTTTGCTCTTTTTCAGTCTGTAATTGAGGGTTATCAATCACTCGGTTGGAAAAACACTCTCTTCTTGAGAGCTATATTGAGTATTTTTTCTTCCCATTAGGGTATGATCCACGTATCCTGGCCCTCTCTAACCATGACCATGAAACAAAATCATCATTCTCTTTTAAACTATGGTATTTCATGATAGAATTCCACCTGAGGGGAATTTACATATACTATCCTGTCATCCAAAATATCAGCGTTGGCTTTCTTTGCCACTTCCTAATGGAATGGAACTCAGGAGGGCTCCCTTGATAATGAAGCACTCTACAGCAAATTCATCATATGCTGATCCCTGCTGGAATGGGCCCCTGTATATACTGCTATGCTATACTGCTAATGACACTGCAGCAGACTGTGCTCTTGGTGATTGGCTTGCCAGGTCCATTGAGAAAGGCCATACCGCAGTGTGTGGGAATTTCCTACTGTCTGTTATGTAGAGGAGAGGACAGTTAAGACAGGAATAGTATAAGTCTCTGAACTGAGGTCAGAAGAGATTACTCTAACTGGACCCAGTAAGAGGCTGGGTCTGCATTTTGAGGTGTGGATAGTTCTGGATCTCTTCCAATAATGAAGGTGGGCCAGTTTAAATAGCCAGAAACAAATAGACCAGGAGTGGTGATAGGAATGAGTAGTAATATCAAGTCAATATTTAATCAGAGGGGGCACAAGTCAGTACTGCTTGAGACTATTTACTGTGGAGATTACTGACTATCCTTTCCATCTAGTGGTGGGTGTTGTCTAATTGACCTTCCGGAGATTATCTGATTCTATAAGGGTGTGATTTTCTATTGACCGGGCTGTTTTACAGCTCTGCGGGGTGAGGTTAACTGGTAGAAAACTGATAGCACTGTAAATAATTCTTGCCTGAAAGCAACACAAATAATCCCTGTCCATAGCAACACAAATCACATGTGTTTGAGAAACAATTGATCTGTACCAGGTAGAAAAGATAACCCCTAGATGTAGCAAGAGTTCTGTGAGGAATCACTAGAGTGAGAGAAGGTGCTAGCAGAGGTGCATCTGGACAGGCCAAAACCAAATGGAGGGCAGAGCTGCATTCCAGAACATTTTCCAAACTAGCAAGAGCCAAAAAGGACCCAAGTCTACCAGGAGGTGATGGGGGAAACACTGTGACTCAAATAATATCTTTGATATGCATTCATTTTATATTTATATGAAAATCATACCTTTAACTTTTTGAAAACTATTCTTTAGCACTACATTTCTGCAATAGGGACTATTCTCATAAATGTCTTATGGTTACAAAGCATAATTGACACTATAGATGTTTAAAAATTATCGTAAGTAATTTGTGACTATATTTCTTTTTCAATGTTACTTAAAACTCTGACCTTTAATATATATAAACCTCCACCTCCAGCTGGGTAGTCAGGTAGTTTCAGGTAGTTAGTGATAATGGGAAGGGAACAAGGAGAAGCCTGGAAAAGTGCCCGATCGAAGGCTTAAGAAAGTGGGCACAGCAGGAGAAAGTGGCAGTATCTGTTCCTTTTTAATGAGAGTAAGCAGTTGTGGTTAAAGTTTATCACAGCAGAGAGTACGTGAAATATACACAAAATATACATATTTTATGTTAGAAAAGAAGGCTTTTACCCAAGAAACTAAGGAATAGACACATATCTTTAATTTAACTTCAAAAATCCATTTCTGAAAATTCAGATTATTTGTGAAAATACTAACTGGGGACCTGTGTTACCTGCATGTGGCTGCTGTAACAAATTTCCACATACTTGATGGCTTAGAAAAATTGTCATTTATTCTCATATAGTTCTGGAGGCCGTAAGTCTGAAATCAGCATTACGGGGCTAAAACAAGTGTTGTCAGGGTCACACTCCCTCCGGATGTTCTAGGGAAGAATCTTTTTCTTGTCTCTTCCAGCTTCTGATTGTTATCATCATTCATATAGCCTTCTCCTCTTTGGGCCTACCTTCCCTCCACCTGCCTTCTTCTTACAAGCATACACGTGATTCCATTTCAAGTCCACCCAGGTTATCCAGCATAATCTCCTCAAGTCAAAGTCATTAACTTAATCACATTTACTAAGACTCTTCTTACATATAAGGTAACATTTACTTGTCCCAGCCATTAGAACCTATTACATTAGGGGGATGTTTTTCAGCTTACTACAGGACTCAATTTCTATTATTTTAAATTGGAAAACACTATAATGGGTTATATATTAAACCAAATCCATGCCCAATACCTTTTAACTACAAGACTGTAAAACACTTCTGTGTAAGAAATACACTACCATGTAATGATATAAAATACCTAAAACATTACTTCCTTCTCACAAAACATCTAATATAGCTACCAAAACATAGTAGCTTTACATTCCATAGCATTGTCACTCTTTGTTCCACAACGTTCCTTTTATGTCTCTCAGAATACTCTTTAACACATCTGTATGAGATTCCAAGTTCTACCGATTGTATTCGGAATGTAACTCAAGACTTTTCTTGAATCCCTTTTTTGTTGTTATTGTTGTTGGTTGCCATGTTATATTGAAGGGAGTAAACACTATTTTTTTTCTAGTATTGTTTTCAAGTGAAAACATGTTATAAGAGATAGATGTTTGTTTATTGAAAATAAGAAGCATTTACTAGGATATATTAACCAGGAATATGTTCTGTTGGGTATGTCTATAGTGAGAATACCATGTTCAGAGAATTGAGTTATAAATTAGTCATAAGGATGTATGTTCTAAATGAATCAGAGAGAAAAAAATTCTACTTAGAAAAAATGATTCCCATGTGAACAGATGACATTGTGACCGGACTGTACAACTTTGTTTTGTTGTTTTGTTTTGTTTGTTTTCTGTACAGAGACAGACTATTTAAACAGGTAAGATTTAGGCTGTACCTGTATTCCTTTTTAAAAATTTAATATTCTGGTATTATGCATCTGTCTCTTGTGATAAAAGTAAGAGAATGTAATAAACTCAGGTTCTAACAATTTCAAATTTCTAATTCTGGGAGATTCTCTAAAATATAGCTAGAATTTAATCAATTTACTTCATTTGTGTTCTTCCATTCTGGTCCAAGCTATCATTTTGTACCTAATTTGCTACAATACTAGTCTAACCAGTCTCCCTGACTCCACTCTTGCCCCTCTGCAATGCATTTCCCACACAGAGTGATCATTTGAAAATGTAAATCTTATCATGCTGATTTACCAATTTCCAACCCTCTAATTTGGGATAAAAAAAAAACAAACCGTCAACATTTAAGGACGACTCTGGGTGGATATGCCTCCAGCTGCCCGTCTCATCTCATCTCTTACCACTCATTCCTCTCTCACTAAGTGTTACCCACATTAGCCTCCTTTCTATTCAGCAAATATGCTGAGTTTACTTCTGCTTTCAGGGCTTGCTGTATCCAGAGCTGGAATGTAATTCCCCAGATAGCATGTGAGTTTTTTTGTAGCATGCAGGGCAAGTTTGTCCTGATGGTCCAGTCTGAAGCAGCCTCCCAACCTCAGGCACCTTGGCACGCCTTGCTCTGCTTTACTTTCTTCCAAGGGTTTGTCATCTTCAGAAATGATTTTATTTGTTCACTTGTTTATAGTTTGTCAGCCCCATCAATGCAGGTGCTGCTGTATTCGTAGGCTTGAGGATAATTTAACATATTAATAATTTAATAGTTTAACTTAAAAACCAGTAACATTGCTTATTAGAAGGTTATTCTTTCTATCCTAATTTTAAACACCAACTCAGTGTGTCTATGCTATTGGGTAAAACTATCTTTTTAAAGATTTTATTTATTTATTTTTAGAGAAAGTGGAAGGGAAGGAGAAAAAAAGGAAAAGAAACATCAATGTGTGGTTGCCTCTTGCACATCCACTACTGGGGACCTGGCCTGCAGCCCAAGCCTGTGCCCTGACTGGGAATCAAACCAGTGACTCTTTGGTTCACAGGCCAGCCCTCAATCCACTGAGCCACACCTGCCAGGGCAAGGGTAAAAATATTTCTTACACAGAGGTATCCAAGTCCCAGCTGCATGTTGATACCCAGTTTCTCAAGGATATGAGATCCTAAAACATGGTCACATTGAGAATGAGCTGAAACTGCTCCAGGAACACTTGATTTTGTTTTTCCACTGGTCCATCAAATACAGGTGTTAGAGTGCCCAAATATTCTGGCAGCTGCTTAGTGGAGCCTAAGATGTCTAAGGAGTGTATCTATAGTCATGACAAACCTCTTCTGTTTACCCTAGCCCATGATACAAACCACAAACATCTTCTGTGTGCCATGTTACTTACAGAATGCTGAGGAGCACTGCAGAGACTACTAGATTTCCACATTGCTATTCATTAATAAGTACTCCATTCCTGATATTGACAGAGTGCTCCATTGTTCCCCTGACCCTTTCAAGCCCAGGACAGTACCTTGCTGTACCTATATCCCTCTGATGCTAATCCAACACTACTTTTGTGTCTTATATCAGGAACATTTATATCCAGTGACCTAAATTATCTTAAAATGTCCAGGTTGTTAAGGTTACCTCATGCTTTTTGATAAAATAACAAATAAGTTCAAACACCATTCTACATCGGAGGGTTCTCAGTTGCTACAAGCATCCCCTGGCTTTCCTGAGGAACTTGACCTTTGCCTGGCTGTTTCTGGTTCCTATTTACCTTTTCTCACCAAATTCTCCACCTCCTTTAAGCCTGTTCACCTGTGGCTGTTCCCCTCTCTCTTCTCACATAATGCGCAACAGTGCACAGTCCCTCTTCTGCCTGGCTGTTGAGTAGCAACCTCTACCATATCGGTGCATGAAGAGTAGTCTGCAGCTCTGAACCTCAGACCACTTCAAAGGTACAGTAGACATCTCTTAAAAAAAAAATGATGTTGGTTCTAAGACTAAAAACCATTCACTCTTTTTACTTCTCCTGGGACTTCAGAGTCATCTCTTCTTTGAATTCACAATATCCCACACACCTCTGTATTTTTTAGTAGAAAATTTACTGTTTCTTCCCCTCCCCCATGTTTGACCAGTTTCTCTCATCTGGACCTACACATGAGTGCTGACTTTCACACATCAAATGGCCCTTCCATGTAGTTTACCCAACGGTGGGAATACCTTCTGGGAGGAATTTTCTGATCATTTCTTAAAGTAATCATACTATTTATGGCCTACAGCTCTCTCATTTTAATTATTAAATTTATTTAATATATTTGATATGGGCTCCTTTAAATGCTGTGATGCTGCATGATTCTTCATAATATAATGCAAAATGTGTGCATGTCTTTCATTGCCCTACATCAACGGCAAAAAAAGCATTCTGTCGGAATTTAGTAACCGGATCCTAGCTCACCTTCTGAACTACTCAGCCTGGCTTTTAATATCTTGTCAGGCAGCAGGTCATGCAAAGAGAGTCCAGAGTAACTACATGGGACCAGTTTCTTCTTTACCAAATGAAATGAGGCACAGGGAACCTATAGTAATTGTAATCAAGAGTCCAGTTAGGCAGAATGAGTAAGATAAAGCTCAGCTAATGCTTCAGTTGATAAATGTCCACTTTAAACTAGGCTGTTTTTGAAGAGCACATGCTCCCTGTGAAGATATTCTGGTGGCACAGAGAGTAACCTGCATGGGGGTAACATAGAAGACTTAATGAATGAGACAAATATCAGATAAAGTTTTTTTACTGTTCTTGAGTTTCTCAAAGTTAAGTTATTCAATCCTTAATGTCTTATATTCCACATCTTAGCCAACTGACCACAACTGACCTCACACATATGACAGAGAGTCCACACACAAGTGTCATTTTGGGTGAACATTTCCCTGCGGGTACATTGTACCAATTCTGTGGCTCCCTGATCTTTCCATTTCATTTTCAGTAAGATTTCAAAAATAATTATTGATCTGTAGAGCATTACTAACTTTTGTGTTCCGGAAAAATAAGAAGTAAAACATAAGATTAAAAACAACAGCAATATAACCTCTACTATAGTCATTTCACAAAAGAAAGGACAGCTTAACAACAATAACACAATGTAGAAAGGTTTCTTAAGCAAAGAATAATGAAGTCATTAAGTGAAATAAATTTAGTTTTATAAATTTTTTTATATCATCTTTTAGTTTCTATTTAGCCCAGACCCAAGATGATTTCTTGTCAAACTGACTCCAAAGTAAAAACTGAACAGGAATACTGGAGTAGACCTTATTTAACCTGCTAGCTTAATCTCATTATTTGTCTCACTCTAATTACCTAGAGATACTTGTATCTTCAAGTACATAGGTTTGCTTAACTTCTAACTTTCCTTCCAGTTTTTATTTGCTTATAACCTTAAACTACTACTGAGTTTAAAGTGTCCCAATTTGTGTTTTTTATCCATTTACAGCAGATGGTGTCAGAGTGGAAAGGGGGAGAAGATTACAGCTTCCCATTTTTGTAGCCCCTTTATTAAAATCACTTGCATCATTTTTATAAGGATCACACTTTTTTCTAAGATGTCATTTTTATAAATAACATACACTTCACTTTAAAACATTTAGTAAGTAGTAAACCTGGGCTCTCAAAGTCTCTATGAAAAAGTTACGACCAAACAGACCTTTGCCTTAATCACCATACCCAAACCTAATAGTTTTCCAAGTATGTAGAAGCCCTAAACAAAATGAATTCCCCACAACATATACTGAAGTTACAACTGCTAACAGTGAATGCTGCCAGCCCCAAAAGAACCAGAAGCCAACGTGAAAAGTGGGAAAAGAAATGATTACTACTCTTTTTTAAGCTGAAGATATAATGTCTGTCTACCAGAGTACTGGTACTTAAAATTCTTTTTATAATTATGCTTATAAGGATATCAGTAACTATCACCTATTTAATATATGAATATATATAAATTATATATAAATAAATACATATTTTCACCTTGATTATAATTCAGAAAGATTCCAAAAGAAGGCTATGAAAGAGAAGGATAAAACATTATAGGTATAAAACAAATTATAAATAATATTCATAAAAGAAAAATATTGGGCCCTGGCTGGCATAGCCCAGTGGATTGAGTGTGGGCTGCGAACCAAAGTATCTCAGGTTCGATTCCCAGTCAGGGCACATGCCTAGGTTGTGGGCCAGGTCCCCAGTGAGGGCCATATGAGAGGCAACCACAAACTGATGTTTCTCTCCCTCTCTTTCTCCCTCCCTTCCCCTCTCTAAAGATAAATAAATAAAATCTTAAAAAAAAAAATGGAAGCAGGAATTACAGGAAGGGAAGGACACTTTCGCTCTCTCCCCAGAAAGGTACGTTTCTCTTGATGCTTATGTCACTAGACCATGTGAGATTCCCATCAATATTCTCATACTTTATCAGTTAGTTTACAAAACACAGGAGATTTATAAGGCAATGTATGATCAGGATCAGTGAATAGTAACAATTGTGTAAAAGTACTTTTAAAAATCAATTGGCAGTGATGGAAGTCTTTTTACTACTGACATACAAGATAAAAATGTATTTTCTATTTTGTAAAGATAAGTAGTAGCGGAAATAAAATCTCATTTTTACCACTGGATATCCCCCTTAGAGATAATTATGTGACCAAAGAAGCAAGGATAACTTTTAAGTTGCAAGTGGTAGAAGATAAACTAACTTCAGGAAAATCAGTCTCTTTTTTTTTCTTTCTTTTTAAAAGAGCTTTTTTATAAAGATTTTTTATAAAAAAACTTATTGTTCAGTTACAGTTGTCCCCATTTTTCCCCATTATTCTCCCCTGCCTTACTCACCCCCACTTTCCAGATTCAACCTTCCCATCCTTGTCTTTAAATGAAGAATGATTTGAGAAATTTTAGATATTTAAAATTATAAAAGAATAAGTAATAAAAACTTTAGTTTTAATGCAGTTAGATTTATATTATGCTTATAAATGATCTTTTTAGAAATACAGAGTATTGACATTCTCAAGTATAATAAAAAATGAGAAATAATTTTATTTCTCTTTCTATTTTTTAACATTTAGAAATGTATCTCCCTCTATAAAGCATATGCTAATTTACATCCATATTTTATTCTCTCCTTTATTCCTATCTGCCCTGCACCACTTCCCCAACCAGCATTCCCCCCCATTAGTTCATGTCCATGGGTCATACATATAAGTTCTTTGGCTTCTCCATTTCCTATACTATTTTTAACTTCCTCCTGTCTGTTTTGTACCTACTATTTATGCTTCTTATTCCCTGTACTTTCCCCATATTCTCCCTGTCCCTCTTCCTACTGATAACCCTCTATGTGATCTCCATTTCTATGATTCTGTTCTTGCTCTAGTTGTTTGCTTAGGGGATTTTGTTTGTTTTGTTTGTTTGTTTGTTTTAGGTGCAGTTGTTGATAGCTGTGAGTTTGTTCTCATTTTACTGATCATATATTTGATCATCTTTTTCTTAGATAAGTCCCTTTAACGTTTCCTATAATAAGGAAATGGGGATGATGAACTCCTTTAACTTGACCTTATCTGGGAAGCACTTTATCTGCCCTAAATGATAGCTTTGCTGGATAGAGTAATCTTGGATGCAGGCCCTTGCCTTTTGTGACTTTGAGCACTTCTTTCAAGACCCTTCTTGCCTGTAAGGTCTCTTTTGAGAAATCAGCTGATAGTCTTATGGGAACTTTTTCCTGTCTCTTTTTCTCTTGCTGCTTTTAATATTCTCTCTGTGTCTTTAATATTGGATAATGGAAAGGTTGGGTATGGTAAAAAAAAAGAGGAAAAAATGAAGGCTATGAAAAGTGAAATAAAGCAAAATATACAGGGAACCAAAAGTGAAGGGAAGGAAACTGGGACTCAAATCAATGATTTGGACCAGAAGGAAGAAATAAACATTCAACTTGAACAGAATGAAGAAACAAGAATTCAAAAAATGAGGAGAGGCTTAGGAACCTCTGGGACAACTTTAAATGTTCCAACATCCAAAACTTAGGAGTACCAGAAGGAGAAGAAGAAGAGCAAGAAATTAAAAACTTATTTGAACAAATAATGAAGAACTTCCCCTATATCACAAAGGAAATAGACTTCTAGAAAGTACAGGAAGCTCAGAGAGACCCAAAGAAGTTGAATCTAAAATGAAGAATAATTTTAAAGAGTATAGTCACATTATACATTCAGATAAAATAGAAATATCACTGACTGAAGGGTAGAAAACTATTTTGTTTTATTTTTTAAATAAAATAAATTTTATTATTTAAAAATATATTTATTAATTTCAGAGCCAGAGGAAGAGGGATAGATAGAGAGAAGAAGACATCAATGTAAGAGAGAAACGTCCATTGGTTGCCTTCTGTGCTTGCCATGACAGCCTGCATCCTAGATATGTGCTCTAATGGAAATCCAACCACCAGCCTTTTGGTGTAGCAGACAACACTCCAACCAACTGAGCCACAGCAGCAAGGGCTAAATTTCTATTCTTATTCAGATGGTAAATAATCATTGTACACAATTACAAAGTAAATATACCTTATATTGTTTTTCTCTTTGATATTTCTTAAACCTTTTTTAATCTATCATGTTTGCCTATCTCTCCATCTTTTTATAAGCTTTTTATCACCAACGATGTCTAACATTTATAAAATTGGGAAGCAGATAACTCCCCATGTACTCATTAGCTAATTTCATTAATTAACTCAGTCCAACCCTATTTTCGTTGTATCCACAAAGACATACTTCTTTTCTCTGAACAAACCCAAATTATTTAAAGTAAATCTCATTCTTGATATTATCATATCATTTCATCCAAAAAATGCAGTTGTATTTCCACAAAATAATTACTTTAAAAAAATAACCATGATGATATATGTATTATGTGTGTATAAAATATTTATGAAAATATACATATGTATAATATGTGTGTACCTCTATATGCATTTGTTAATATATACACACATACATTTTATATGCATTTGTATGTTTATCTCTGTGTGTTAGACTAACAGTATCATTGTAATTACTAACAAAATATCTACTGAGAACAATTTATATTTTTAATTTTTTTGTCATTGCTCTGTATGTACAGGGTGTAAAATCAAATTGTTGTGTTTTAAAGACCCTTGAAATAACTTTACTCTGTGTTTTTACCATCAACTCAATACATAGTTTAATTTGTTTCAGTTTACTTTCAGACTTTAGGAATTGCTGTTTTTCCCATTTTGAATATATTTGGTTTTATATTTATGCAGAATATTTATAGGGTTCCAGAATAAAACCTACAAAACAAAGTATATTCAGAGCAATCTAGATCTTATTTCTGTGCTCTTTATATTCTTCTTTTACTCTCAAAAGAATCCATTCACATGTTTTCTGATTTTAAAATTATTTTCCAGCTGTTAACATAAGCTATCTACATATGTACATATTGTCAGTCAACACATGTTTATATTTTAACATATTACTATTTATACTTAAAATTTTGCATATAGTGTCCCTTTCTTAGATAAACAATAGCACATTATACCCATTTTCCTTCACTTAACTTTCTTTATTTAACAACCTATACTGGAGAAAAATCTTAGTTGCTTTTTAGACATATTTCTTTTCTCATATTAGTATTACCCATTTGATGTACATTTGTTTTTTTCTCAGTCTGTTATTGAAATAATGCTTCCATAGCTAGCCTTTACATGTTTTAGCTTTCATACTTTTGTAAGTGTATCTTTGGGAAATATTCTCAGAAGTGGGGTTACTGGGTGTCAGGGCAAATGAATAGATGCTCCTGGAGATTACTAAATATCTTTCACGAGTAGTTTTGACATTTTGCATTTCCATTACCAATATTGGAGAATGTTTTGTTCATCTTTACCCACAGAGGACATTGCCAAACTTTGGACTTTAGCCAATCCAATATGTGACAAATGGGATCCCAGTGTAGTTTTAATTGCCACTTCTAATTATGAGCAAAGCAGAACATTTTTCCATATTTTCCAAAACATTTATGTTTCTATTCTCTTTGAGCTTTACACAGATCTGCCCATTTTTTCCATAATGCCAGGGCTTTTTTTTTCTTTATTTTTAGAAGATCTTAATATATTTAGCTTACTACATTTTATCTATCATTAAGTTACAGTTTTCCAGTTTGTCATTTGTCTTTTCCATTTTGCAGTGGTGGGGCATTTGTGTGTGTGTGTACACTTTTTTTGTTTTTTACCTTTTTAGACATGTTGATCAACGTTTTTCTATGTTCCATTATCTTGTCTATAAATTGAATCATAATATGGACAATTTTATCCATTCTAGATTTATAGTGAAATTTACCTATGTTTTCTTCCAGCACTTATATGATTAAAAAATAATCTCTAACTCATTTAGAACTTATACTGTCACATGATATGAGAACTGGATCCAAATTTATTATCTCCACATAGCTCTCATTACACAATCTTGAGTTAAAATTTTGCATTTTCTTCTAATTTGAGATGCCATTTTTATCTTGTACCAAATTTATGTTCTCAATTTGGGCTATTTCTGAATTTTCTTTTATGAGATAATTTAATTGACACTAACTTGCTGATGTGAACAAAACACTGTCCAAAAGAATGTCCTGCATTCTTATTTTGTCTGCTTGTTTCCTGTCAATGTCTTTCAGCATATTCATATTTCTCAATAAATCTAATAGCCATCTGACTCCATACATAGCTACAATATTCCAATATCATTGACTATATTTCTTATGCTGTACTTAATATTCCTGTTACTATTCTGTAGCTACCAATTTGTACTTCTTAATTCCTCTACCTTTTTCAACCATCTTACAACCCTCCCTCCTGTCTGGAAACTATCAAAATGTTCTCTGTGTATATGAGTCTGCTTCTTTTCTGCTTGTTCATTTATTTCATATTTTATATTCTATATATAAGTGAAATTATTCAGTATTTGTCTTCCTCTGCCTGACTTATTTCAATCAGTACAATACCCTCTAGGTCTGTACATGTTTTTGCAGATGGCAAGATTTCATTCTTTTTTATGGCTGTGTACACCCTCCCACTGTAGTGTAATCTTGATTACTATTGGCACCTCAATGGGAAAAAATTGACCCTTAAGCTGATCTATGGCAAGGACCTGCTGAGGCTACAGCAGAGGAGCTCTGTTCAGGGGCTGACCCCATAGAGGAGGACTCACTTCAGTGGGGCTCTAGTGACTGCTCAGTCTGCCCCTTAATGTATCACTCGTGGAGTGGTGCTTTGGCGTAGTCTGAAGTTATCTACTGGGTGCACTGGCTCTGGGGCCTCCCAGGAGGTACAGGCCAAAGTCCACCACCACCTTTGCCCTGCCTGGGCCACCTGCTTCAAAGCTATTTGCAAGTAGTTTCCACTTCTGCTGGGCCTGGCTGTGCCCAGGAGAGGTCAAGGTGCAAACTAAGGCTGGCTGCTGCTAGTACTAGGCCTGGGGCTACTTAACAAGAGGTATAGGGTATGCCAATGCCAGCAATAGCTTGTTTGAGAGATTTTAGGAAAGTTCTAAGCATGAGTCACGAGATGCCATTTGTGTAGAAAAACCACTGGAAACAGCTTGGGTGGGTTCACAAGATGGGTGGGGAGGGTCTCATGGAATCACCAGGGTAGGGCACACCACGGCATGGTAAACAGTGATGGCACATTCATGGGAAGTTAGATATGGTGGGAAGGCTCAGAAAAAGGAACAATGGTTTCTGCCAGCACTTCTTCCTGGGAGAAAGTTGCCCCTCCAGTTCTCATCCCAAAGCCAGACCTTCCATCTCCTCCTTAATGTCCCTGTAGCATTTCCAGCTGTTGCCCCAGTGCCAGGACTCAGAGGGAGTGAGTCAGCGTAGGTCTGTTCATGGCCCCTTGAAGATAAATGCTTGGGACTTCAGAAGCTCTCCATCTAACTCAGCCACAATCTCTGCTGGGTTTTACTGCAAGAAACTATGGGGACTGGTCTTCCTTCCACTGGGTTTCAGGGCTCAGTGTGGCTTCTCAAGAGGGACTCCACTGCTGAGATATTCCTGCTGATTTTTATCTGCCACATGTGGTTATGAAACGAGCCCATTTGTCTCTGCTCCTCCCACCAGACTCAATAAGGCTTCTTCTTTATATTCTTAGATGTAGAACTTCTGTTTAGCTAGGTTTCAGGTGATTTTGAATCATGGTTTTCTGTAGTTTAGCTGTAATTTTGATATGGTTGTGAGGAGATTCATGTACTATGCTTATTTACCTCTACTACCATCTTGACTAGAACACCTTCCTTATTTATTTTATTTATTTTTACCATATTTTCAGTAACCTCTGAGTTAAGTGTAAAAATTCTATAGATGCAAAAGAAATGATTTGACTAGAATAATCATCAATGAAATTATATACTTTATTTTATATCACAGCAGAACTTACAAATATTTGGTTGACCTATTACTTATGCTAAAATTATCCACTGCATTAATAAGACAGATGATCTCTTTGTTGTACATTTTTGAGATTTAAAAAATAAAATTAGGATTGTTTCTTTAAGATCTATCATTACATTTTTGTAAAAATAGACTAGAAGATAAAAAAATTGAAAATTTGTCAGCGTAACTAGGATTGTAAGTATTCTCTTTTCACAATCATTCTTAATTTTATGTTTTTATATACTTTTAGTTTTTAAAAAATTTAAATTGTAGTTGACATATAATGTTATATTTGTTTCATGTGTACAACATAGTGATTCAACATTTATATACCTTGCAAAAGAAGCCACCATGGTAACCATTTATCATTATTCAATATCATTGTCTATATTTCTTATGCCCTACATTATATCTGTGTGACTTATTCTATAACTGGCAGTTTGTACCTCTTAGTCCCCTCCACCTTTTCACCCACCCCTGCCTGTCTCCCATCTGCTAACCATCAGTTCTCTGTATTTACGAGTTTGTTTCTCTTTTGTTTTATTTTTTCATTTGTTTTGTTTTTTAGATTACACATGTAAGTGAAATCATATGGTACTTGTTTGTATTTGTCTGACTTATTTTAGTTAGCACAATATTCTCAAAGTCCATCTATGACATCCGAATTGGCATGATTTCATTCGTTTTATGACTGAGTAATATTCCATTGTGTATATGTATCACATCTTTTTTTATCCATCCATCAATGGACATTTAGGTTGCTTCTACATCTTGGCTATTATAAACAGCTAAGGTTCATATGTCTCTTCAAATTAGTGTTTTCAATTTGTTTAGATATATACCCAGGGGTGAAATTGCTGTGTTATTAGGTAGTTCTATTTTTAATTGTTTGAGGAATCTTCATACTGTTTTTCTTAGCTCCTGCACAAATTTACAATCCCACCAACAGGGCACTAGGCTTTCTTATTCTGCACATCCTCTCAACGTTTATTCTTTGTTGTCTTTTTGATAATAGTTATTCTAACAGATATGAGGTGATATCTCATTGTGGGTTTGATTTGCATTTCCCTGATGATTATTGATGCTGAGCATCTTTTCATGTGTCTGTTGGCCACCTGACCGTCTTCTCTGGAGGAATGTCTATTCAGGTCTTCTACCTATTTTTTCCATCAATTTTTTAATGTTAAATTGTATGAGTTATTTGTATATTTTGAGTATTAACTTTTTATTAGATATATCATTTGGAAACATTTTGTTATTTTTTTGATGATTTCCTTCACGGTGCAAAAGCTTTTAGATTGATTTTTATCACATTTGTTTATTTTTGCTTTTATTGCCTACATGTACTTTTACATTCAAAAACATCCCATTATTTGCCCTGACTGGCGTAGCTCAGTGGATTGAGTGCAGGCTGCGAACCAAAAACATCCCATTATTAAAGCAAGGGTCTAAACAATCTGAGCAAATCATTCCATATCACCTGATCGGAAGACATTTTAAAGACACATATATCATCCAAACAATTTTCCTCTTTACTGTTTCCTTATTTATTCCAGGCAAGCAAAGAAAATGTAAGAATAAAACCATATTCAACGAAAATGTATATATAATTTAAAAAAGAACTGATGATTATAAACTCAAATTTTAAAAAACATTTTTCTGTTTAGTTTTATTAGAATTAGTGTGCATTAATCAGTATAACCACATTTTGATAACTAATTATTCAACAACATTTTAATCATCTTTTAATGAAATGAATGGGTGCTTTCTCTAATTATTTCATGCAAACGTGGATTAATATAACTTGTTTCTAGAATCACCCAGTATTCATCCTCAGTTATACCCCTTTTATCATTTTAATAAATGCCAACAATAAGGAATATATTTCATGTTTCAAAAAAATAAGTGGATGGATAAGAAAGGAATTGTAGCATAGATATATTACCTAATTATTTAAACCCCTTCTGTGTTGCATGGCAAAATTATATAGCAAACTTTTACCAAAATTACTTTTAATGATTTATTAGCTCACAACTCAGATCTTCCTTCAATTTTGTTGAAAGCAAAAATTGGAAACCACTTAAATTGTAAAAGCATTTGTTACCCAGTAATCAAAATCATGCACATCCTCAACTTTTGGGAAATCTAAATATAGGCTTTACCAAAACCTATCAAGTTTCTTAGTTTTCATAAAAGTGTGTGAAGTGAAAGGAGGTTTCTCTGACAATGGTTTGTTTCACTGTTTTGTTGTCGTTGTTCTTTGGTACACTGGAGATTTTTACACATAGGGTCAAATGCACGAGAGCAAAATTCAAGATGTGCCAGATAAGTGGAAGAGAGTGGTGGGGGATGTGGTAAGAAAAGAGGGAGCAACATCTTAACTGCAAATATGTTCTCAGGCAAATTAATTTTAGCAGAGTTGAGAATTGCAATTGAAAATTGGAGGTGGAAAATTACATCCTTAACAATGTCCATGCTTGCTTCTTCCTTGGAAAGTGTATTTTGCAAGGGAACATGACTCCCAGTTTGATAGGTACTGTTATAACAAACTCTGTTATAATAGACTCTGTTATAACTCTGTTATAACAGTGCCTCTCTCAAAGTAAAACAAAAATTGTTTATAGGACAGACACTAAAACGTTTTAAGAAAATAATTTTTGCCCTAGCTGGTGTGGTTCAGGGGAATGAGCACCAGCCTGTGAACCAAAGGGTCGCTGATTCCATTCCCAGTCAGGGCACTGCGTTGCAGGCCAGATCCTCAGTAGGAGGCTCTCGAGAGGCGACCACACATTGATGTTTCTCTCTCTCTCTCTTTCTCCTCCCCTTTATCCTCTCTATAAGTAAATAAATAAAATCTTTTTTTTTTTAAAGAAACTAATTTAGCAGCTAACACTTCAACTTTGTCTATATAACTGTTTTTCTTCATTTTCTGGAAGCCTGCATGTTTGCTTTCAGCTGGAATCTGTCACTACTTTGATAAACTTGATTTGATCCAGGTATCAGGCCCTCTACACAAAAAGATTCTCAAGTTTAAAGGGTCAGCATTTTTACTGAGACCTGGCACTTAGCTTACTACAGTAGTAGCAAGTAGACTCATAAAGAGCAAGATAAATGAAATGAACTTTAGTTAATATTATCATCATTATTAATATGATAGGATTTGTGCTTTAATGTACTGCTTAAAATACTATATTATAGTTACACATACTTATATATTATTTTACATGATATGTAACATTTTTCATAACATACTATATGTTAGTGCTTAGGAGAAGATAAAAAAGTTTCACTTAATTTTTATTATGTTTTTCAGCAAACTGACTTTTGTCCTTCTCTGTGAACAGTTCCTAATACTTTCAACTTAGATGACTTAAAATAAAAGGCAATCAGGAAAGCACTGGTAGTAAAATGACACACACATGTCAAAGTACTTAAAATGTGTGTTGTTAGATGAGATATAAATTACAGAGATAGCAGAGGGAATAGAATGGTACAGGGATACTATGTTTGGCAATAATGCACTTTATTCAACCCTAATACTTAATATTTTGATTTAAGGCTTAGATGGCATTCAAATCTCTGAATCATTTTTTGACCCATTGGCAAATATGAATTCTTCTTGATTTTTTTTTATTTTTCCCCTAAAAATAAGTTCAGTAATTTATCATAGTATATTCAAGGGGCCATTTGCTCATTTAATAGCTCTATTTAATCAGAAACACTCAGACTGTTTCCTTGAAAACACACATGGGTGTAAATTCTAATGGAAAATGTGCTTGGCAAGGTAACTTTGGAGCTTGCCAAACTCCAGACATCTTAGAAATGCTTGAGATGTTTTAATGAACAAAACATACTACCAGTTCACTGAACCTTGGACTTATGTGTCAGGGAAGTAGACAAAATACCAAATATGTTGTCATGCTTTCATTAAACCAAAGTCAGTCTCGTGTGTTTGAATTTAAAGTGAAGGCTTCTCCTGCATTTTGTTCAGCTGTGAGATGAATTAGTGTGATCGAACCAATGGCAGATTCCAATAAAACTTGTCATCAGTTACGTGTAATCATCTCTGAAGGAGACTTGTGCGTGCATTGTTGGAACTCTTCATGGAAGAACATGGTGGCATGTAATGAGTTGTCTCAAATTCCTATCAGTGGGTGAATATCCTACCAGTCACACAAGTATTTTAATTAGAAAGAAATTAATAAAATTATGTGCCATGTGCTTTTTTCATAAAAGCTTTTACAGTTGCATTATTATTTCCCTCATAAGAGGCCACAGGGTAGTGCAACTCCCCTGGTTTTACATAATCAGCCTGCTTGTCATCATGTTCAATGTAAACACCTGGGTAGTAGTTCCTCTTTTACCTGACCTGGGCTGTTTACTTTCTCCTGCAATGTATTACCTAAAGCCTACACCCAGATAATTAGTTCTTTAGATTAAGATTAAATACATACGTATCCACTACACCAAGTTCAGTATAGGCTTGTGTATATGAGGACTTATACTTCTAACTTCAGAACAATTCACACAACAACACATAGGGGGAAAGTCCCCCACAAAACCAGAATTATCTTCTGGAGGGTGGGCCCTTTTGTAGTACAGGCTTCCCCCTGTAGATGAGAACCCATCTGTGTTAGTGTACCAGCTGGGGTTGTTGTGAGGGGTTGCTTTGAGCTTCAGTGAATTTTTTTTTGAAAACTCAATATGTTTGCTCATTTCATGGTAAGTGATCTACAAGTGCAACTGCCCATACCATTCTGAGTGTCAGCAGTTTTTGACCAAAAATGGCCTGACGCTTTGGCCCCACCCTCCCTATTCACCCTATTGACTTTTCCTCTTTGGATGAAAAAAAAATCCTCAAAGGGAAACATTTTGCTGATGTGGAAGAGGTGAAACAAAAAATGGCAGACTCACTAAAAACCATCAAAATCGATGAGTTCAAAAACTGTTTCAAGTAATGGAAACACCTCTCAATAGGTGCAGTGCATCAAATGGAGAGTACTTTGCAAATGTCTGAAATCTAAAAGTGTAAGATTAAATACACAATTTTTAATAATTAAATTCAAGTTTTGAGGGGTTCCCCCCTCATCCATTATATATTATATAAAACTGGTTGGTAGAAGGGAGGCTCTAGTATAAAAACTACTTGGTGAATATTTTGTTTTAATCCTACTTAAATTCAGATGTCTCAAAACTGAGATAATAAGAACTCTTTCTTGCAGTTTATTCTGAAGAATTACCAAGAAAATTCTGGCATTTGGGTGAGAAGGCAGAAGGAATAAAGAGGTGAGTGAAACTAGCCGCAGGGTGTCCATGCATTCTGATTTAGAAATATCCAAAAGGCTGGACCACAAGTGGAAAGTATTGGAATGCCATGAGTACACATGTTTTAAGAAGACAAGAATTCTAATTAGCCTGGATGGGAGGCTCAGCATGAGGCTAAATAGTTGGTTTGATGTTTCGAGTCATTATACTGGACTGTGTCAGTAGGATTACACAATACTATTGTGATAACACAAATGTTAAACAAATTACCCATCTCAGAATTTCCTAAACAACACTTTACAGCATTTGGAGTCAATTCTTTTTTCTTAATATTGTAGTGGTTTCTTTGTTGGATTCCCTAATGAATTTAGCAGTCTTTATACTTAGCAGGAAATCTGGACTGATCATTCGAGGCCTGTTTTCTTTATACATTGTGGAGTAAGGGTTTACTTTTGGACACCTAATAAATCATGATCTAACATCTAAGAAACAGACTTATTGCCACATTGCCAAATCAAGGAAAGAAAAGGAAAAAAAAAATCCCCTCCGTGTTAGTGTTTTGTTTGTCTTTCACCTATAGGACAGTGATGAATCAAGAAGTGATATTCTCTAGTAATGCTATGCTAGACTCTATTAATAACATGTTAGTGCTCCAGTCTTACTATGTGGGGTAGTAATGATTTTGTGTCTGCAAATGGTAAGCCCTTCCTGGTTTGTAGCTCACCAAGGAATACGACCATATGCGATGCTTTTCTATTTAAGGCAATGCCCCCACTGTTGGATAGATTGCTGTTGACAGCTTTTGACCAGAGGGAGCCATTAGATTTTGCTGGCTAGCAAACAATTACAGCTTTGATATGAGCTACAAGGTAAAGATTAAAAGGAATACCTATGCAGAAAAATATGTTAGCTCTGTGTGGTCTCTAGATTCTTCTTGAGCAAATGAAAAATATTTATACATAAAAGCTAACAAAAAAAGGCAAAATAAAAAAAACTTTTGAGGACTCTAACAGGTAAAATGAATTCCAAAAAAGACATGGGAGAAGCATAGGGGAAACTTTGTATCACTGAAGAAAGAATTCAAAGGATTTAATTGAAGATAATAAATACTTTTCAAATGATACTACTGTTGAGAGAGGTTTAAAAATGATTTCTGTACCTGGAAATATATTGATTTTATTACTAGAAATGTACTCTTTAAACAGCAGTTGTATTTGTATCTTATATATAGTGATGCAATAACATTTAAACTGAGCAGGCATATGGAACAATTAATGCTATCAAATAAGAATTATTTTTATTGTTTGCATAGTTTTTAATGTAATCTAACTCACAGTTAGTTTGCAACATTGAATGGATTGGAAAAAAAGACATGAACTATGACAAATTTAGGACAACAGAAGGCCTGTGCTTATTAGAGAAATCAACGTTAAATGTTTCTACAGCTAAAGCACATCTTCCTGTGGCGCACACATAGATCCCAAAGTGAATCTTACATAGAAGAGATTAAAATGCAGCCCTCTGTGTGCACGGGACCCTATGTACTGAGATTTTCACAAACTGGAGGTAAATAATTAGTATTATGGCTTAAACTTTGAAATAAAAATATTTTGATATAGTCTACATTCTTTTACTATGATAAAGTGAAGTATATTTTATAAAAAGTACATGCAAATAGATTCAGTAATTTGCTTAAGTACTAATAGACCATTTAAGTTTTGCTGTGCTTTTAACTTGTATGGATATTAGAACCAACATTTTTTCTTCTGGATATTTTTGACAATAGCCACCTAATATGGATAATGTAAAAAAACTATATTAAACAAAATATATTTTTGGATTTAGTATATTAGATAAAAATGTATAATTTTATAAGTATATACTGCTTTAAAAGGGGATATCTTGCACAAATACAAACCTACTTTCTTTACAGAAAAATGCATGTTAAATATTTCCCCCCACATTTTTTATTACAAGA
The DNA here is from genome assembly GCA_004024845.1 of Tonatia bakeri. NCBI lineage: Eukaryota > Metazoa > Chordata > Mammalia > Chiroptera > Phyllostomidae > Tonatia > Tonatia bakeri. Next base: position 51,297 of record PVIA01000382.1, read on the forward strand.
TTTCTGAAACAACTTTAGGCTGTTTTAATGTGGTTAGTACCTTATTCTATTAAGACCAATAGTTTGGTATTGGAAATAAAACTATGATTGTGGTTCAAATGTCATGACATCTAAAATAGACTTTCTTCCCTGAATCTGAAGTCTGTAGTCAATAATCTGCATAGGTGAGAAAATGTAACTGCCTTTATAATAACGTGGAGCCAGATAATAATCACTTGCTAATCCAGATCTGGAAGCCTGCATCCATTTGTAACAGCAAAGAATTGTAACAGTGGGAAATTGTAACCACCCACCATTCTTTTGGCACTGTTTCTGTAAGTACTGACTCTGATAAATATATAGCTTGTAGATGAGCAAGCACGTTTGTATAAGCATCCTAGGAACTAACTTCAAAAGATACAGACCCCGACCTCCAAGGCATCCCAGCTCTGGGAGATGCCAGGATGACAAAACTGGGATGATGCCTGCGGACCATCACTTGCCTTATGTGAGTGGTCTGAGCTAGTCTGTACAAAAAGAACTTTTCAACCGCCTCCCTTAATTTCTTTGTTCTGTTCCCTTCTCCCTTGTTACAAAAACTTCTGCCTCTTCTGAGATGTGGAGATGGGCTTTGAGATGAGTCTCCCATCTTCCAGGTGGCTGGCATCTGAATAAAAACACTTTCCTTGACATCAGCACCTGCCTCTTGAGTACTGGCTTTTGAAGCAGCAGGCAGCCAGACCTGTGTTCCATTACAAATTGACACTCTTCTTTCAAATTTAAGGTTATGAAAGGCCTGACTCTCCTGCATATAGAATTACAAGCAGATAATTTCATTCTAGTAGAAATGTTTAGTGCTTATTTTAGAAAATACATTATTTGTTTTACTTTGCTTCTATAATATTTCCCTATCTGCTTAAAGTGGAATAATAATACTTAGCATATGGGTTGTTTGCAAAGGTTATAAATTACTTTGTACAGTGTCTGGCATATGGTAAATGCTCAAGAAATGACATAATTTTATTCAATTGTTATGGTTTTATCTATTTTTAGGGATCAAGAGTTTCATCATAGCATTAAGAGAGCAAAGTATTATTGAGTTTAAAATCAACCTGTCTTCAGTAGATATCACATGAAAAATATGTGCTTAAATATATTTAAAAATTATGATGTTTTTCTTCTTGACTGTCATATAGCTAATTACAAGTCACACATAGAAACCTCTTTTCTCTATATAGAAACATCTGAAAAATTTCAAAGTCTTATGTATATTATTATAAGCAGCAAATTTTTGATATTTCTAATCAAAATCACAATATTTTTATAGGATACTCAGTCAAAAACATACATCTTGTTAGAATTTTGATAAGTGGACTTGAAAAATTACAACTAAAGAAGATCAAAATTATTTGAAACTCAATACACAAAAGAAACTCAAGTACTGTAAGAGGATGATTTTGAAAAGATAAGAAGTAAATAATCCTATTTTAAAGAAATCTAAGAAAGAAAGTAATCAATACATTTTATTGGACTGAGAAATGCATTTCTTGATTTTATAACTGTTTTGAGGGCACGTGAAAATATCTGTTCACTTTGATGTCTCAATTCTTGATCTCGCCACCTCTTTCACTGGCCTGTTTCCTCTCCCGTCAAAACAGTACTGGCCTGAGCCAGAAGTCTGAGAGCCACACTTCAAAAACTTCCTGTCCTTCACTCTCAATGAGTTTCCTATCACAAAGTCCAGATGATTCTACTTCAAACCACGTCTTACACTGGTCCACTTCTCGCTGTCCGCAGTACCACTATTCCTGACCTGGATAATAGCAACATGCTCCAGTGTAGTGTCTGGTCTCTCCTCGCTCCCTTTCATCTAGTCTTCTCACAATAGACTAAAACTGTAAACCAAACCTGATTTCTGTACGTCCCTATTTAAACTTTCCTATTGCTCTTGAATAAAACGACGATTCCTTTGCCACAGTCACCTTCACTCGGGTCCATTTCATCTTTCACTGCACTTAAGCCAACTTGGCTTACTTTCTGTCTCTAGAAATGTCCAACTCTTTCTTATCTCAGAGCTACAAAATCTGTCCTTTTCTTTGTCTGCAAGGCTCTTCTCCCAACTGTGCCTCAGGAAATCACTCTTGAAACAAAATGTCAGTGTAAAAGATAAGGCGTTAGAGAGAACTGTCCCAACCAAACAGTATAAATTATATCTGTTCTGTCATTCTGTCTTGTCGATCTAATTTCTTTTCCTTTCTTAGCACTTATTTACTTTGTTCTTGGTATTGATTTATTTTACAATAAAATTGTTCAAACAAACACAAATGCAGGGCATAAGTACACAAGTGTATACAGACACCTGAAATCAACTCTCCTGAATATTCTAATTTTCTCAAATAATGTGATAGGAAAAAATTATTACCTCTATAATGTTTCCCAGTAGTGCACCTCTTTTTACCTCTTGTAGCAGTATATGGAGCTTTTGGGTTTTCTTAGTCTTTGTTAACAATGGGCAGTGTGATGAGTATGAAATGGGTAGTTAGAATCTTCTTCCTACTGATTTCTTAGGAAACATTTTCTCATCTTTACTGCCCCCAAATATTTCCTTATTCTTATTTTGTGACTTACCTTGATTGTATTTTTTATTTCCTGTTACTTATTTTCTTTTTATTTATTTTTCATTATTAAATTCTGGAAGAGTAATATATGTTAAAAAAATTTTCTCCTAGTTTGTATATTGTTTTAAATTCAACATATTTCTAATTTTCATTACAGTATTTTGTTTTACAGAAGTGTTAAACTAATGAGATTATGAATTTGGGGCTAATGAGATTATCAATTTTTATTTAGAAATTTTATATTAATTATTTTTAAAGAGCTTTCTCTACCAACTCTCATTTAAAATATTATCTTAAAATTTGATATCCTAGCGACTTAATCTTCCATATAAAGTTGTCATTTCTTGACAAGGTCAATAAAAACCACTGAAAAGATTATAATAGAGATTACACTAGATACATAGAAAAATTAGAATTGTTGGTAATATTAAGGTTTATTTTTAAATAACACATATATCTTATTCCTCCATTTTGGAAGCTATTTTTATGTACTGCAATAAAATTTTATAATATATTCCATGAAAGTATTATAAAAAGTTATTTGTTTCATTTATCTATTTGCTAAAAATAATGATTAAAAACACTTTGCATCTTTGTAATAATCATCTCTTTCTTTTAAAATATTGTAGTGTGCACTATTAATAGAGGGTATGAAGTTGTATATGTGTGTGTTCTTAGGGTTAAATCCAATATGATCAAAATATTTCATGAGGGAAGAAGATTTGGTTTTGGGTGATGGGCATGCACTGCAATATACAGATGGTACATCATAAAATTGTACACTTGAAACCTATAGAGTTTTGTTAACCAATATAATCCTTATAAATTTAATTTAAAAATAGAAAAAAGATATATTTTCAACCTTGCTGAATTTTATTTTAAAATCTTTTATTAAGATTTTTTCAATAATTATAAATAAATGTGTATTATTTTCTTATATTGCCTTTATATATGCTATGTAAAATATCTTGGGTAGCTAAAAAGTGGCAACAACCTAAATGACCATCAACTGATGAGTGACAAAGTGTAGTGTATCCACATAATTAAATATTATTCAACCATAAACTGCAATGAAGTCCTGACAGGTGCTACAACATGAATGGTCCTTCAAAACACTGTGCTATAGGAAAGAAACCAGACACAAGTGACTGACTGTGTATTTTGTGATTCCATTTAAACGAGACTTTCAGAATAAATTTCTTTTCCTGTTGTCTGAAACAGTTTTTGGAAATTAGCCATTGTTTGTTTCTTGAAGGTTTTAAAATATCCTTTAAAATCATTTGTTATTTTTGAGGGATAAGCATTTACTTAATCACTATAATTTCAAAATGCTCACTGGCTTATGCAAGTTTAGTTCTACTGTGAGAAAATGTGGGTAGCGAATATACATTTTAGAATGTTTTCTATTTGATTCAAGTTTTTAAATGTATTGGATTTTTAAATCATAGTATACATTATATTATTACATAATATGTTATATATTATAGTTTAATCATTTCTGTATCTCTTACTACAAATCTGTTATTTATTTTGTACAAATATTTATTTTCCTAATCAAATTTGCTAAATATATAAAATCAGCCAATTAAGTCAAAGTCACTCTGGGCCAATTGCAGCAGAGGTTTCAAATTAGATTCCCAGGTGGTTTGATACAGAAATTGTGGATCTAAACTCTTTTGTCATATATATTATTCCCACCTACTTTCTTATTAAACATTTGTTCTTTAATTTTCCATATTTGGTCTTCTAAAATTACTCCTAAATTTATTTTGTCATCTTAATCTATTTATTGCTTTTGACTCTTTAATCTATTTTATATGTTTGTTTCCATGCTTCATTTTGCATTAATTTCTTACTGCCTTTTACTTACGGTTGGTTTACTATACTTATTTGAAGTCAATCCAGATTTTATATGATTTTTATTCTTTCAAAAATACTTACTATTATTTCCAAGATTTCTAAATTGTTTATATTCATCTATATTGGTTTCATTTTTCTTCATTTGATGTTAATATAGTTTAAATGATTTTTTATTATAATTTTTAGAGTCCCAAGAGGAGTAATGATAAATATGTTTTGATTATTTTCTTATTTTAATTTCCTCTGGGATCTTGTGATTATTGTTGTTATTAAATTTTTTTGGTAGTGTTAGATTTATTCATATGTTTTGGTATTTTGAATCCTAGGTTCTCCCTCCTTCTGTACCTCCCTCCCTCTCATTTTCTGGTGGTACAGATATTGCTTCTGCCAGGTCCTTGGGACCTCGGTCCATAATCACGTCTTATTCTGAAAGTCTGAGGGATTTACACTGTAGAGTAGTTCAATGATCCAAGAAACCAACCATGGACATTTTGTCTCAGTTTCTGGTTGGAAGGTTGGACTGTATCCTCCTTCCTGCAGCAAACTGCTTCATACTCAGCAGAGCACCAGGAGTTGTTTTCCTTCTTTCCTGTGCCAAGCAGAAATCCCCATCCAACCACTGGCTTCCAGCAGTGAGTTGGCTCTTTTCCCAGTATATACCCAGGACACATCTCACATTTCGTATATTCTACCCCACAGAAGTTGACTTCCTAGTGGCTTCTGACTGCCTCTAGATCCAGAATCCAACAGATGATCATCTTCAATTCTGATTATTTTATTCTACTTCTTTTCAATTTCCTTAGCATGGAGATACTTCTCTTTTTTTCATTATTATTTGTTGTGCTTTTCTTCACAGTTCTTTAAATCTGTTATGATCACATATATGGTTATCTATTTTATCTATATGGTTAGGTATTTGAATTGGTGGAGGGTTGGCTCAAATTGTGTGTTTGCATTGTCATTTTCCAAGAGCTGCATTATATTTTTGAATATATTTTACTTTGACTAAATTATAAACTCAGTAAAAGCAGTGACCTTGTTTGTTTTAGTCATGATACTCAAACTTGAGTTGGCCTTTAATAAATATGTGAAATACTATGTATTATTTAATTCAATATTATGTAATCCAGGGAAAATTTGACAATAATAATGTAAAGCCTAGAGAAGCTTTAGAAAACCAAATACCTATATAAAAATGTCATTTAGCAACACTTAAATTTATTGCATATAGAGAGGTTGATCACAAAATTTTAGTGCAATTAACTAAACACCAAAAGCAACAGCTCAAAAAAGTAACCATCCTTTTGCTACAGAAAAATGTGTCTATATCATAAAGTAAAGTGAATATGAAAAATGAAATAATTGAATAAACAAAAAACCAGAGAAATAGTATTTAACAACTTAAGACCTTCACCGTTAGACAGCAGGAACTTGGCTTCTTAGTCACACAGAATCTAAGAAACCCCTGTAGTCCTCATTAACTATACACATTAAATAACACTAGCATTTTTGGCCTATTCTGTGTCCAGCCATCTATTAACTACTTTATCTATAAGTAATTATTTAAATTTCAAATCAATTTTTGACACTAATATCATTTAAGTACAAAGATGACTGAAATGCAATTGAGCATTTGAGTTATCTGTCCAATATAAAGAAAATAATATTATATACTTACAACCTTTATAATCGGAGTCAGGGTATCAAAGACTGAATTAGGAATATGAGGATTAGGAATTGTGTATAATGTAGAGCTGAAACACAAGAAGGATTCCTGGGACTGAGAGAAAGGAGAAGCTCTGGAAGGAAGAAGAGCGGTATGGGCTAGAATGGCATGACAACCACGGAGTCACAGAGCTGGGCTTTCTTAGGTGTGTGGTAGTGCAGGCAAGAGGTAGGAAGGCAGTGTATGATAACTACTGACATCTACAGGGAAGTACAGGATGGGCTACTGCATCCTGGCATGTAAAATGCACGCTCACATTTTTGTGCACATTATATATGGGATTAATTATTATACTCATTACTATACCCATGATATATAATCATTATACCCATGTATAATGCACATTCTTATTTTTCCCTCAAAAATTTCGGCACAAAGTATGCATTATACATGGCAAAATATGGTAAGTGTGGATTGCTCAGAGCAAACCCCAGTGAGGAACTGTGAAGTTTGGGAAGCATTTTCATAATGTGAGCTCAAGGTCACCAAACAAGCAGAGAGAAGGTGAAATTGTGCAGGAGTTTCCACCAGACCATTCTGTGCATGCTGTTTTCCTGAGACTAGATAGTCAATGCCAGGGGTCTATTGTTCAGGGAGTATGAATTAAATGTGTAGTCCCTGTCACACCTAATTTCTTCCATACACCACAGTCAATGTGTGTCATGAACTCAGGTAATAATAATAGGAGCAACATGCATGCATATACACTCTCATGCCTCCCCCAAGCAAATTCATTTTCAGAGATAGTATAATTTAAACCTAGAGTAAGAAAATATTGTTTAACTGCCTTACGATGCACAGGGCTTCTCTCTGTGAGGCAATACTTCATTTCTGGGGTCAGGTCAGAAGAGTGTCAGTTTCTTTCCTTTATCAATGAGTTCTGAGCATATCCTGCAAGCTGGCCAGAATAAGAAAGGAGCTGAAAACTGAGAGGTTTGTTTTCCACTCTCTCTGCTATAATATGAAGAAGGCAGAATTTTAATACTACCCTTTATACAAGATATACTGAAATCATAGCTCAAGATTCTTATTTTCTTTACTTCCTTATCAGTGGACAGAGATGGAAGGGGGAAAATAGGGCATATTTTAGTCCACTGATTCTTTTGACTACATTCTATTAGAGCAATAATTCAAGTGTTTGTTATATTACTTGGATACCTTAAACAAATATATGTGATGTACCTAATAGTTGATTTCTAATTTACATGCATCAGTTGCCAATGTTCTACATATTACTACATATAAATGACCTCAGATAGTCCATTCATTTTTCTTTGTTTTTAACAAGCAGTGATTGAATGTACTCTGTTCCAGGAATGTGTGAGGGGCTGAGGTTACAAAAACATGTCAGATGTAATGTCTGCCCTCAAGGAATATTCTAATAAGGGATATAGGCATGTAACGAATGATTATAGTGTCATGTGTGCTAAGATTAGAATGTGATATGGAAGATATAAAATTACAGGAACAAGTACCTTAATAAGATGAGAAATTTAAGGAAATTTTCCTAAAAGATGAAATATTTCAGTTGTATATAATAAATGAAGGGAATAATGCAAAAGGTATAGGTCAAAAGTTCACAGAGTTATTAAGTTATTAGAGAGATTAATGACTGCTGAGGAAACTAAGGACTGCTCTTATTTATCACTAAATCATGAAGTAACTATATTTTCTTTATATGGATCTAGTTAACCCTGATTTTTAAAAAATGACTTATTTGGTTTTTGTGACAACAATGCTAATTGTCCCTGAATGTACATTGTCTTTTTCCTTAGAAATGGAAGCCCAGTTTTTAGACAGGCACAGGACACGTTGTATAAAGCTTGTCGCTAAGACTAGCCGGTGATTAAGTTGAAATTCGTAGCTTAGAAGCAGGAGAAATGTCCTTAGAACAGCAATATGTTCTCCTCCACCCTTTCCTCCTTCCAGGTGTCCAGTGCATGGTGGCCAGTGCAGAGACAAATGGAAGCTGAGGATAGTAGAGAAAATCATAGAAAAAACCCAGGTCCCTGACCCCATAGAACAGCATTTCACCTTTGGGTTGGTTACTTTGAACACCTGTTGGAGAGATAAATAAATGTGTATATTGGAGTTTTCCTATTACTCAGAGCCGCCCTACCCCCCCAAAAGCAATGAATTCAGTTTTATTCTTACATTCCTAATTTTTAAATATATTTTGTAAATAAACACAAAAATTAAATAGAATAATATTTATAAACAACCTCTAATGGACTAACACTTTACCAAGGTGTATGTTTCTCATGTCTACCAGTGTCCTGCAAAGTAGCTACTGTTATTACTGCTCCAGGTCATAGAGTTAATGAGGGGCAGAGACAAGATTTGAACCTGGCAGTATAAATCACACGTCTGGCTCTGCCTGTGTGGGATGTTCTGTCTTCCTAACTAGATGCAATTTAGAAGAAAGAAATTCATTTTTCCCTACAAATAAAAATCAAAGTATAAATTTAATAAAATCACTCATCAATTTTGAGATATGTTTTCTGTGTTTGTCACTAAACATGTAAAAGATAACATATTTAAAAACCAAGGTATAAAATAATAATTTTAGGTTTGTATGTTGTAGTAATTATGTACTTGAAATAAAAATAGAAGTAAAATTATAAACAGACATAAACTTGCAAAAAGATAAATCAAGTAATAATTTTTTAAATTTCCTTTTAATGTCCAGATGTCCAATTCATATAAACCTGCCATGTCTTTATTCTTCTGAACTAATATAAGGCTTCTTTTATTAAGTCAGAAATCAGTAAGATTAGGGAAACTTTCTTTAAAAATACAGATAGTCATATAATTGTCATGCTGGAATAGATTTTAGAGAAAACGTAATCTAATCTTCTAAATTTATTGACAAAGAAACGATTGCTCAGAGAATTAAGAAAACTATATATTGTAGCAAGTTAATTACAGTTAGAATTAGAGTTAGATTTAGTTCTCCTAATGATCAATGTAATAATAGTTCCACTACATCTCATGCATGAACAACATCTTTTACTTCCATTTAATGGAAACGTAGGCAATATATTTAATGTGACTAGGCAACATCCCTGAAGTACAGTAAGGATGAAAGCTATAGATTGAAGGTTCCAATTAATAGCCTTTTGCACTCAATGGACTAGCTGTTCCAGGGTCTTTAATCTGGCGATGATTATTGTAGGTTTATGAAGCACCTAAACCTGCATTGCAGAATATTTCCATGTATATTTACCTCATGAGAGACAGAGTTGATAGTTTTTGCTAGATTTTTTAAATGCTGATGATTTAAAAGACTGACAGTCAGGGGCTTCCTCAAATAGAGGCCTCCGACAATCCTCTGAAGTAGTGTTCTTTCTCACCATCTAATGCAGTCTTCTGCTCGTACAAGTTTTTTTCTTCTGGAGGACAGATGCATATATTCAGGAATCGTGCCGTAATTTAGAAAGAGAGACAGCAAGATCTATGAAAGAGAGAAGGGAAAGAAGAATGCCTGAAATCGCCCCTGGATAATTATACCATTCAGTAAAGCAGAATAAATGCTGACTTGTGGGTGGCTTGGATAAAACACTTGAAATGGAGAGGTGCAGTCCCAGCTCATATGGACAATTCCAAGGATGTGTCAGCAAGAATAGTCTCCCTTGAATGTCTTCCCTCCTTAACACTTAGCAAAACAGAGTAAATTGGCATTTAAATAATGCAGCCCTTTGTGAAAATCTATTAAGAAGCTCATCTGATTTCACAGATATTTCTCATGAGTTTGTTCTTTACTAGTAATGGTGACTTTGGAGCTGGGCTGAAGTCATATGTAACTTCTCAGCCAGTTTCAAAGCCCTCACTACACTTAAAGAACAAGCTCATGTGAAACATCTATAAAATTAGATGAGCTTCTTAAAATGCTGAGACTGTCAAAAATACCAGTCACGCCACACATCTCACACTCTTAACTAAGAACAATTCAGCACAGTTAGGGGTCTTCATCTATAAAGAGTTTCAGTATAAAGTAAACATGGCGAATGAATTCCCGTCCTTCCCTTGGAGAGGTCACGTTCAAGGTTCATTGGCAATGCAAGATGGGAAGGCCCTGCCTGTGCCCACCTGCTAAGAATTAAACAGAGAGCTGCAGTCTGTTGTGCAATCCACGTCTGGTCTTTAGTGGCAGGTCCCAAATTTATCGCCAGAAACTCTGACATGCTCATAATCCATTTATTAATTTGTGTTAATTTGGGCATCATGGAATTGCTCTAACTTAAAAATAACCACCATCCCAAAATGTGAGAAAATTCTCAGGCAACATAGATGCATGCATCACTTTGGGTAATCAAGTTTACCAAGCAGGTTTTATTGTGCTTTTCTCAGCATGGTGCTTAGTGTATAAAATCCCACCACATGTTGTAACAATAAAGTTATTGCTTATCGACCAGACCTAGTTGACAACCAACAAACACTGCCGTGAATAATTTCAGGCTGGATTATAGTCCTCTCCTTGGTAACCTATCAGTGTGTGTCTAGTAAGTAGTGTTCAGTAACATTCAGGGTGGCAAATTCGTGGAGGAACAAGCTCAGAAACAAACAACAGCAACCACCACAAAAGAAAACTAAAGCAGACAAAAAAGCTTATCTGTGGAGAAAGGTCCTCTAGAAACAACCTAATTTGCAATGACTTAACTAAAGTACATAGCTTACATAAGGGAAAAATACTCTTTTTTAAGGCGTGAATAATTCTAGACAACACCATGTTTTTATTAAAACTTCATCGTACAAGTAACACTGGACTATTCTTAGGGATGGATGGGCATTTATCACCCTCCTCTTTGATGGAAGGTGTTGATACATTTTTGGTGGTAGCTTAGCTACATGGTTCTTTAACTTCTTCAGAAGTTTTAGATGAAGACCATTTGAACTTAGTGATTTATGGCCACTTAATTTTTCATATTTTTTCAATCAGGTCTTTGTTTTGATTTCTTTGACAGTTCTTTACCTTCCTTCTCTGTACAAAGTAACTCCAGGATAGATACTTCTTCATCATCCTGGAGGGACGGCCAGGCACAAAGCGCCATTCAGTCCCTTTGCATTCTTCACAGTCTCTCTGGTTAACTTCGTTCCCAACAGAATCTAACAGACCGAACAAGTCTCCAGTGGATTTTGCAGTTATGATATACTTATCTCAAAGGGATTACTTTTGTTTGTTTTATAAATAACTTTGTTTTTGTGTGTGTGTTAAACATTATCAGTAGAAGTCAGTGTTCCAGGATTTTATCCCTTGTCTTTCTTTCTCCCCAAACAAATATCTTTCCTGAACTTCTTTCACTGTGTCAGGGTTCATGAATCTATAATCGTGTATCATTGAGCAGGTTCTATGCTATTTCTATGGACTTTAATTTCCTACCTTTTCTCTGCAGTTTTCTAGCAAATCTCCCTTTTACTTCCTTAAACTATTCTTTGAAAATTTGAGTATTTACAAGTGTTCCTTTGATATAAAAATTTCTATGAAAATCTCAAGCTTGATTATGTCAGTGCTACTGAAAATTTTTAATTACTCGTCTTTTACTCTCAGATCAGTCTAAGTCAGAAGTGTTAGAAGCTATACCAACATTCTCTACATACCAGGAACTGTTGTTATTTTTTAAAAAATCATGATTATCCAACATGATTTTGACAAACTCCATGGCTTAAATTTTTAACAATGCATTGATTATGCTACCTCTTAAAATGTGCCACTGTGTCAAAGTAGCAAGAATAACAAGTTTCTCCGTTTATCAACTCTGTCCCACCCCCATGCTCTAAAACAGGCTTCTGCTGTAATGCAAAGCTTATGTCCTAAACTTCAATAAGGTAAATCAATCACAATGAAACATAGGTTTCTTATTAACATATGCCAATCACTCTTCAGTAATCTACCAGCACTTACACAGAATAACCATAGTTTATCCTTCTTTATACAAATAAAACAATGTGTCTCTCTCACTTTTCTGACCATTTCAATGTAATGCCTAATAGCGAAAACAGCAAACTAAGAGATTGGGAACCTATTCTTACACTTTCCAGATCGAATATATATAACCAAATAGTTTTGTATTTCCACAGATTCTCTTTGGCAAGAAACCATTGAAGAACTGCCAAACTACTATTATACCTGAAAAGCATACAAATCTTTCAGCAAACCCTAAAAGCAAGTATTGAAAAAAAAAAAGGTCTAAATCCAATACATACTTTCCTGTTACCAGGGAAATCTTCTCTCAACCTGGATTTCAGAGTGCCTTATAATCACCCATTTCTCTTGCACATCATTCGAATCTCCAGATCACTTGCAGACCTCATTATCAATGTTTCCCAAACACCTGCAGTGCGCAGGCAGGACACCTGGGTCTGTAGCATCTGGTAATAATTGCACCTAAATTTAGATTCAGAGCATTGCATTTTAGAGGAACTTGGGCCTTTTATCAAATAAACAGGGTTGAGATAAATGTTTTCAGTTAATCATGTTCCCTTGAAGTTCATAAGTACCTAGTACCTCAAAATGTGGCCTTATTTGGAAATAACATTGTTGCAGGTGTAATTAGGTAAAATGAGATCATACCAGAGTAAGGTGGACCCAAACTCCAATATAACTAGTATCCTTATAAAAAGGGGGGATTTGGACATAGAATCATGCACACAGGGAAAATGCCATGTGAAGACAGGAGTTATGCTCTCACTAGTAGAGGGACTACTGAAAGCTAGGAGAGAGGCTTGGAACACACACTATCATTCCCTAGTTCCTTCAGAGGGAACATGGCTCTGTGGATGGATAGATAGATACCCTGATCTCAGATTGCCAGCCTTCTGTACTGTGAAACAATGAAAATGAATTTCTCTATTTTACGCCATTCAGTTCATCATACTTTATTATGGCCTCCACAGCAAATTAATGCAACAAAATTCGGCATGGTTCACCAATTATCAAACTATGAATCAGGTAAACATGGTTGGTAGGTAGAGAAAAGGAAAATATATAGGAAGATTTTAGAGGCTTATTATTTTAAATGGAAGTGAGAAGTTTTTCCTAATTTTGGGGTAACTATAAGCTTACTTCTCAGTATCTGCATAGAATTTATTACCTATCTATATTAATATTGCCTCATCATGCTATTATAATCATTTGTTGGCAGGTCTATTTCTCTCTTGATCTAGAGATCAGAAAGGGCTAAGACAATGTATAGTTCTGTCATCCCAGGATCTAATAATGATACACAATACACAGTAAAAGTTCATACAATGTCTTCAGACAATGATGAAACTAGATTTGCCACAATATTTTAGAAATTTAACCAGATCATCCTGTTAAATAAAGTTTTTGCTCAAGATTGTTATGTGTTTTTAACCAAAACTCATGAAACAATTCAACAGACTGGACTCTGATCATATCGTTTTCAAGGCTATCATTAAAAAGGACATGCTGTGTCTTATTTAAAGGGTCCTTAGAGATCAAATATACTGATGATAAAGTAGACTAGAAAGTAAGAGTGGAAAGACAGAAAACAGTCCCTGGCCTTTGAATGAGGTTTCTATTTGTAGATTTGTTGTCTGTTCCTTAGAACCTACTATTAAGAGAACGTATAAAAATTTTGCCATGTGTTAACCTCTATTTGAGGCCGGATTGTCCTGCTTGGCCAGGGATCGAAGTGTGCAAGCTGACATACATGCTATAATGTGAACCAGACTCAGTGGGGTATTCACCGCTGTCTCCTGCCAGGTATGCGAGCCTTCCAGATACTCTGCTGTTGTTTGATGATCTGCCTATAAATTCTCCCAGTCTCTGAGACTGAGCCCCAGTTCCTCCTCCCCCTCCTCCTCCCTCGGACCTCCACTGTGTCTCATCTGCACTGAGAGATCTGACACAAGCTACAATGGTTCAGTCTCACTTTCATTTTGCTGCACCTCTTTTACAACGTAACCATAATTTCTGTGTTTCCAAGCTCAGCCTGATAACTTGTCTTCTTTTCTAATTGATAATTCAGTTTTCTTTTCCTGACTCTGGATCTTAACCTCCCTCTTGTTATCCAAGTCATAGCACTCCCCTGTCAGGCTGGAAGCCCAGATTTTAGTCTTTGTCCCCAAGTTCTACGTTTCATCCAGAAAGGGGTGTTCTCCCAGTGCTGTTGACATGAACTACTACAAGCAAGTTTCTGTATAGCAACCAAATGGGAAGAAATAAAGCATGTGGAAAAACAACATTTATCAAACTCATTAGTTTATAATATATATTGATTATACTCATAGAGTAGGACTAAATAAGTCTTCTTTGTACAGAGACTATTTCTTTTGGGGACTTAGCAGTATTCAGCATTTTTTTCATAAGATTTAAGTTATTTAGAAAAAAATCTGCCTATTTTGCATTCATTGTTATATTTTCCATCATCTCAAAAATATTTGATATAGTTAGAATGGAGATTAAAACTTGACGGGCTCTAGATTAAAGGCAACTTAGAGTTTTATTTTCTTGAGCTGATGTGATGTTTATAAAGTATATTTGTTGTTAAGAGGCAAAACTGGTATATTTTCTCCCCACCTACCTCTACCTAAACCAAAACCAAAAGCAAAAACTGTGAATTTTCAAGTGATCTTTGGAGAAAAAAGATCTGACAAGATGATGTTTGCATTCCCACATGGCTGGACTGAAGCGCTAGTGTGGCAGAGAAGTTTGCTGTAGCCCTCCCCACCCTCTGTTATTCCACCCACGCTCGTTTCACTCATCAGAGATAGCTCTTGGCTCCCGCATGACTTTAAGTAACATGTAAGGAGCACATTTTCATTTGTCATGCAAACGATTAGGACCTAAATCCTACTCTGTATAGAAAAAAATTCCAATGGCAGAATCGTGCCTATTGTCAAGTATAACTTCCACGTGCACTGACCTGCTCAGTGCTGTTACATATGTCTCAGGTTGTAGGCTTTCCTAAAGCACGGAACTTTGACCCTGTGGATATGGGCTTTTTGTTCAATAAAGAAAACCATCAATTATGTTATTTTGTTTGATACCAAAAATGCTTTGATCTTTGGAAGGGTATTTATTACAAAGGAAAGCAGGGTGAGAGTCCTTTGACAGACATGAGACTTTATATGAAAACCTCACGCTCGGTGACTTATGGCATGGAACCATTGGTACAGAATGTTTCAGATCTGATCTGCTTTACCTTTCTGAGTTAGATTTCTATCTTTTCCATTTACTAGCTATGTATGTGTGGATAAATCTAAATCTCTGTGGACCTCAATTTCTTAATTTGTCACATTATCTTTAAAGTTTTATATATGATCTCTAAATACCCACTGAGGTATTTAAACATCTTCAGTAAATCTCCATAATTAGCAAATTAGAAATTCTTGGCCACAAAATAAATATTTCTTGTAGAATAATTTTGTGAAAAAATTCAAAATCATTAAGTCCATTGTTTCATAAGCAGGATACTGAATTATTTTTCTTTCTTTTTTTTTAGATTTTATTTATTTATTTTTAGAGAGGGAAGGGAGGGAGGGAGAGGGAGGGGGGAGGGAGAGAAACATCAATGTGCGGTTGCTGGGGGACATGGCCTGCAACCTAGGCATGTGCCCTGACTGGGAATTGAACCTGCGATGCCTGGTTCGCAGCCCGCACTCAATCCACTGAGCTACACCCGCCAGGGCCTGAATTATTTTTTCAACTAACTATATATTCATCAGAATATGTTCAATTTTTCTCGGAATTTCACCTTGGAAACCTTATTCTAATTATCTAAAGGTTTAAGTTTATTAAAATGCAATAACAGCTGTCTGACACCTTACTTAATATGTGAATCTAAAAAAAGGTCAAACTCATAGAAACACAGTAGAAAAGTGATTGCTAAAGAAGATGTAAGAAAAGGTTGGTAAAATGATACAAGTGTGCAAACTTTCACAGTGGTCTGAGGACCTAATGTATCACATGATGATATAGTTGATAACACTGGACTATGTAACTGAAATTTTCAAGGACAGTAGAATATTAATGTTCTCACAAAAAAGGGGGACATAAATATGAGTGGTGATGGACGTGTTAATGAACTCAATGGGAGGAACCTTTTCACAATGCAAATGTTTATTAAATCATCACATTGTACTCTATAAATATCTTATAATTTTATTGGTCAATAATACCTCAATAAAGCTGAAAAAAATCCCTCCCCACCTTATGTAATGGGGAAAAAATTCACAAAATAGGCAATCTGCATGTCTTCTGGTGAGGCTAATTTATGTCATTTTCCTAATATGATAAACTAGAATCTTGGGAGTTCATTTTTTTTAAATTATTTATATATATTTTTTAGAGAGAGAGAGAGAAACACCCAGGCATGACAGAACTGGCAACTTTTTGGTTCACAGACTGGCCATCAACCCAGTGAGCCACGCCAGTCATGGTGAATGTTGGAGTTAGCTAAGCTTCCTCTCCCTGTCTGACTTGAGGCACCCAACCAGCCGTGTGATCTGTAAATGACTCCTACCTGGTCCTGCCTAAACTCCTGATGTCTCCTAAACAGCCATCTATGCAAGCTTAGTCCCCTTAAAACTCTGCCACAGTGTCTTCACAGTGGTATTTCTGCAGCATGTTTTCAACTATTTCTTTCATCCTAAAATCATTGTTCTCTGTCATCAGCAGTGTAAAGGCACTATATTATCAAGGTTAAAACCACAGAACTTGGAGGAAGTGGCAAACCAAGGGTTGTATTGCTGCTCTAACAATCCTTAGCTATGTAGGCAATAGCCAAATATGCCCTAAAGGTAGGATCTATTTAAAATATCAATTTGGAAAAAAGACTGTATACTTTTACCACTGATAGATGTCACCACTGAAGACAAAATTAGGACCTATTGATGGATAGAATTGGGATATATAACTTTTTTCTTTCTTAAAGATTTTATTCATTTATTTTTAGAGAAAGAGGAAGGGGAGGAGAAAGAGGCAAAGAAATATGAATGTGTTGTTGCCTGGGGACCTGGCCCCACAACCCAGGCATGTGCCCTGACTGAGAATCGAACCAGCAACCCTTTGGTTTGCAGGACGGCACTCAATCCACTGAGACACACCAACCAGGGCCACATTTTCAACGCAATACACTGAAAACTCCTCACTCCACCTCAAAATGGAATTTAAAGTTTGATAAAAAATGATTTTTCCAACTCTAAATGTATTGAAGTAGAGAAAAAATGTCCACAGATTAAAGAAGGAAATCCAGTTATCATATAGGAGAGACAGAAAGTTTAGGAAATAATGAAGAATGCATCCAGTCTGAGATTTTTGTATTCTGCAGTTTCACTTTAACCAAATGTACTTAAATTTAAATTCTAGTTCAAGTATATTTTATATTTAAATTTTATGAGTATTTTCATTTATAGAACAAAATCAGTTTACAGAATGTCAAACTTCTTTATCAGACAGGTGTGCATTATAAAATAGTTCTCTTGAACTTAAAATTATTATATTTAGACATGTATGAGTTTAACTTTATGCTGACTGTTTTGGGAAAAATTAATCCATTTTGTGATAATCTATTCATTTATAAACACACATATACATGGACATGCCACAGATTTTGTGATTATTCTATCCAAATATCTATTGTGGTGCCCCACCCCCAACTGATTCCCAAATATTGACAAATTCAAAGGCTCATTTTCTGCTTTGAAATGGATAGATTATTTACTGAAATAATCTTAAGAGTGTGTATGGTTCAGATATCATTTATAAAAGATTTATAAAAATTTTCTTTTGAAATACTTTGTCCTTTCTGAATGTATTTTAACCAATGTATTTTGCCACTGAAATGTTTTTTGCAAGTAATCTCTTTGTTTCTTTTAAGCCTGGTTGTAAAGAGATAAATTACCACAGACTCTGATGGCCTTTTTAATGTTTGTCCATGGGATTAAGCTGAGACCACCAACCAATTTCCTATAAGCCATCAAACAACATCATGTGTTAACAATTTTCAGTCTCTTTTTATCTGGTTTGGATTCAAAACGGTAACCTGGAGGTCAAAGGTCTGATTATAAAAAACCGGCTCCCCTGGGCCAACCAACCTTTTCAATTTTCTGAATTTAAGTTAATTATATCATTTGAGTTTAATGGAATTATCAATGTGTTCACGTTCATTCTGAAATAACACTTTCCCTGGTCATTAGAATCAATCATTATTTACCTAGATTATAAAGAAGACTAAAGAGAATGTAGTGTTATATTTGATGTACTTTGTTATTTGATTCAGGAATTAAGGTGTGTTTTAGGGTTTCATGAGGGTAATACATTTTTATTCAGGTAGAAAAACATTTTGTTATGTTCTTTTGGAGCTTCTCTATGAAATTTGCTCACAGCATTACTTCCTGATCTGAGATTTATTATATTTTTATTTCAGTAACTCATATAAAACGTGAAAGGAACTTTTAGCATTAAATAGTTGGACATATTTACTATTGTATCTTCTAGCCCTTACAGATGGACAAGTAAAGTGAATAGTTCATTATTCTGTTACCAGGGATACCTGAGTCAGAGGGCTGCTTGCCTCTCCTTGGTTCTTGTCTTGCTTGCAAGAGACAAATTTAAATGAGAGACAAACACATATAGTGGAAATGAGATAGAAAATTTATTTATAAAACACATATGAGTACAAAGCTGCAAACAGGCACCCAAATAGTCTGAATGTCCTACATAACTAGTCTTACTTAATTCCCTATGTGCAGAGGAAATAAAGTTGTTAGTAAGTTTGTTCTATACACGTGAGCACCTGGCTACAACCAGGCACCCACCTAATCTGAGTGTGGTGACTATTGGGGTTCAGAGGCTGCACAACTCAGCTGGCTTCTAGGTCACCTGCCTCCCCTTCTCTAGACCCTGGAATTCATCCACAGTCACAAATGCTCTCTTCTGCCAGCTAGTGGAGATGATACACACAGACTTTCAAGGGCTCCCTTCCCCTTGTGCTATCGTAATTTTGCTTGTGATGTCCAGAATGGCTTATTGAACCAGGCTCAGGACTACTAGGCCAATGAGTCAGACATGTCTCCCTTTTGTTTCCAGCCTCCTGTTTTAAGTTCTTTGTGAGATTATAATGGTGGGGACCCTTTTTTATTTCCCCTCTGGCCACTCACTCCTGGCTGCTACCTACAGTAACAATTCTAAAGCTTTATAAATGGGTCAACTTTTGACTTAGAACGTAAAAAGTGATGCATTTAAATATTTATATTTTGTTTGTATTTTTTTCCCATCAAGAACCCTTTAACACTCAATGTTGTATTTGTAGTTTTTTATTTGTTTGTTTGTTTCTTTCTTTCCAAAGGAAGAATCTCAAGTTTGGTTAGGTTTCAGGCTTCACAAAACTTTGATCCCCTCTTTTGTTCAAAGTGTTACTATTAAAGAAAATATTGAAAATCCACCCAGATTTTCTGGGCATTTCTATAGTTATAGATGTCTTCAACTCTGTCTCTAGGACAGATCACTCTTGACCCAGATTCATATTATAATATTTACTACATATTCTTATAGATTTATCCAATTGAATCATTATGCCCTAAAATATATGTATTTCCAAAAACCAATATTTTAGAATATTCTAAAATGTAATTTTATTATTTTAAGTAAAAGTATTATTTTTAAATATACTGTAAGTTGCTAAGTATTATTATCAATATTTGATTCAGTAACTTGATTGTGATGAGAAATTTCCTCCTCTACCAAAGGAAAATTTTACCTTTAACTGATCTAGAAGATATGGAGCAACTAGTCTCCTTTAAAGAGTTCAAGGCAGCTGGCAACCTTTGCCTACTTGATTACATTTTAAAAAAATGGCATATTCACCACTACTTTAGACCAATTTTCAAATAGCAGAGAGGCAGGAATATGGAAATGTGAAGATATTAATTAGGTTGTCCTCAGTGGAATAATAATTTTAAACTGTTTAATTATTTAAAACTTTTATGAGTTACATAACAGATATACACATCAATAAGTAGTTTTAGCATCATATAACTCATTTTGGTTCCCAACTGGTATAAATTTTAAAATTACTTACTCATCCATTTACTGACTATATTAAACTAGTGATTTAATTTCCTTTTATTCACATTTTAATTTGCTTTTATTTTTTCTTAAATAACACCTATATTACATTTTCCTAATTCAAATCTCAAAAATAAGTATAACACCAAATACTTGCATTGCACCTAATATGGCATTCCCTATCTCAGCTCTTAATATATTTTAACACTTTAACACTGTTACGTAAGCACCAATATTATAATCATTTTATAGCTGAAAAAAAGAAAGATGGCAAAATAGTTTACCTGGTCATGTAGCCCAGGTAAGCAGTAGAACAAAGAATTTTTACACAGGTACCATCTCTAGAACCCATACCCAAACCAACTTAACATACTCAAGTATACTTATATTTCAAGAAAGTGGGACAGGAGGGTCAATGACAACTCTCAGAATTTGAGTATGGTGGCCATTAACTTAGGTGGCCCCTTCAGGACTAGAAAAACAGTGAGAAGAGGAGCTGGGCATGCCACTCAAGGCCTGTTCCATTAATGTTGGATTTAATTATCCAGCATAAGTAGATCAGCAAATGACCCAGGGGAGGAGTCAATGCACAGGCCCAAACTCTTCTGAGTTGCTGTTTAGCTATATCGTTTTGTACACTTACAGGTTTTAAAGCTGCTACTTTCCCTTATTTCTTCTCTCTTGATATTCACCCAGTGATATTAATTATAATTTCACATGAGACTAAGAAAAATGGGACATTAATATACATTTTTTTTCCTTTGTAAGAGAAGATATCCAGTGGTAGTTGAATACAGATACAAATTTGGGAGTCACCAACATATGGATCAAGGATGAAATCATTTATGTGGATGAAAAAGCACATGGAGAGGATAAAGAATAGCAAAAACAATTAACTGAGAAAAGGGAATCCACAAGAAGAATAAAAAGCAACAGTGATAAGACAAAGAAAATCACATGCATTCAATAATTCAGTCAATTATATAATTCTGCACTTCTCAGTAAGTCAGCCATGTCAGAATTATATTTAGACCATTCATCTATTAGTTATTTTTTGACAAAATTTACTATTTAGTCCTTTTAGGTAAAACCCAAATGTTCTAGATGCTAATATTTTCTGTTTCTCATAATACTTGAGTACATTGAAATGATTTTAATGCATGTAATTATAAATGATTAAAAATAATCATATAAATGTCCCTGGCTGGTATGGCTCAGTGGATTGAGCACCGGACTACCAAGCAAAGGGTCACTGGTTCTATTCCCAGTACGGGCACATGCCTGGGTTGCTAGCCAGGTCCCCAGTGGGGGGCACACAGGAGGCAACCATGCATTAATGTTTCTCTCCCTCTCTTGCTCCCACCCCTCCCCCCCTCTAAAAATAAATAAATAAAATCTTTTAAAAATAATAATGTAAATAAATCTTATCTCTACTTGTGTTTGGAAGCACATTTTTGGCTACAGTGAGAAAAGTTTATAAATACTAAAATATACTGGTTCAGAAACATAAAAATCCAAGAATCGTTTACATATAGCTGGATCCAGGAATGCAAGCAATATAAAATATGACCTTTTTTGTGCCCTCTGCCTCCTCAATTTTACTCCTTGATGGTTTCATGCTCAGGAAGTTTGTCTTCTTGCCATCATCAGGTATAGTTTGTATTATACTTATACCTAGCTAGCGGAAAGGGGAGAGAATCCTTTCCTGAGATTTATATCAATATTTACAAAGGAAATCACTAAATCTTTTTCTTTTATATACACATGAAATTGAGGAAGTGAAGACATGTGATTATAGGCTCTAGCAGGTGAGAGAGAGCTCCATTTCTTAGAGAAAAGAAGATGTGAGGATTCCAGAAAGATTAAAATAACCGATATCAACCACATTGCTGAAACACATTTCAGGTAAAAGCTCAAACATCAATATTTGAAAGATTTGTGACCCATCAAAATATGTTTCAAATAAGTATATTTTCCTTTTATTCTTTACATTTGCATAGAATAGAGTCCAAATCAAATTAATTGACTACTCCTCTATGTTATATAACCAGACATCCATAGAATCTGAGTTCTCATGAAGAATTGAAAGTGCTCTGTTTTGAATTTGTTAACTATTTGTTTAACCTGTGCTGTCACAAGTACTATAAATCCATCTGGATAATTGTTTGTGCTTTTTTTCTTTTGCTATCTACCCTTGAATGTCACTAGGGACTATGTTTTTTTCACAAATAGCTAATTATTATTAAATTAAATATTTGGATTAAGAGATGTGGAAATGAAATAAAATAAAATATCAGAAAGTCTACTCAGGAAGGAAAGCTAAAAATGACACACCTGAAAAAGTCAAGAAGATGAATAACCACTATGACAGTGGAATATCAACTTAAAACATAATCATAAACTCAATTGACTATTTCTAAAGCATTTTTATATAATCATATGAAAGCAATGCTAAATCTTACTTTTTTTCTTTAAAGATATTTGCAAGTTGAAAACAAATTTGCGTATTTTACTGCTTCAGTCATTCATTATTCAAAAGATATTTGATGAGCAACTATTGTGTAGCAACCATAATTTTTGATTTTGCAGATAAACAAAGTACTTGCCTCATTGACTGTACCTAATAAATAGAGTTCAAAATTATGTCTATAAGAGAAAGAAAAATTGAGAATGGCTACTAGGTCTTTGACTTAACATTTTGAGTAAATGATGGTACCATTTATTGAGAGGAGGAAGCAGAATGGGGTGATAGGTGGGGGAACTAAGTTCTACTTTGGACATAGTTTGATATGACTGCTATAAAGTTCAATGAAAGCATTAAGTTATAGCAGATATGCCAAATGGAAGTATCAAGCAATCAATTGGATATAGAGGCCTGGAATCAAAAAGAGAAGTTAATGGTAGATATATACATTTGGAAGAAAAATATAGATGGTGTCTAAAGACATGAGACAATAAAATGTTGTATAGGAATTGTATGCAGTTAGAGAAGAAGAAGGGACTGGGAATGAGTCCTCAGGTACCAGATAATTTAGAGATATGGAAGAGAAGAAGTGAGCTACAAAGATTATGAAAAATCAGCTAATAAAGTAGCAATAAAATTTAGGGGCTAATTAGAAAATTTCAGGGTAGATGCAAATGAATTAACAGTTGCTATGAAGTCAAGTAAGTTAGGGATGGAGAAGTTAGAAATTTTGTGATTATTAGTAACCACAGCAAGATAAATTTTAGTTCAATATTAAGATAAACAAAGAGAGAAAGCTGAAGAACAAAAGAAAATTTATAATTACTTCAAAATGTTTTCATAAAAAGAAATAGAATAATTGGGTGTTTGCCAGGGAAAGCTTTTTAAAATACAATTGTGGGTTGACAGGAATAATCCACAAAAGAGTAAAACTTTGTTATGTAGCAGAAACAAAATGGATACATTAGAAAACAAAGCCTTTAATGATGAAATCTAACAGAGCTGTGGAGGGGTTCATCTCCAAATCAGCAGTGATGTTTCATACATAAGAACAGGAAGAAAGAACTGACATACAAGTACAGACACAAGTAGTTTTGTAGATAGATTTGCTTCATTTTTATCAGTGATTTTATAAGCAAGGGCACTAGTGAGACTGAAAGGTGGAGGAAAGTGTTGACAATTTGAAGAGAGAGGAGAAAGTGTGAAGTAGTTCAGGAGACCGGAAGGGAAATGCTGGGGCCCAGGAGGGGCTACACCCTTACAGAAAGTGCTGTGATGAGTGTGCTAATTCATGATGTGCTCAAAGAACAGACCTAAGGCACGATCCTTTCCAATAAACAACCTAGCCATGGCTGCAGTGCATTCCGTGCTCTAGACTGGGGTTCATGTCCTTGATTCCACGGTGAGTTTTGCAAATTGTAGCAAATATTAGGATAGTGGGAGTAAGGCAACGAGACATCCCTGTGTTTTCACCAAAGCAGTGTGTATAATAGTACAATAGTGAAAATGGAATATGCTGAATGTTATCAAAAATGATGTAGACTTTTTTAATACATACCAAAGGAATATGCTGAGATGATAGAACTAAAGTTACTATGGAAAGACATTTGACCTTATTAAGATATAAGGAAATACTGATTACAATAATAAATAAACTGTATAATTACAATAATACAAGACAATAATAAGATACCATTTGCTATCTTGAAATTTGTTAAAAATAAAAATGTCAAAATGTCAGCTTTTGCAAGGATTTGGGAAAACTTGTGTCCTCTGCTAGTACAAATACAAATAAGCACAATCATTTTGGAGACCACTTTGGCAATATATAGTAAAATTGCTGTAATTTACTATAATACAAATATCTCACTTCTAGGAATATACCTTAGAGAAACTTGTGACAGCGTCCATAGTTATACACAGCTAAGTATCAAAAACAATCCATCTTCATAGGAAATTGGTTAAATCATGCTACTATTATAAGTTAGAGTGCTCTGGAAAGATTAAAATAAATAAGCAAATTATATGGATCAGTATAGATGCTGCGAGAAGGAAATTGAAAATTTTGAGTGCAGATGGAAGATTTGTTTTGTAAATCTGATAGCAGGAAAATGACAATGCCGCCACCCTTTCATTTTATTTTTGCAGTGAATTAGAAGGTGAGATCAGAAGCTAAAATAAGGCGGAGGAAGCAGGAGGGATGTGGAGGTTTAAGAAAGAGGAAACATGTAAAGTAGTCTTCAGGAAAAGTCACGAAAAAAATTCACTAGATACATCCAGCATTAACAAACAGACTTACAAACATTTATTGTTTCATCATTTCAGCACTGATAATCTTAAGTAATACATCTGAAAGTTACCTATATGAACCAATTCAGTAAATTAGACTTTTTCAAAATAACCAAAGTAAAATATGGCCATTAAATTTTATTAAAATAGGACTGCTTTTGCTGTGTGCCATAGATTTTAGGTTGTTGTGTGTTATGTTGCATAAATAAAATGATGTATAAAAATTCCAGGATCCTAACAACAGGTACAGAAAAACATTTGATAAAATCCAGGGACCATTTATAGTAAAAATTCTCAGCAGGATGGGAATAGAGGGAACATACTTCAATGTAATAAAGGCTGTATATGATTAACCCTCAGCCAACATCATAGTCAATGGCTAAAAACTACAAGCACTTCCCTTAAGATGGAACAAGGAACAAGACAGGGGTGTCCACTTTCAGCACTCTTATTTCAACACTGTACTGAAAGTTCTAGACATAGCAATCAGTCAAGAAAAAGAAATAAAAAGCATCCAAATTGATTAAAGCATAACTGTCATTATTTGCAGATGACATGAAAATGCAGATATGTAGAAAACACTAAAGGCCTGGATTGGATAGCTCACCTGATTAGAGCATAGTCCCAATATGCCAAGATTATGAATTTGATCACAAATCAGGGCTTGAACAAGAATCAACCAATGAATGCATAAATAAATGAAATAACAAACTGATCTCTTTCTCTCTAAAATCAGTAATATTAAAAGAAGAAACTAAAGACTCCACCAAAAAACTACTAGATTTGATAAATTAATTCAGTAAATAGCAGGATACAAAATAAATATCTAGAAATTGATGACATTTTTATATATAAATAATGAAATATCAGGAAGATAAACTAAAAAACCAATCCCACTTACAACTGCATCATAAAAAAGTAAGATACCTAGGAATAAATGTAACCAAGGAGGTGAAAGACCTGCACTTAGAAAATTATAGAATATGAAATAAATAAATTAAGAAAGATACATATAAGAGGAAGCATATACCATGTTCATGAATTGGAAGAATTAATATCATTAAATATCCATATTACCCAAAGCAATCTCTAGATCCAATGTAATTCCTATTAAAATCCCAATGGCATATCTCACAGAAATAAAACAGATATTCCAAAAAACTACATGGAACCACAAAAGACCCCAAATAGCAACAGCAATCCTGAGAAAGAAGAGCAAAGTAGAGGTATCATACTACCTGATATCAAACTATACCACAAGGCCATAATAATCAAAACAGCATAGTACTGGTATAAAAACAGATACATAGAACATTGGATTAGAATAGAGAGCCCATTAATAAACCCATGTCTTTGTGGTCACTTAATATTTGACAAGGAAAGCAAGAACACACAATTGGGTAAAAATATTCTATTCAATAAATAGTGTTGGGAAAATTAGATAAATACATGCAAAAAGTGAAACTAGACCACCTTCTACACCCTATACAAGAATAAACTCAAAGTAGATTAAAGATATAAATGTGAGTTGCAAAACCATAAAAATCCTAGGAAAAAACATAGGCAGTGAGATCTAATACAGTTCTCATAGCAATATTTTTTCTGATATATCTATTCATGCAAGGAAAACAAGAGAAAAATTGAACAAGTGGAATTACATCAGCTGAAAAGCTTTGAAAGGAAACCATCAACAAAATGAAAAGACAACCCACTGAGTGGGAGAACATATTTGCCAGTGATGTATCTGATAAGGAGTTAATTTTCAAAATTTATAAAGAACCCTCACAACACCAAAAACAAAACAAAACAAACAACCCAATCAAAAAAAGGATGGGCAAAGGATCCAAATAAACATTTCTCCAAAGAGGACATACAGATGACCAATACACTTATGAAAAGATACTAGCCTTGGCTTGTGTGGCTCAATGGATTGAGTGCCAGTCTGCGAATCGCAAGATCACTAGTTCGATTCCCCGTCAAGGCATATGCCTGGGTTGCAGGCCAGGTCCCCACTTGGGGGCATGCAAGAGGCAACTGATTGATGTATTTCTCACACATTGATCTTTTTCTTCCTCTCTTTCTCCTTCCCTTCTCCCCTTTTTAAAAAATAAATAAAACCGTTTTAAAAGCTCAAGAAAAGAAAAGATGCTTGATGTAATCATCAGAGAATTGCAAATTAAAACCACAGTGGGACATTACCTCACACCTGTCAAAAATGACTATCATCAATAAACCCACAAATGACGAGTGTTGGTGTGGAGGTAGAGAAAAGTGAACCCTTATGCAGTGCTGTTGGGAATACTGACTGGTGCAGCCACTGTGGGAAAACCAGTACAGAGTTACCTCAAAAAATTAAAAACAGAACTGCCTATGACCCAGTGATTCTACTTCTGGGTATACATCTGAGGAAACCAAAAGACTGACTTGAAAGAATATGTGCACCCCTTTTTCATTGCAGTGGTATTTAATATAGCCAAGATTTGGAAACAAGTGTCATCAGTAGAAGAGTAGATGAAGATTGCTGTGGTACATTTACACAATGGAACACAAGTTGGCCATAAAAAGAAGGAAATTTTACCTTCTTCAACAGTATGGATGGGCCTAGAGAATATTATGCTCTGTAAAATAAGCTTGTCAGAGAAACACAAATACCGTATGATTTCACTCACGTGTGGAATCTAATCAATAAAATTAACAAACAAAATAGAAACAGACTCATAGATACTTAGAACAGACTGACAGCTGTCAGAGGGGAGGGTGTTTGGGAGGCTGGGTGAAAAAGGTGAAGGGATTAAGAAAAAATAAAAACAAGACACACACAACAGCACAGTGATTGCCAGAAAGAAAATGAGGTGAGGGAAGGTGAAAGAGGGCAAAGGGGAATAAATGGTGGCAGAAAGAAAATTGCCTTTGGGTGGTGAGCACACAATGCAGTATGCCAATGATGTGTTACAGAGCTGCACACTTGAAACCTGTATGGTTTTATTAATTATTCCACCTCAATAAATTCAATAATAAGTATTCACCTCAATAAGTATGATGGGTGTGCACAGATGAAAAAAGTTAATATCAACAAAATTTAAAAATAAAATGTTATTAATATAAATAAAAGCTCCTAAACCATTGTAAGCACATGTGTTCAATAACTACATGTGGCTAGAGACTGCAGTTTTGAAAAGCACAAATCCCACAAAATGTTGTCACCATCCCAGAACGTTGGATGGCCTTTGACAAACATTGTGTGTGATACATCCTTGTAAACATCTCCGTCTTTGCAGGCCACGTGGTCTCCGCAGCAACTGCACAGCTCTGTGGCTGTCGTGCAGCAGCAATGTGAACAGTTAGTAACTGAATGGGTATGACTGTGTTCTAATAAAACTTTATTTACAGAGATAGCAGGTCAGATAGTCCTTGGCTTAAGGACTGTTTGCTTAACCATGGTCTAGGTCATTTTTACATAAATAAGATTTATTTACCCAAAGGTACATGTGCAGCAAAAGAAGTCACAGAGATTTCTAAGAGAAACATTACTAAAATACTGGAATAATGTAATAAATTGTGTTGACACAAAGGAAGCTGTTTTGCACATAACCCAGACAACTTAAAACAATATACAAATGCAATAGCTGAAGCTCTCTTTGCTTTCTTTTATTAAATTTTCCCTCTAAAGTAGCCAACTGTATTTTTAAACACTTTCTGTAATGCCTTTATGTATATAAAGATATTGCCTATAAGTAATAGTACATGTTAAAATCTACATCTTTGTACATATTTCAAATTTGGCTTATTACTGTCAAGTTTAAACAGAGGCATCTGCCTAACTCTGAAAGACAGGAGTTTACAAATAAAATGTTACTGGAAGTAGAGGGCTTATTAGCCACTATTCCAATGGAATTGTCATTCTGCCAAAATGCCTTACTGGTGTCTATTAAAACTTCACTACACAGAACACTGGGCCCCTCCAAAACCCTATAATTTTCAGAGCTTTGCAGTGGCTTTGTGGTGTGTATTTACAGGGTGAGACTTTCTCCCTGGGTTTAAGCTATATATTTTTCCTCATCCCTATGCCTTTAAAAATGAAGTCAACCCCCATTTTAAGTGTTAACTTAAAAAAATTAAAAGTTTAAGTTTCCTGACTTTTTAAGATACTGAAATGAAACAAGATATAATTCTATAGTTTCATACTTTTTAGTTTTATATATTTTTTCTTTCTCTTCTACTTTGTTTTCATATGGTACTATATATTATATATAGAGATATAGTATTTTTATTAACTATTATGTTTAATTTTCAAACAAGTCATTACAAAAAAATTTCAGTGTCAAATTAGATTTACTTTACTAACACAGCGAGTTGATTTCTGATTTGTGGATTTCCTAAAATCTTCCATAATTTAAGTCATATTGTTAATTATTATTTTTAATCCTCACCAAGGATACATTTACTGATTTTTACAGAAAGAGAAAGGAAAAGAGAGAGAGACATCAATGTCAGAAAGAAACACTGATTGGTTGCCTTGCCTCCTGTACACGCCTCAACACGAACCGAGGATTGAACTCACAACCTATGCATGTGCCCTGACCAGGAACCCACTGCCTTTTGGTTTATAAGATGACACTCCAGCCAGCTGAGCCACATGGACCAGGGCACAATCATATTGTTAATTAGTTGGCAGTTTTTGTTAGATAATTATTTATAAGCTATATGTTACAGTTTTAAGGCTAGATTGGAGTTTAGAGAAAAAATATATAATCTATAAATAGTGATTAAAAATATTCTGAAACAGCCCTGGCTGGTATGGCTCAGTAGATTGAGCATGGGCTGCAATCTGGAGGGTCACTTGTTCGATTCCCAGTCAAGGCACATGCCTGGGTTGTGGGACCGGTCTCAAGTGGGGGCCACATGAGAGGCAACCACACATTGATGTTTTTCTCCCTCCCTTGCCCTCTCTCTAGAAATAAATAAAATCTTAAAAAAAAAATTCTGAAACATAATTTTCCTTTCCATGCACCATGTTCCAATTGTTATATTAACCCAAATACCATTGATACTCTGTGCATAATAAACATGCAAAAATATGTAATGTCTTTTAACTGAAAAAATATAAAAGTATTTTTGTGACAATACGAATAACAACTGATAAATAAAAGCACGGATTTCCCAGTATTTGCAATTTAGCTTTTATTAATTAATTCTACTATTTTTAATAAAAATAACAACAGCATAGTGTATCAGAAAACCTGAGGTATTTACAATCAATTGTTTTATATGATTTACTGATTCTTTTGATGGCAGTACACAACACAGGACACTCGGAGAGATGCAAGGCAGAGCTTTTGTTACTGATAGCTCCAAACAAGAGGACATTGTCACACAGCGTCACACAGTGGGTAGCGCCTGGGGTCAGGGCAGCAGAAAGCTGGAGTTACGGAGCATCGTTTATGTATGGAAAGTGGGGTTTAGCTATGTTTCATGAGCTCTCTGTAGATGGTTAACTTGAATGATTTCACAAGCTCTGGGGAATAGGGTCTGTATGTAGCTACTGGTACCTGGACCTGGACAATTAGGGTGTGTGGCTAGTGGACCAGAATATGAAAGTCCAATAAGGGATGTGTTTGGGATGCAAACTGAATCACCTGTTAAGGAAGAGGAACTGGTGAAATCTTGAGCCAAGACATCAAAACCAAAACTAAATTCCATAGATATCTTGACATGAGTTTTGAGCTCAATCATTTAGTGTATTTTAGTGACCCAAACAGTGGAAGAAACTTCCAGTCAGTAGGGTATAATTAAGCTGCCTTGTACTCTCTAGAAAATATGTTATTACGAGAATAAAGAAAGGAAGCAAATAAGTAGAAATATAATGAATCCTTATAGGCTGGACCATAACCAAGTTTCCCATTTAAGTGGCATTAATCAAGAAAATAGACCTGAAATGCCTGAAGTTTCTAACAATGTCTTGGTAGAGTTATAAAATGTGTTAAATATGAATTATTTTTCTGACAATAATAACAGTATAATCCTTGAGCCAGGGTGACAGTTCCAACAGTTACATTTTTGAAGAGTATAAACCGATAGTTTGGTAAGGTATATGTAAAAATTTTCCTCCCCTTATGTCCAAATTTCTTAATTTCTTTTTCTTTTCTCTGCCCTTTTTTCCTTTCTTTCTATTCCTTTTTTTCTTTTTTCTTTTTTAAATGTTTTTTGGCACTAGATATCTATAGGGATTTCTGTCATAGCAATGGTTGTGTCATTTAAAGAACTCCAGGCCTGGTGTGAGTGGGGTTTTAATTAGCTCCTTGGAGTGCCACAGAGATACCGTGGGTGTTTTCCCCTAGCACCCTGAGGATCAGGCTTTATGCTGCACCAGGGCCATACACAGCAGAGGAGCACTGGGCCCACGACCCAGAGAAGCCCAAATGTAAACCACTCTCTGACATAGCTCTGATTTTCTCCCCAACACAACTCTCCCTTTTCCCTCCAAACTAGCCAGTCTTTCCCTAACACCTCCACCCAGCCTTATTTTCCTTCCCATTTTGAGATTCAAGCCACAATTCTCTTTTTGTCTCCTTCCAGGTATCTCATAGTCTAAGACTTTTAGGGAGCTACAGGGAGGGGAGGCAGGAAGTCTTGGGGGCCTGCCTCATAGGCTTCCCAGTACATGTGGGAGGAATCAGGTTTGCATGTAAGAGAGTATACCAACCTGTCCTTGGGACTGCTGTCCCCCTTGCTGAAGTATCAGCCCCTTTGCCCAAGATTATTGGCTGACAGGGCGGGGTGGGGGGGGTTGCAAAGAGATAACACTTTCTGGTTAAAGCAGTGAAATATGTAGCAGTAAAGAAGGCTAATGAGATGGCTGTGACCACCCATGCAATACGATGTCAAGACAGGAGTGCTATTTTAATAAACAATTTATTATTATTTTATTATACCTAATATAGCACTTATATATTAACATTTATATTAATATAATCATTTGTAATTACATGTAATATTAACAATGATAATTTACTGCAGTTATGGTGATAGTTACCCTGTGAAGATAAGTAAACTATTATATTGTATGGTTTTAAGAAAAGAAAAAGCAGCATATTAATATCTGATGAGGTAGATTTAAAAGAAAATTGCCAAGATAATAACAGACATTGTGTAATGATAAAAGGGCCAATCTGTAGTCATCCTAAATGTGTATGTATCAAAAAAGTGTTCAAAATATGCAGAGTGGAACTGATAGAAGTCAGAGGAGAAACAGACAAACCCATAATCTAGTGGGGGACTTTACCCTCCTTCTCTCAATTATTGATAGAACAACAAACCAGAAGATCAGCAAGGATACAGGAGAGCACAACAACACTGTTAATAAACAAGATCAAAGTGACTTTTGAGAACAATCCTCCAACAACAGCAAAATACCCGGTCTTCAGTGTGAAAGCATTGGGCCTTCTGTCTTAGAAAATAAAATGGTCATTAGCTTTACTTCAGGATTAGGATTTCTATAGCAATGAAACCACTGAGTCATAGTACCATTCCTGAGTGCGTGGTGTGTGTGTATTTACACACTTGTACATATTCATTTGTTATATATGTTAGATAACTATTGTTAAACTAAAGTAAATCTTCGTTTATTCATTCAATATATTATAAATATATTAATATCAGATATTAATATATATGTATACAAAGCAATATGTACATAGCTGATAGCTAGATAGGTAGAAAGGCTTTTCTGAACATTATTTTAGTTGTTGAAAATCCTTTATATTATTTCTCATAACTTATAAACTACTCCTAAATGACACAAGTATAAAATAAACAAACACTTTTGCTCTCCTTCCACATTTTTTTCCTAAATGACTCCTAGAAGTTGTTTAGGAGGATTATCACATGTTATGCTGAAAACTACGTGAAAAATCAAAGAACTAGTTAACTTCTGCTTGATAAACTTTAATTGAAATTTATATTACACATAAATTATTATGTATAAATTATTATTTTGTGCACGACACAAAAGCTGTCCATAAACAAGCACTGTGATGAGCAAGTTTACAGAATGAGTCGCATTTGACTTACAGTAGTCTCAGTCCTCACTGTCCACCCCTCTTCCTTCTGTCGTCAGAGTGCAGAACGTCCGACAGTGCGCACGGAAGACCTCCTGGAAATGTGGCGTACATGACACCAAGCATACTCTTCTCATCAATATATATCTTACCAATGCTCTAGGTTCTTGGTGCCAAGCTCTCTGTACTCCAAGATTATTTTCTTGTTAAAATATTTTGTTTTTACATCTCTAGACAAAACATAAAAATAGCTTAGCCATGGAATGGTATACTTTTCAGAATCACTATTTGGTGGTCAAAAAGAAATATCCAATGCAAAGCAATGCCATCCTTTGTTTAGGACACCCGAAAGAGATGGTGGCAAGTGCAACATCATTTACGGAGATACTTGTACGTATGCTATGTTATTTTTCTCTCATATGGTTTTCCCTCCCCCACCCCAGAAGATGTTTTTTTTTTTAAATTTGACCACCCCTCAACATATATACTGTTGTCACTTCCCTCACTTAGAATTTAATTGGTGTTTCTTCTTTTCTGTCCTATTTTGTTGATATCTTTCTCCTTTGAGGGTGCTTCTTTTCCTTTAAAACACTATCTTCAATCTTTTTCTTGCTACAGTCTCTTTTCAGTCTGCAGGTGTATTCAGACAACTGCATGATCTCCCTCTCTAGTGTGGAGCTGGGTGCTAAATGCTGACTCTGCACCGGAGCACAGACTTGGCACTTCCACCTGGGATCTCTAGCCCCATAAAGTCACCACCAGACTATGTTCACTAAATTGCCATTTTCCAAACACCTGTACTCTGAATTCTCTTCTACCTTCATGTCCTAATAGTCAGTTACTAATTTTTACACATATGGTCTACTAAATAAAGTTGACATTTACTCCATTTTTTCTATTGGTATGTGTAGCAATTTATTAAACATTTACTAGCTGCCATCTAAACTTTTACATTTTGTTCTTAACCCTGCTATCAGTTTTCAGACCCTTGTCTCTTAAAGTAAGATGGACAACGTATCAGGTTGATATTATTATGCAAAGTTAGCACGGGGCGAACAGACTTAAAAAAAATAAAGAGGAAGAATGTACTTGCAGATGAGAGCCAAAATCTTTAGAATGTCATGCATTGACATTATCGGTATCAATAACCTCTAATTGGTCAAACAGGCCTATTTTTCATATTATACACTCTCATTTGAGAGTGTATGTCAGTACACACTCTCTCAAATTTGTGTTTGTTTATAATATCCACAAACTCTAGAATGCACTCCCTGTCTTTTAAAATCCTATTAGTTTAAAACTATCTGAAAGGGAACTTATATTATGAAGCTTTTTAAAATTGTACCCATTAGAGCTTACTCTCTCCCTGAATATTAAGAAAATTTTAGCCCCAAATCATTGTCAAGAATTTCATTTTACTTTGTGCAGTGCATGTTAAACTTTCCTCAATGATTGCCTATACAATTATCAATGTAAATAGTTCTACTATCAATGTACAATCTCACTCGGCTCAGTCATTTTTTTCCTCTATTGTCTCCAAAAAGGTAAATAAGAGACAGGGATGTAAGAAACTGGTGAGAAGTGTTGGAAAACCATATTCCAGTTTACCTGAATTTCAAATCCTATTTTATACAAAGTTAACACTGTTTATTTTAAATAAACACAGTGCCTAAAATATGAATGCTTTTGTTGTTTTTGATTGTTCTTTATAAATTTTTACAGTATAATTATATAAAATGAATTATAAATTTGGGTAGCTAAGATATCAAAAAAGACTTCCATCTATTTTTTTTGTAGACACTTTCATATCCACGGAAAAGAATTTCTTACTCATTTCTGGTTTGATTCCATTGTAGTCAGAAAGCATGTTATATTATTCCAGTTTTTTAAAATTTTTGGGTTTTGTTTTGTGGCCCAGGATATGATCTATGTTGGTATACGTTCTGTGGGTACTTGAAAGACCGGGTATTTTGCTGTCTCTATCTGTAAGAGAGACTTGGAAAACACCCCATTAACCTGACAAACTCGGTCCCTTAGGCTTCTAGGCCTATCTGATTAAGCTGAAGCACCAGGAAAGGGCACCCCAGGAGGCAGGCTGACAGCAACCTCCCAGTATCTGCCATGGAGCAGCTCTGTGTATGAACCAGAAGTTCAAGGGCTGTGTAGATAGATGTGTGTTGCCCAGTGTGATGATAGATGATCATTTTCATTTGGAATATCAAAGAAATACTTAATATATGGTGTTTTTATGAAAGTCAGTAGTCAATGTATTTTTGGAACGTTTTTCTAAAAACAGCAAAAATAAATGGTTGTGTGCATTTAAAAAACAACTAATATTTGAGTACTTTGCCTAAATCTGTAAACACTTTTGAAGGCAGATGAATTTCAAGATTATTAACTAGGTTTTGATCATAAAATCTTCCTTTAGTAATGGTCTAAGAAACAAGAAATAGGTAATGAGAGATCATTTTTTCTAACACACTAAGAATCTTTTCAATTAAGCTATTTGTTTGAAAATTGAAATGGAATGACATTCATTTCCTGTAGCAAAAGATTCTGTTTCCCTAGAAGCTGCCAATCATTTATTTACTTACCAATACACTCTCATAATTAAGATCTGGCTTTACTTTTGATTGGTAACAAGTGTCACTGAGAATGAGGACTAAAAAGTTTATATATATATATATTTTAACCTTTGCATTGATTCTCTCCTTTCTTTATTTTTTTAAATTTTATTTTAATTATTGTTTAAGTACAATTTTCTATGTTTTACTCCCATGCCAGCCCACCCACCCAGGCCTCCCCACCTCCCTCCCATTTCCACCCACCCCTAGTTTTTGTCCATGTGTCCTTTATACTTGTTCCTGTCTTCTGAAATTCCCCTGAAATTCCCTCCCTTCTCCCCTAATTGACAAAACAAAGAAACAAGCAAAATATAACCAGACACTGAAATAGAGAACAGGCTGACAGTGTTCAGAAGTTATATGTATATTTAAAGATTCTCTCCTTCCTGTTTCTTCTAGTTATTATTCTTATTACAATTCAGATAATGGTAAAATTAAGTACTTTGCATTTCAACAAAATAGGTTTAGTTGTGAGAGTTTGATAGTGTTTATTTCCTTTTCTTCCTCTAGTCCTATTAACAAACACCTTCATCCTTGATTGCTTTTGTAGTTTTCTCTATAAACTATAACTATTTTTATTATATCACTAGGAAACAATTTAAATATCTAAGGATAGTTCAGTTTTTATTAACATAAACCTTAGACTATTACTTTAACAAAATTTGCTGGTGAGTGAAATTCAGCAGAAAACAAATCAATATTTGATTCTCTCAATAAACATCTACTGAATATTTTATGGGACTAGATTGTACTTAATAGTAAAAATAAAAGATAAACAAAAGATATGTCCCATAAGCCCAGTGCACAAGTATATAGAGGGAGCGTTTTTAAAAGAGGCCAATTATGCTAAGTGAAATAGCCAGAGCAAGATAAATACCATCTGATCTCACTCATATGTGGAACGAACAAACGGAACTAACAAGGAAAGCAGAGACAGACTTAAAGATAGAGAGCAGGCTGACAGCTCTGCGCAGGGGGTGGATCAGTGCAGAGATTGAGCACAAGAGGAAAAGAACTCAGGAGCAGAACACAGACAGCAGTGTGGTGATTTTGGGGCAGGAAGGGTTGATGGGGGTGGGAGAGGAAAACATTTTAAATACATACATACATACATACATACATACATACATACATACATACATAAATATAAAAGGCCAATAGTTTTTGTTTAGAGAACTTTCTCATTCAATTACACATATAATTGGAATAGGGGTGGATTTTGACCTAAGATGGACAACTATTGAATATCTTTTTCTCTCCCTTAAACTTTAAATAAATGATTAGAATATACAGGGTGAATATTGGTTTACAGTTGTAGTACAAATAAATAATACAATAATTAACTAATAATACAAGAATAAACTCTGTGTTCTGCATAGTCACAACTGTAAACTTACTTTTGCCCACCCCTGTGTATATCTGGACCCTAGACCATTATTTTGGGATGGCCATTTCGTGTGGGTCGTCTACCCTGTGCAAAAAGGTTAGTAAAGCAGATTTAAAAAGGAAAATAGAGGACAAAGTCATTAGTGGGGCACAAAGAAAAACATCATTACTTTCTGCTTTCTTGTTCTCACATGCCCATCTATTCTTGCTGTAATTGAGTTTTGTGAGATTTCATGTTAGCTTTATTTACCAGCAAAGAAAAGGGGGCAGGAGAAGGAAGGTATGGAGAAGGGAAGGGAGATAGAGAAAGGAGGAGGAAAAGGAGAGTGATAACAACAAACTGAGCAAAATGTCTATAACCACAGAGGTTTCCGAGAAGAGTAAATAACTGCAAAAACAGTTACAATGATTAACATTTATTAAGCCTGTGTCTCTGCCAGGGGCTTAAGTTTACACATATTAAGTAATTTAATCATCCAGACAAACATGAGGTAATCACTACCATTATCTCTACTATACCGATGAGAAAACTAAGGTGCAGAGACTTAAGTAACTTGCCCAGGTTTGCTATCTATAAGGTGCAAGGGTTGGAAACTATTCTCTGGCAAAACACAAAAACGGCCTCTTGGGGTTGGGGTTACAAGTTTAAAAATGTGAGCTGTATTGAGTTCACTTGTTCTGGTTAATAAAAGAAGAGGAATTTGGAACTCTTGGGAAAACGCAAAGACGTGGTGAAGAGAAGAGCAAGTGGAAAGAGGTTAAATATTGCAGCACAGCAAAAAGGGCCAAGAAAAATATTCCTGATGAAGGAGATATTTAAAGAGATTTTCAACAACAGAAATTTCAAACAGAGTGTAAATTTGTTTTGCCCTATAATATAATCTCTCCAATGGCACCTTAGTAATACCCATTAGACTTGTGGACTTTATGTGAGATAGGTGGTGTATCTCTTTATGTGTGTGTCAGGGAGGGGGCAATTGAGAAGAAGAGGGATTTCAAGTTCACATCAATGTGATAACTTCCTTCAAGGAATCAGAGTCAGCTGGGGTCATGAGAATGTTATTTGTCCTCTTCATCATTTCTCCATACCAAAGCATCCCCAAAACTTTTTGGGACAGTTTGGACTTCCTCTAGCCTTGGGAGTGAGGAATTTGATGCAGGTTTTCCTCAGTAGGATTCCTGAGTATATGAAGTCTGTATCCAGCTATATAATGTGAAAAATAGAAACATTTATTAAAGAAGATACAGGAAACGTTGTACATAGGACAATGATGCTTCAGTCCCCTTCAAAGTAGGCACAGTGGTATCTCAGACAGTTCTCTCAGCATCTCTTTCACTGTTCAAAACACTCTGCAAAATCCTTTGTTGGAATTGCCATCAGCTGCCCCATTGTATTTTCCTGAATCTCACTGATGGACTGAAATCTCTTACCTTTCAAAGGTGATTTTAGTTTTGAAAAAAGGCAGAAGTAGCAGGGCACCAAATCTGAGAGTCATCTGAGTAATTTGATGTTTTACAAAAAAACTCTGCAGGAGATGTGATGCATGAACAGTCACTTTGCTCTGATAAAGCTGCCAATCACCTGTTGCCCATAGCTGTGGCCTTTTTGGCCTGGAGGGGTATACTCATGATGGACAATACCTTCCAATCAAAAAACATGGTTAACGTGGTTTTGATCTTGCTGTGACTCTGCCATACCTTCTTCAGGTGTCAAGAACCAGGAGA
Organism: Tonatia bakeri; assembly: GCA_004024845.1. NCBI lineage: Eukaryota > Metazoa > Chordata > Mammalia > Chiroptera > Phyllostomidae > Tonatia > Tonatia bakeri. The sequence continues at coordinate 90,057 of PVIA01000382.1, forward strand.
CTTCCATTGGGATGATATGTCTTCATATCTAGGTCATAGCCATAGACCCGCGCTTCATCTCTGATTATGATCTTGAGGAAATTTGGTTCACTGGTAGTGGTTTGAATCAAGTCATTAACAACTACAGCACAATGTTCCTTCTGCTCTGGTAGCAGAAACCAAGGAATCAATTTTGCCACAACACCTTTCATGCCAAGATCCTGCATCAAATTCTTAGACCCAGTAGTTTTTGGAATCCCCAGATTAGCTTCTAGTTGTCACACTGTCAGTCACTGATCTGTGTGGATTGTGGTCCATACACATTCAACATTCTCAGGTATTCTGCTTGCTTCAGGCCTCCCAGAATGTGATCGCTTTCAACTGATTCTTGACCATCTTTGAAGCATCTGTGCCAAACTTTTATTTGTGTTTCACTCATTGCATCATCCCTAAAAGCCTTCTGAATCATCTGAATAGTTTCCGTGAAAGAATGTTCAAGCTTAACACAAAATATGATGCAGATTTGTTTCTCCAGTTGCTCAGTCATTTTGAATGCAAAGGCCACACAGTACACATATACTGAACAACATCTACCACCCCCACTGACCAGTACAATGGAAGTCATCATTGCTCATGCATGTGCATTCCAGTCCACTCTCCTTGGCTGCCAGGTTACATCAATGTCACCCAAACTGTTCTCATTATATTAACAATGGCTGGACTTTTTCCACATCCTCATATATCTAGGTCTCATTAATATTAAACCTCCTTATTTTTGCTTGAATTTCTTTGAATGACTTCTTTTCCTTTATACCAAACAAACCCACTTTCTCAAAAAATGTGAGCAAGAAACTGGAATTGTAACAAAGGGTAGCTCTAGTTTTAACCAAATAATCATTAGTGCAGAGAATACATGAAATCAAATTAATGTTATGATATAATAGATTAATGCCATAATAGGTCTGTGTATACAAGACTAAGAAACAGTAAAGAGAAGACAGAACAAAGTCATTTTGAAATGTGAAAGTCAGGTTATGCTTTTATGGGAAAGTAACTCAGAGTCTGGATGAGTAATTTTTAGATTAGCAAATTTGCAAAAAAGGTGTGTAAAGGCACAGGGAAATGAAAAAACTTACAGTATTTGAGAGATTAAAAATGATTTGGTACAATTTTAATACCAGGTATGTTTGTGGTTATCTGGATTTTAGGTTAGAAAGGATTTGACATATTTAAATGTGGAACATTCTGAAGAAAAGAGGAAAAACTGATTTATTTAAATCATGTGAAAGGCAGATTAATGATTAGAAATCCACTTTGGTGGCAGTATGCTCTATTAATTTTCATGGGCAAAGCTCTGAAATACAGAGACAAGTTAGAGACTTTCATATATGAAAGGATAAGTTTTAGAATTATATGGAGGGCAAAATTAGTAATGAATTTTGGTGCCAGAATATGTGAGTGCAGTAGTAAAGGGTAAATGCAGAAATGGAGTGAGACTGTTGGATGACATCCCTAGCTTTTGGCATGGGTGTCTGGCCTCTTGGCACTGCCTTTCTTTTGTTTTGTTTTTTCCTTTGGTTTGTTTTTTGTTTTTCTTTATTTAAATCACTTTTATGTTTTAATTATAGTTGACTTATAATATTAGATTAGTTACAGGTGTACACACCAGTGCTTAGACATTATACAACTTACTGAGTGATCATCCAGATAAATTTTGTACCCATTTGACACCACACAGTTATTAAAATATTATTTACTATATCCCTTATACTGTACTTTACATACCTATGACTATTCTGTAACTACCAATTTGTACTTTTAACCCCTTCACTTTTCTCAATTATCCTCCCCAAACTTCCTCCTATGTGGCAGCAGCCATCAAGATATTTTCTGTGTCCATGAGTCTGTTTCTGTTATGCTTGTTCATTTATTTTGCTTTTTAGATTCATTCATTGTATATGTATTTATTGGCATATTATTGTTCATATTTTAAACTTTTTTCTTTCTCTTCTTATAGAAGACACTTTAACATATGTAATACGGGTTTGGAGGTGATGAATGTTTTAGTCTTTTCTTGTCTGGGAAGCTCTTTATCTGTCCTTTGACTCTAAATGATAGCTTTGCTGGGTAGAATAATCTTAGTTGTAGGTCCTTGCTTTTCATCACTTTGAATATTTTTTCTTCCAATCCCTTCTGGCCTTCAAAGTTTCTGTTTAGAAAGCAGCTGACAGTCATGTGGGAGGTTACTTACAGATAATTACTTTCTCTTGTTGTGTTTAAAAATCTCTCTTTGTCTTAACATTTACCATTAATTATGATGTGTCTTGGTGTGGACCTCTTTGGGTTCATCTTCTTTTGGACTCTTTGAACTTCATGGACTTGTATGTCTATTTCTTTCACCAGGTTAGGAGAGTTTTCTGTCATTATGTTTTCAACTATGTTTTCAATTTCTTGCTTTCTTTCTTCACCTTTTCACAACTCCCATAATGAAAATGCTTCTATACTTGAAGTCTTCCCAGAGGCTCCTTACACTAATTTATTTATTTTTTTAAATTTTTTTGTTGTTGTTCTGATTGGTTGTTTTCTTCTTCCTTTTATTACAAATCAGTGCTGATTTTTTAATTCATCTATTCTACAGTTGATTTCTTTTAAATTATTCTCCATTCTAGTGCATCCTTCACATCTGACTGGTCATTTTTAATGCTGTTAATGTTCTCATTAAGTTTCTTGAGTATCCTTATAAACAGTGTTTTAAACTCTGCAAATATAGAATTCTTGACTCCATCTTGTTTAGTTCTTTTTATGTAGTTTTGTTCTGTTCTTTAATTTGAGACATATTTCTTTGTCTCCTCATTTCAGAAGCCCTCCCTATGTTTGTTTATATAAATTATGTAGAGCTTCTATGTCTCCCAGGCTTGGTAGAATTGCCTTATGTAGTAGGTATTCAGTGGGGTCCGGTGGCACAGCCTTTCTTACTGATCAAGCTGGGCACTACAGGTGTGCCTTCCTGTGTGGGCTGTGTACAACCTTCTGTGGTAGTTGAGTCTGGATTGCTGTTGGCATGACAGTGTGATGGCTTTACCCCTGGGCCGATCAGCTTCAAGGACTTATTGTGACCACTGGTCATCATAGGGGATTAGCTATGCAGAGCAGAACTTCATTCAGCAAGGCTCTATGCCTGCTGAGTTTGCATCTTGTTGTGTTGCTCATGGATGTGGTTGAGTGTTGCTTTGATGTGATCTGAAGCTGTCCACTGGGTGTGCTGGCTCTCATTCCTCATAGGAAATACAGGCCAAGGTCAGCTCCACCTGTGTTCTTCCTGGAGCACCTGGCAAAAGCTACAGAGCTATCTGTAGATGGCTGCTACTTATGCTGGGCTTGGAGGTGTGAAACAAGACCAGCTACCACTAGTACTGGGCCTGGGACCACTTAGTGAAAGGTACATGGAGGCCAGATGCTGCTTGTTTGAGAGATTTTAGGAAAGTCTGAAGCATAAGCCAAGACAGGTCATGTGCATAGAAAAGCCACTGGAAACAGTTTGGGTGGGCACATGAGTTGGGTGTGGTTGGATCACAGGGAATTACTAGGACAGGGAAAACAATGTAATCAATGTTGATGGTGACTCAGAAATGGTACTTGCCTTCTAGCTTTATTGGGGGAAGGCTTAGAAAAGGAACTATAAGTGCTTCTGTCAACACTTCTGCTGGAAAAACTGCCCCTCTCCCAACTCTCATCCCAATGTCAGAAAATTCAATTGCTTGCTCTATGTTTCCAGTGTCTTTTGAGCTGCTGTCCCAGCATTGGAGCTCAAAGAGAGAAAGTCTAAGTCTGTGCATGTGTGGGCTTTTAAGAGGAACTGCCTCAATCCTCGCTGGTTTCTATAGCCAGAAGTAATGGGAACATCTCTTCCAGGCACTGGAACTCCACACTGAAGGGCCTGGTATGGTGTTGGGACCCTTCGTTCTTAGAGGGTACCTCTGCAGCCAAGATATCATTCTCAATTTTTATGCACCACATCTAGTTGTGGGACCAGCTCATTCCAGATCTCTCTCCTTCCCACCAGTCTTGATGTGGCTTTTTCTTTAAATCCCCAGTTGTAGGTTTTCTGTTTAGATAAGTTGATGGTGGTTCTGAATGATTGTTCTGTAGTTCAGTAATAATTCTGATGTGGTTGTGGTATGATGCAAGTACCACTTTTATGTACACTGCCTACTTGACCAGAAGTGTCCCAAAATCCACGTTCTTTCCTGGCATTCACTTTCAACAAAATGGAAAAGATGGTGAATTTATTTTTGGTGGGAGAAGGCTGAATTCCATTTAATATTCAAATGAGATAGTCAACAGGCAACAGAGAATTATTCTGATGATCAGGAGAATTAAAAACAGATATTTGTAAGCCATAAGCTTATGACAAATAGTTAAAACCATAAGTAAGAAGCAGAGCAGAATCAGACTGATAGATACAGAGAACATTTTGAGGGATGTCAGAAGGGCAGGGGTGAAGGACGGGTGAAAAAGGTAATGTGATTAAGAAGTACAAATTGGTAATTATAGAATAGTTATGAGGATGAAAGTACAGCATAGGGAGTATAGCCAATAATATTGCAATAACCATGTATGGTGTCGGATTGGTACTAGACTTATCAGGGGGATCATGTCGTACATTACATAAATGTCTAATCACTTGGTTATACACATGAAACTAATATAATGTATCTCAATGTTAATTGAAAAATTTAAAAAAATTAGAAAGACAAAAGAAAAATCAGATTTGTCAGTGTACACAGTTTAAGAAACTAGGGATTGCCAGAAAACTGATGTTTTGTAAGAAAGAGAAAAGACAAATGGAGTTAGAGCCAGGGAGATCATTGATACAGAAGCCAAAGGAGGAGGGGGTTAATCATAGAAAGTTCTGCAACAAATTAAGGTGAAAGTGTCAAATTTAACAATAAACTAAGTTGATAAATGGCTTTTTAGGGTTTACCATGTGTCTGGCTTGATGGAAACCTCAGGGGATTGAATGGTAGATCAGAGGCATGGTCCTGGTACTTGTCAATTACACGGTCCCCTGGAAAAGATGAATAATGAAAAAAATCTACAGATAAATAAAGATTATAACTAAGGTGGTAGAAGTTAGTCTCTTTGGGATAATATTTTAGCTTAGATATGAAAGATGAGAAGGAAGTAACGGGGGAGACATGTCATGAAAAGTTATAAAACATGGTCAAAAGAATTTAGACAGGAAAGAAACTGGCATGTTTTTAAAAACATAAAAAAGAATCTACATAGTTGTAGAGATAAGGTTTAAGGAGTAAACAGGGCCGAGTCATGTTTATTTTAAGACTGAAGAGTGTCAATCTTGTGACATTTTATTAAAAACTAACAAAAAAGTGCTGATACTAAAGTATACGGCTGTTAAATTTCAAAGATCCTGGAAGAAATTAGGGAAAATAGCTATATTCTATGAAAGATATTGACAATGAAATGATTAATTGCTCGCACTTGGGACCATGCTGTATTTTGACATCTGTTTCAACACCTTTTCCTACTTTTCCCCTGCAAAATGGTCCTTCGAAGAATGTGATTCTTGTATGGCCTGCATCGGAAACTGCCTGCCTGCCAAAAGACAGGTGAATGGCCTAAGGTGAACCAATGAAGTGCTTCTCTAATACTGTATTTCAAGTTGGCTCTGTACAACGTCTGTTAGGAATACCACATCTTCACAGATTTTTTAAACTCATTGGAAGTTATCAGAAGAATAAGGTCAGCACACTGAGAGCAGCACAAGCAGAGAAAAGACCAGGGCATTTCTAAGATATTTAAGTCCTTGGGGCCAGTCATCAGTGAGACCTCTGCCCAACCCAGGGTTTGCTCATTGGACCTGATAAATTAATCTTTTTGTTGCTTTAAATCATTTTGAGTTTTGGTCTCTTAAAAGTGTATTAGACTGCTTTATATGATGGCCACATTTTTCTAGCATGGTTTGGAAATAAAACTGGAAAACGTAGTTGGCAACAACTGCACAAAGCTTGGAATGGTAACGTATGATGGGGATAATGTAGTTTTAGTTGCATAATTTGCTTTGGATAGCACTGTTGGTGTTACAGCATGAATAGAAAGGGAATAAACAAGTCCATAGTCAGCTTTGACATTCAGAGTCAGACTAGACAGTGGAGATGAGTGTAGAACCTGTCAGATACAAACCTTACCTTCCTCAAACCCCTGAGGACTGGAAACCCTCTCACCACATGCATCTTGGAAGGGGAAGAGAAAGGGAGAAACAATCCCTTAGGGACTGGAACTTTACATTGACTGACGACCTAACTGAGAATAACTCAGTTACTCTAATGGACAAGTTTATGCATCCCTATCAACTAGAAAGTGGGTGGTTCATGAGAAAGATCACAATAACTGCAGAAAAAAATTAAAAACTACATCTTTTTTGTCCATGTGAGTGCAAATGTGTGACCCTTCCACACTAGTAATAAAAGGGAAAAAATCAGATGGTTTTATTAAAAAATCACCAATGAGGTGCTCTAGTTAATATATATTTAATAATGCCCAGCTGTTAGTCACAAACACCCACCCCTACTGCCCACCTGCTGGCAGAAAGTTTTTATTATCTTTAATTAAAAACATTATCTTTTCACCCCTACCTCTGAAATAAACATGCCATCACATAGCAACTTATTTTATCAAGAGTTAATAACATTCATAAATGGATAAGCTTTGATCTGGCAACTCCCCTATCTCTAGTAAAATCTCCCATTCATTTTTATTAAGTAACCCCTGTGACACAGCTTTTTTATTAGTATAATGAGATAAAAATCTGAACATCATTCAAGTTTAATGTCATTGATGTAAGGGAGGTAAAGTGCAATACTTGACAAGTTTATGAAAATTACAGGAGGGATTAATAGTATCAGGGGACCATTAAAACCTCTCTGATCCTGCAGACTATAAAGTTCCCATGCCTAATAGTTTAGGATTATCTCAATTTCTTCCTTTTTTTTCTCCTAAAATATGTCAGAAAAGACCATTTTGAATATTATTTATGTATATTCTCATGGAAGAAGCTTTCTTTTACTCTATGATGTTGAACTGTCCATATTTGAAGACAACGTTTAATCATGGATTAGTCTTTAGGAAAATAAAATCTGTCATTCAATGGAGGCATTTCATGAAGTGGGTTTTCTGCATTCACGTTCCAGACAATTTCAGTTTATTAAGACCTGCATATCTGCACATTTAAAATTCGTACTATGGGTAAAGTTGAAAATGGCATTTTAAGGGAGAAGTGTTTTTTTATATACCTCCCCTGTCTAAATAAAAGTTCAATAACATAGTGGAGGTAAACTCTGGATATCACAAAAGCATTAACAACTTACTGTTGTATTTTGTTCTGAGTGAACTGAAAGTTCTTTTTTGCTATATTTAAATTCAAAAGATAAAAATCACTGCAACAATTCAGTGTTAAATTTGAGTTCACAGTTTAAAGGTACTTTAAAATCACCCAGGATGAAAAGTAACTTGCAAATTGTATACTAATAACTACAGCTTTCTTTTTTCTATTTGCTGTACTAAAGAATTATTTCACCAGAGGAGCAATTTATGACAGATGAATAATCATTGTACCTACAAAAGAAAATTTCGAAGAGAGGTAACACTCATCTTTATTTACTTTCCTTATTTACCATGAGTAAACAATATAAGCCTAAACAGTTTCCATTAGAATTGCCCCTAAAATGAAGACACAGTAAGTAATTTTATTTTATTTTTTTATTTTATTTATCATGCTATTACAGTTCTCCCATTTTTTTCTCCCTTTTATTCTCCTTCGCCCTGCAACCTCCCTCTGACCAGCATTGCCCTGGCCCCCAGTTCATGTCCATGGGCAATGGGACCATGGGACCATGTCATGGTTCATACATATAAGTTCTTGGGCTTCTTCATTTCCCATACTATTCTTAACTCCCCCTGTATATTTTGTACCTACCATTTATGCTTCTTATTCCCCATACCTTTTCCCCCATTCTCTACTCCCCCCCACCCACTGATAACCTTCCATTTCTGTGATTCTGTTCCTGTTCTAGTTGTTTGCTTAGTTTGTTTTGTTTTTGTGTTTAGGTTTAATTATTGATAGTTGTGAGTTTGTTGTTATTTTACTGTTTTACATATTTTTGATAATCTTATTTTTTCTTAGATAAATCCCTTTAACATTTCATATAATAAGGGCTTGGTAATGATGAACTCTTTTAACTTGACCTTATCTGGAAAGCACTTTATCCGCCCTTCCATTCTAAATGATGGCTTTGCTGGATAGAGTAATCTTGGATGTAGGTCCTTGCCTTTCATGACTTTGATACTTCTTTCTAGCCCCTTCTTGCCTGCAAGGTTTCTTGCAACCATACTCAACCATTTTTGTGAGCATCCTGATTACCAGTGTTTGAACTCTGCATCTGATAGGTTGGCTGGGTTTTCTTCACTTAGTTCTGTTTTTGGAGCTTTGATCTGTTCTTTTATTTGAACCATAATTTTTTTGTTTCGTGCAGCCATTATGTTGTTAGGGACAGAGCCTTAGGTATTCACCAGGGAAGGGCTACCCACATAGCTGTATTGTGACTTGGTATGGAGTGGGGAGTGATCCCAGGGGAAACAGTGCTGCTTACTTATCTCTCAGCCAGCTTTCAGTCACTTCCCCTGCTACACACAAGCAAATTGGGCCCTTCTGGTGCTGATTATTGTGTATGGGCTTGTGTACATTCTAGGACCCTGTGGGTCTCTCCAAGGAACTCTCCAGTGAGTCTAGGAATTTATCCTGCCACCACTACCCACACAGGTTTTTACCACCAGAGGTCTGGAGGTTTTATTTCCCCACACTGGAATGCTGGGTTACTTCCTGGTTCTTCTTGGTTCTTCCTGGTTATCTGCACTAGTTACCTCCCAGTCTGCCAGCTGCTACCTTGCTGTTCATCCTTTCTGCCCCAGTTGCCTCTCTCTGCCCCTTCTACCAATCTGAATGAATATTTCTTTTTTACTCCTTGGTTGTCAGACCTCCATACAATTAGATTTTCTGGTAGTTCTGGTTATTTTTTATTTTTAAATTTGTTGCTGTCCTTCATTTGATTGTGCAAGATTGTGCAAGGAGGCAAAGTGTATCTACCTACGCCTCCACCTTGGCCAGAAGTTCCTGTAGTAAGTCATTTTAAATGCTAGAAATTACTAGACCACAATCTTGTCTAAAGTCTATTTTGTGGTACTGAAATGCCTCATTTGGAATGATTTAGTTATGCTTTATATTAAAATATAGTATTTTACTTATTCTTAATGGCACTGTAAAAAAAATTTTAGAATCACTTGAAAGGCTTTCAAATTCTTAACTCTTTTTCAGTATTAAAAAATAAAACCTAAAACTAAAATCTCCACCTTCCCTGGAAATGAATTGCTGGAGCCCTAAATAAACTCAATATTCTAAGTAAAAACAAATTGAATATATAGTCTATGTAAATCTATCTGCCTTTATGATTATTTTTCATACTTGGGTAAGAAATTTCCCAATGATTAGAGGCTAATGATCTGAGTGTAATTCACGGTTGCAATGCCGTGATTTGTAAAGAGTTTAATTAGCCAATGCGCAATTCTAATAGTTCGGTTCTTTTCTGAACATGTTCTACATATGAAATACATTACAAATTAAGCTGCTGTCAATCTTCTTTCCAGATTGGTTGGCACCATTAATGTAGTCCATCAACTTACCAGCAGACCATTACTTTCTCAGCAGTGTTCCCTGTGGACTTGCACTGCTCACTTTGAACATATTGCTTTAATAAGATAATTATTTCAAAGAACTTGAGTTATCTGAAGCCTGGGAAGGAGCACTTCAGAACCTGACAAAGTACTTTCTATAGGAAATGACTTTGGAGATCATAGAGTGAAATGTATATTTGACTTCATTTACATAAAAATATCCAGCACAACTTTTTACAAATTAACACAAATTTGATAGAATATTGAATGGTATATGACTAAGTTCTTCCATTTCTAGGATTCCAGATGTGGATTTTTTTTATGTTGGTTAATTTACTCCATGATTAGTTGTTAGAACTTAAGACATCTGTTGCCATTGTGTAGTCTAAAATATTTTGACGGTATTACTAAATTCCATGTGTCTATCAGTGCCTAATCATGTATCTAATGCTCAAGAAATGCCCTGGGTAGACTTTTCTACACAGATGTGGAATGCCAAAGTGCTGAGCATGAAATTCTGCAAAAACAGCGTTTATTGCAAGCAAGTTCCTAGTAAATTTAGGTAGAAAACAAAGTGCTAAACTCATACAGAAAATAATTCAGAGTTTCATGATCTTATTTGATTCTTCATTGCAGCAGCTATAATTATGTATGTTTTTCATAATTGCATACTGTGTTTAAGAAACTGAATATCACTATTATTGATTACACCATAGCTCTTCGTTTTTTCTACAGTTCAGAAAAGTAAGTCATAGCATGCCCGGTCTCAAGGTGGAACTAATGCAAGTCAGACTCTAATTAGAAAGATAATCACACTGCTATCCCTAAATAAATTGTATATATTCTTTCTTATTATTGCATTACTATCCAATTTTTATGGAATGCATGTCTGGTAAGGAAATTTAGAGTATTAACTTCAAACCCAGGCTTAAGTCTTTTTAACTGTTGATAAGAAAGGCTATAAAAAGACGAGGTGATGACAAGATGAACAGCCAGAAACCTGGTAAATTTCAGAAGTCAAAAGATTACACTTCAAATGAAATATTGCTAAGCAATTTTATTTTACATATGTAAAGTTCACTATAATGTCCATTGTCCTTTGTTCTTCTTTAGGCCTTAAATACTATCATTAGACTCATGTATATTGAGATGAAAAACAAAAAATATTCCCTCTGGGCTATTATATTCAGTTAGACTTAGAACAGTGATGATCTCTTACTGTGCAAAATGCTAAGAAAAAAAGTGAAAACTAAGAGTTTGTTACTAAACTCACTTTGTTTTTAATTATATACAGATAAGTTGACATCATTTAGATAAACTGGAAAAATATCTAACCTAGGGAAATGAAATCATGGTAGGAGAATAGCATAATGGTTCATACCTTTAGCAAATTTTGGTCAGTAGAATTCTGGCTTCACTATTTCCTAGTTTTGTGAACTTCAGCCAAGTTGCTTAGTATATTTGTACCTCTGTCTCTCAATGAAATGAGGAAATAGAGATAACTCCTTCACAGAAGTTAGTCTAAGAATGAAATGATATAGTGGACTTAATGTGTTCAGTTTAAAGTGCATGCACACCAAGTACTCAATAAATTATACTTATTATTTCTGTCTTATTGCTATTATTATTACTCACCCTTCTCTTTGAGTACTGTGAAAAGTTATCATTATGAACCAAAATATCATTCTGAAGAAACTAAAGTAGATGATTAATTCTTATTTTTTAAAAAAAATCTCAACATCCACTATAATCAAATGGAATCTTTGTTGACACTCTGTAGCTTTTTAATGTAAAGAATAAAAATGCCATTAAGTGTTGAATTTATTCTACCACTTGGAGTATATTTTGTGGTTATAAATCCTGGTATATACCTAGGAGGCAGATGATTATGGCCAAATATAAGTATAACCTATAGAAGTATTATTAAATTAATCTAAAATGCACAATGAAATAAATGCATTAATTTCTAACAATAATTTTCAAAGTAAATAAAATAAGATACCCACTGCATCACCAGGCCTATCTCAGTCTCATATAGAAATAAGAAGTAAATAAAATGGCATAATAGGGAATGTAACTACTGCGTCTGAACCCTCTTTAAGTAGCTCATGGCAAGTTCCTACCCAGTGCTCCCACACATGGCACATGGACCAACTCTGAGACACATGTACTTTATGTTCAAAGGAGGCCTGGATGCATAGTTTTCATTGCTGTTTTGTTTTATTTTTTATTTTTTTTAATTGAGTGCAGTGCCACTCCAGACAAAATCAAAATTCTGTTTTCAAAAAGTAGAAAAGAATGGATATTGGGTAGACAACAAGAAATCCTTGCTGTAGTGAGGTAAATAATAATCACAAAAATGTGATGAAGGTAAAAATCAGTTCTATGAAGTGGGTTAACACAGGAAAGGGAGGGGCAGGAAGTATAACTCTGGGAGATAACACGTTTCAGTTCTAGCTAGAAACAAAATAGCTCTGGAAGTGCCACAGAACTTCAGTAATGGTGGAATCATGCAGTTCACCAATCATTAATTACATTGGATATAATAGTTGAAGTTTTTATTTTAAAGTCCTTTGAAAAAACAGCTAAAGTGATATATGTCAGATTGCTGGAAAATCCAGGAAGCCCAAAATGAAATGAAAACACATATTCATAACCTCACTAAAAAAAATTAAACATTATTTGGTATATCCTTTTACTTATTTTTCATGTTTACACACAGGTACACGTATGCATACACAATTTTCTTCACCTATTCATGTTCTTTTTTTCAAAAAATTATAAAAATTTTTCCTTGTTTTCAATTTTTTTCTATATGATTTTAATGCTACAGCATATGCAACTTGAAAGGGATAGAAAGCATTGCCCCTTTATAAGAGGATGGAGTTTCTTATTTAAAAGCTCTATTATTAAGGAGATGATGATAATGAACCATGTGGCTTAGTGACATTGTAGTCCAAGAATTAAAATGGAAATTTAAATTTAAATATTCATAGACTTCCAAGATAAAGGCATAGGTAAACATGACTCAGTTCCTCACACAACCACGCTAAAAGTGTAAATAGACTATAATACAAATGTTGAATTGTCAGAAAATTTAGCTGTATGGAAGTCTGACAACCAAAGAATTAAAGAAGCCACATTCATGCAGATGGTTAGGAGGGGTGGTGATGCAGAGACAAGTGAAGAGATACAGAGATGCAGAAAAGTGCAGAGAGGTTCGTAGAGCCACAGACACATGGAGGCATGAAACAGGTGGTCCCATGCTCATGTGTGGTGGATAAAAATTGGGAGCGATACCTCAGGAGCAAGGGATCTCAATCCCACAGAAGGCCAGCCAGACCAAGGTTCCACTGACAGGAAGGTAAGTCCCCATAACTTCTGGGTGTAACACACAGTGGCATTGGGGTGGTGGAAGAAACTGCAGGATCTCAGGAGTCTCCTCTTAAAGGATCAACAATGGACTTAAGACTTATACAGATTCACTCCCTCTGAGTTTCTGCACCAGGGCAACTGCTGAAAGGGTACTAATGGCATATGGGGAGAAACTGAAGTATTTGCCATTATAGTGAGTACCAGGGGAGAGATTCCTCCCAGACAAAACTCCAGAGGCCAGGCAGTGGCATTGTCCCCGTTCTTAGCTATCCCCACACAGAGCCACAGAGCAGTGACACATGGGTTTCCCTGCCCTGACAGTTACTTAAGGCTCAATCCCATCTGATTACCAGTGTGCTTTCTATAAAAGGCCATGCCACTAAGATGGGAAGTTAATGCAGCTCTACCAAATACACAGAAACAAACACAAGGAGGCTGCCAAAACAAGGGGACAAAGAAATGTGACCCATATGAAAGAACAGAACAAAAATCCAGAAGAACTTAATGAAATGGAGAAAAGCAATCTATCAGATGCAGAGTTCAAAACACTGGTTATTAGGATGTTCAAGGAACTCAGTGAGTACAGCAACAGCATAAAAAATACCCAGGAAGAAATGAAGGTACACTAAGTGAAATAAAGAATAATTTACAGAGAACCAATAGTAGAGTGCATGAAGCTAAGGTTCACATGAAAGATTTGGAACATAAGGAGAAAGAAGCATTCAATCAGAACAGCAAGAAGAAAATAATGAACTCAAAAATAACAAGGATAGGCTAAGGCAATTGTGGGACATCTTCAAAAGTACCAACATTTGAATCAGGGGTGTAGGAAGAAGAAAAGAAAGAACAGGAAATTGAAAACTTGTTTGAAAAAATAATGAAGGAAACTTCCTTAATTTGGTGAAGGAAATAAACATACAAGTTCAAGAAGTACATTGAGTCCCAAACAAGATGGACCTAAAGAGAACCACACCAAGACGCATCATAATTAAAATGCCAAAGTTTAAAGACAAAGAGAGAATTTTAAAAGCCAAGAGATAAAAGTAGATAGTTACCTACATAGGAGTTTTTATAAGACAGTCAGCTGATTTCTCAAAAGAAACTTTGAAGACTAGAAGGGTCTGGCAAGAAGTATTAAAAGTAATGAAAAGCAATGACCTACAACCTAGATTACTCTATCCAGCAAAGCTATCATTTAGAATTGAAGGGCAGATAAGTGCTTCCCAGACAAGGTAAAGCTAGAGTTCATCATCACCAAGCCATTATTATATGAAATGTTAAAGGGGGCTTATTTAAGAAAAAGAAGAACAAAACTATAAACATTAAAATGGCAATGAATTCAAAACTATCAAAAAATTGAATCTATCCCTGGCTGTTGTAGTTCAGTGGATTGAGTATGGGCCTGTGAAGCAAAGGGTCACTGGATTGATTCCCAGTCAGGGTCACATGCCTGGCTTGTGGTCCAGGACCCCAGTTGGGGGCATGTGAGGGACAACCACACATTGATGTTTTTCTCCTTCTCTTTCTCCTTTTCTTCCCCTCTATCTAAAAAATAAATAAATAAAAATCTTTAAAAAACTGAATCTAAAAAAACAAACTAAGCAAATAAGCAGAACAGACACAGAATCATAGATATGAATATCATTTGGAGTATTATCAGCTGGGAGGGAAAAGAGAGAGAATAGGAGAAAAGTTGCAGGGATTAAGAAGTACAAATTGGTAGGTACAAAATAGGCGGATGTTAAGAACAGTATAGGAAATGGAGTAGCCAAATAACATATACACATGACCCAGGGACATTAACTGGAGGTAGGGAATTGGATGGAGGGAATGAAGGATATTGAGTAGAGGGGAGAAAAAGGGCAGAAATTGGGACAACTATAATAACATAATCAAAGAATACAATAAAAAAGTAAAAAATAAAAATTCATAGCTTATATATAAATTTTGTTTTCCAACATTATTTATAAACATTGGACTGACAAAACAGACACAGACATATACATACTAAAGGAAAACAAAACAAGTTATCCAAACTTTATTTTCTTAATGCATCTAAGATTAACTTTTCTTATACTGTGTACCTATTTATGTCAATAGGAGTACAATATTCCCAGTATTGGAGGTTCAAGTAACAGCTTGGGAGAGGACTCTATCATAGTGTTGTATGCTCTGAGCTACTTGCTTTCAACAAACTTCACCATGAGCATATTGCAGACATGAGCTTTGGATTATCTTCTGTGCTGTTTTCTAATCTATTAAATGCTTTGAAGGATTGAATGAAATAATAGCTAAAGAATTTAGAACATTGACCATTATTGCTTGGCCTCTTTTGTTCTTGTATGACCAATCAGAAGTGCTATTATGTCTACAGTTACATCTCTTATATTCTTTGTCCTCACTACATTTAGTCAAGTTCACATCTTTGTTATCTACATCCCAACTGCTTCACAATTTCAAATTTCCCATTTTTGAAACAATTGGCTTAATTTTTTGAAAGAAAACCTCTGATAAAATTATTCTGATGCTAAAAAGTCAGTATATCTAACAAAATATGTACAAGAGAACTATAAAACTTTAATAAAAAGTTAAAGATAACTTAAAAATTAAGTTATTGAACTTAATTATAAACCTAATTAAACTTAAAAATTAAAAATTAAATAAATGGAAATATACTCCATGATCATGAATAGTAAGATTCAATATTGTCAAGATGCAAGCTCTTCTCCACTTGATCTATAGATTGAATGCTATCCCAATCAAAATCTCATAAGTTATTTTATAAATATTAACAAACTGATTTTAAAACTTATGTCTAAAGGCAAAAGATCTAATAGCCAACACAGTGTTAAAGGTGAAGACCAAAATTGGAAAACCAACACTACACAACTTCAAGTCTTACTATAAAGTTATAGTAATGAAAACAGTATGGAATCATGGAATTGGTGCAAGAATAGATAAATAATTCCATGGTACAGAATGGGGATATCAGAGATAGACCCTCATAAATATAGAAAATAGAGCAAAGACAATTCAATGAAACAAAGATAATGTCTTCAACAAATGATACTGAAATAATTGGACATCCACACACACACACACACATACTGAATCTAGATATAGAACTTACACTACTCATAAAATTAACTCAAAGTGGATTACAGATCAATATGTAAAACATGAAATTATAAAACTCACAGAAGATAACATAGGACAAATTGATGATTACCTTGGGTATGGTGGTAACTTTTTAGATACACCATCAAAGGCACAATCCTTGAAAGAAATAAGTGCTAAGCTGGAACTTATTAAATTTAAAAATCCTATTTTGCAAATGACAATGTGAAGAGAATTTGAAAAGAGGCCACAGACTTGGATAAAATGGTGGCAAGAGACACATCTGATAGAGGACTGTCATTCAGAATATACAGACAACTCTTAAAACTCAACAATAAGAAAACAAACAACCAAAATCAAAAAGGTCCACAGACTTTAACAAATACCTTCTTTAAGGAAATATACAGATGACAGATAAGCATATAAAAAGATACTCCACATGATATGACAGCAGGTGAATGCAAATAAAACCAGCATTAAAACAACAAAAAGATATTATTACATTCCTATTAGAATGGCCAAAATCTAGAATGCTGAGAACACCAAATGTTGACAAGGATGTGGAACAAAAGGAACTCAATGCTGGTGGAAATGCAAAATAGTATAGTCACTTTGGAAGACAGTTTGGTGTTTCCTTCCCAAATTAAACATACTCTTATATGAACCAGCAGTCATACTCCTTGGTATTTAACCAAAGAAGCTGAAAACTTATGTCCATAAAAACCTACACATGGAATTTTATTCACAATTGCCAAAACTTAACAAAACTTAGAAGCAATGAAGATGTCCTTCAGTAGGTTAACCGATAAATAAACTATGATACATCCAGACAATGGAATATCATTCCGCACTGAAGAGCAATGAACTACCAAATCATAAGACATGGAGGAGACTTAAATGCATATCACTAAGAAAAAGAAGCCAACTGAAAAGGCCACATACTGTGTGTTTTCAAATATATGACATTTTGGAATAGGCAAAACTTTGAAGAGAGTAAAAAATCAGTGGTATACAGGGTTTGAGAAAGGGCAGAGATAAGTAAGAGAGGCAGAAGATACAAAAAGGATTTTTAGAGTAGTGAAAGTACATTGTGTAATAGTATCATGATGGATGCACATCATTTATACATTTGTCTAAATCCATAGAATGTACAACACCAAGAGTAAACCTGGATGTGAATTATAGAGTTTGGGGTATTATGATGTGCCAGTGTAGGTTCATCCTTGGTAAACAATGCGCCATTCTGGCAAGTGATGTTGATAATGGGGAAAGGCTATTCATGTGTGGGGACACAAGGTATATGGGAAATGTTCATGCCTTCCCCTCAATTTTGCTGTAAATCTTCAACTAGTCTAAGATGATAAAGTCCTAATTAAAAAAACAAAGTTGGTGAGAATAACCCCTCAACAACCATTGAAAGGCCACCTGACATTCAAAATTTTCACAGGCTGGCTTAAACTTGCTATCTAAATTTATATCAGGTTTTTCTTTTTCATTTCTATACAACAAGTTGTAATATTTTCTCTGAATTTACTCATGTACTTTTTTTCTATTGAATACAATGTCTTCTCATTTTCACATATATGAATCTTACCTCTTCTTCAAGGTTCAACTCAAATTACATTTTCTCCATAAAGGCTTTTCTTTTCTTTTTTTTTTAAGATTTTATTTATTTATTTTTAGAGAGGGAAGGGAGGGAGAGAGAGAGAGAGAGAAACATCAGTGTGTGGTTGCTGGGGGACATGGCCTGCAACCTAGGCATGTGCCCTGACTGGGAATCGAACCTGCGATGCCTGGTTTGCAGCCCGCGCTCAATCCACTGAGCTACACCAGCCAGGGCCATAAAGGCTTTTCTTATCCTTCAGTCATAAGCAATCTCTCCTGGCCCTGAAATACTCTAGTGTTTTCTTTGTACTTCTTAAGTAAGTCATTGCTTTTTACATTCTTCTTCGAATTATACCATTTATAACTTCTACCTATTTTGACAATGAAAGATTCTTTGAAGGTGGAATTGTTGTGCATTTTTATTTTTTGCTTCCACAGCATTTATACTATATATTTTTTCAATAAAATATAATTGGTCTAATGAATTAAAAATTACATATCCAAGTATATCTTAAAATCACAATACTGTTTAACAGAGGAAATTAGTGAATATATGGCAAAAATAGCTTCAGATTTGACCGCTCTATGCTATGATTTTATGTATGCTTTCTGTAAATTTTTAAAAAATTATTATTCTCATGGAATTTCATGGCTAACTGGAACTTTTAGAAGTCACCTAAAATCCAATCTACTTTTGAAGTAGATTGAGCCACTGGGGTTCAGAAATATTAAGGCACTTGCAAACACAACTTTTTTTTGGCAGGGAGAAGTCAGCACCAAGAATCTCATATTCCAACTTCCAGGCTCATGAACTATCTACGAGTTGTTAGTCTTTACCTTTCTGGTGGTCCAACTCAGAATTGGGTGTTTAATAAAATAGATTCTTTTTTCCACTTTGAGGTATATTTTACTTATATCTTCAAGAGTACAATTAAATTACTTTTTTAGTATATTTGTTGATTTATATAAATATCACCATAATTGACTTTTTATTCACTATAAACAAAATAATACAATATATGGTCTTTTATGACCGACATTTCAATGAGTATGTGTTTGAATTTCAACCATATTGTAGTATTTATCAGCAGCTAGTTCCTTTTTATTGATGACTAGTTTTCAATTTTATGGAGGTACAACATTTTGTCTACTTCTTCATTGGTAGTGGACATTTAAGTTTTTTGACTATTATTAATAATGCTTCTATGAATGCTTCGATGACCAAGTCTTTTGTGTGAATATGTGTTTTTATTTCTCTTGTGTAGGTACCTAAGAATGAAATATATTGAATTATGGTACATTTATGTTTAACTTTTAAGAAACTGACAAACTGCCGTCTGACAGCTAGTGAGACAAAGAATATGAATTTTCTGTCTCACTCAATTCAATCTCAAACATGAGTCCTTTGCTTGTGAACTTTCTCCAGCTCTTGGAGGTAAATTAAACTTCAACTTTGATCAGTGTTGGGAACCGCCCTGCCTGGTTTCAGAAGCTGTAACCCACTTCAAGGCTAAGGCTGAGGGAATGTTCTTGGAACTGTAAACCAGCAAGGAGACAAGCTTATCTCCCTGGCAGGAGCACCACTTCTGCTCCTTTTACTTCACTGGCCTGGTCTCCAATGCTTGGTCAGTTAGCCAATGACGGGTAAGATTTCCCAAGGAGGGAATGACCTAAGACAGGCACTATCACGTGGGAGGCGCCCAAGGAAGGACTTTGGGGGCTACGGCAAAAGGGGGTGATGGACCCTCACCCCTCAGCTTTGACAAAGCCTGAGTCCTCATTGTCTGTGAGAAAATCTCCTTATCTCTTGGTTGCCTTAGTTCCCGTGCTCCACCTAAGCCTGAAACAATGACAGGGTGGTAGAGCCCTGTGCTGAAAAGGGCAGGTTCCCCGGGTGATCAGGCCTAAGAAAGAATATGTAAAATCCTGTGAAACCTGCTTTGTTTAGAATGCTCTCAATTGAATGAGAAGGGTCCAAGGAGGAAGTAAGTTTGTTCCTCAAAGTTTTATAGCTCTTTGACCCTGACTCAAAATAAGCCCTCAGAGTTCCTTGTTATTTGATCCATACTTCCCGGTGATGAGTAATGAGCTTTACCTGACTTCCTGTGTAAACAAACCAATAAAAGCCTTTGAGGAAAAGGCTATTGGTCCTTCTCCTTCGAGAGATCAGCCACCTTCCCTCCCCAAGCAGATCATGTCTTGGTAGACTTATTCTCATCCACGTGGCTGGGGGGGCTCTGCTGGTGGAGACCCCCACAGATCAGACTGTATCTTTTACTTTCATGTAATCTCCTATCTCATTCATTCCATCAACCACTTTCTAGATGTATTATGGCTCCTGTTTGCCTGTGCCAGTGTTCTAAATCTTTTCTTTAAAACAGTTTATTCTTTCCCTTTTTTTTTTATTTCTCCTAGAACCACTGGTTTATCCTTCCTTAACTTTTAAAATTATAACTTATTGGAGAAAGTGTCCATATAATGTTGACCTGAATCATTACAAAATCATATTTCTCATTTGCCTACTTGGCTTCCCTCTTGAATTAAAGCTGTTTTGTAATTTGCTTTGTCCCACAGGATGTGGTAGAATTAACGTTGTTCAAATTTCAGGTCTTAATAATTAAGAGATGTTACAGATTCCATATGTGCTCCTTTGGAACCCCAAGACTATCTGCTGTGGGAAAGCACAGACTGCTGGGGTATAGAAGGCCATGTGGATGAGAATTGGGACAACCCACATGGATGACAGCCAACACAAAATGCTACCACTGAGGCCATGTGAAACCCTCCAACCCTATCAAGCTTCCAGGTAACTGCAGCTGAATGATTGATGCTAGGTGACCTCAGTAGGAGAAATGTCCAGACTGCCAACCCACAGCATCATGGACAATAATGAGTCTACAGTTGCTTTAAATCACTAAGGTTTGGGTTAGTGTGTTATACAATCATAGATAACTGAAACATTAATAATCAAGTTTCTTTATTTGTCATCCTCTTTGATTTCTTGTGGCCATTTTCATTAGTATCTTAATAAATTTTTTCAAACTAACAAATAATTATTTTTCTGGAAAATCACTCTTGAATTTACTGAATTTAAAGGATTCTTTCTCCTATTAATTATGTCTTATTAAATTAATAAACCTACAGTTTCCTTTAGGTGCACATTTGTTTTAGTGTTGTACAGCTGTACGTATCCTTTCTGGACGTATGCAATGAAGGCAGTAGCCTCTTCTTCTCTGCTATTTCTCTACTTAGTATAAGCTTCCATGATTGCATTATTCACTCTTCGCAGATTCCCACTGCAACATTAGGAATCTGCTTGTCTTTCTCTTTTTTTGTTATGTACTTCTTGTGGTCAGAGATTGTGCCTTGTCCACCTAAGTAAACAATGTACCCACACTATGCCTGGCACAAACCCAGAACTAAGTAAATGTTTAGTGAATTAATGGATGGATAAATGATGTATCAATAGAATCAGAGATTCATACAGCAAAGGAAAGACTAAATGAGTCCCTTATTTAAAATTGTCTCTTTAATTTGCTAGTTCCTTTTCATTTCTATTCATAACATCTCTAGAGACATATACAAAGAGATGGGCCATCTTTTGTTGTGTTTTCATGTGTGTTTCTTTTTCTTTCCCAAACAGATTTTAATGTCTTGGGATGTGGGAACATAACTAATACCATGGTGTATTTCCTGGAGACAAGTGATTTCAGCCATGACTTCCTGCTTCCATATATTTGATCATTTTATTCTTAATTTTTCTACCTAATACTCATAGAGCTATGTGAAACCTTTACTACTCATAGTTAATATTGTTAGTTTTAAAAACTTTCTGATACCTGGAATTACTGAAAACATCACAGCTTCCTGTAGAAAAAGGCTGGAAATCTAGGAATAAGTATTAACGTTAATGTTGGCTCAGACGAATCTGGCTTGCAACCAGTCCCTCACACTTGGCTATCGATGCAGTGAAGATTTAACTTCTATGTAAGAAATTTGGGAAC
The DNA here is from genome assembly GCA_004024845.1 of Tonatia bakeri. Lineage (NCBI taxonomy): Eukaryota > Metazoa > Chordata > Mammalia > Chiroptera > Phyllostomidae > Tonatia > Tonatia bakeri. The sequence continues at coordinate 111,884 of PVIA01000382.1, forward strand.
TGCTAAAATGTTACATATATGTTTCTGTTATTCAGTTAATTCAGTTGTTGAAATCATGGCAGTTATTTCTGGTCAAAGAATGCCTTATTCTGGTCAAGAAAATATGTTTCTTTTGCAAAAAGATTCAACACTTGTATCATAAACATAATTCAGAGTATGCACTCATGGTCAAGGATCAACAGCATCAGTGTCACATAAGAACAGTCACAAACCTTATTGTTGTTTAGATATTTCTAATTTCCCAGACTAAGGTATATGTATTTTTTCAAATTAAGTTGCCTATACTACTATGTTTCCACCGTGTGACATGAAAGGCCTTATATATATATATATAACAATATATTTCTATATTTTTATATCTTTCTAGGGAATAGATTGCTTGTGAATGTTTGATATACAAAACTACTGAAGTCCTAAAAGACTTTCTGTCTTTTAACTAATCACTTAATATTACATATTTTTCTATATTTTTCTATATTGTTGAAGTGTACTTGTGAGATTAGTTCCATAATTAACAACTCCCATTTGTTGTACTTGGGACTGCTGTTTTATTGCTCTGGTAGAGAAAATAGCAATTAGAGAAATTACTGCATTTATTGCATGCCATCTCCCAAGATTTACAATAGGCTATTCTCCAAAAATCCAGTGAGAAACCAAAATTGCTTTATTCTTTGTATAATTGCCAGACATTTTACTGTTAAGTAATTTTGGTTTTTTTAAGACTTTCTCTATGTAATTGTTTGATATATTTGCCAAAGTTTATAATTTACAGTAATGAATAGAGATTGGAACCTTACTAACTTTAATACCTTTTAAACCTTATAATCTAACAAATATGTTTTAATGTAAAAATAAATGATACATAATCATCTGAATTTTGTATAAGAGTGTGTATGTGTGTGTTGAAGAATAGGTGCTGGTTGTTAAGAAAAGTGGATGATAATTCAAATGGACTTTTACTAAAAGAATAAAAATTAACTTCAGAGTTATCCCAAGGCAAGTACTTCACCCAGTCCCCTTTTTTTTCTTTAGTTTTGCATGAGCACTTGGAGTAAGAAACATTTGGCTGTATCCAAAAAGCTTTAATGAGTCAAAAAGAAGTCAGAAAACATTTGTAGCTTGTAAAAGTCTTCTTCTGATTCAAAGCAACCACATCTTTGTAATCATTCTCCAAACTGGATCTCATTCAACTCACTGTACATTTAACAGATTCCCTGTAATGAAACTCTGTATTCAAGCAGAGTTAAAAAGTACTCACTAAAGAATCTGTTTAAACAATGACATTTAAGTAGATAAACAAGTAAATAAATAGCCTCAATGATAACCAGCAAAGGATCTACTAGTTTAAACAGATGATGTCTTTAGGAATCTTTCTTCTTAAACAACAAAAAATTGCTGATTCATATAAATATACTCATATTAATTAAATGCTTAAATAAGTGTTTGAAATTGCCCAGCATAATAAAAATTATAAATTTCTTACATTTCACAAGGCAATTAACTTTGTAAGAAACTCTGTATTAGACTAACATTTTTTCTTAAAATTAATAAGAAATGGGTATACTCTTTCTTGCAGTTAACTGTACTATAAATCAAGTTACGATGGTAGTCACTTCTTCCGGTTGGATTCCTAGTTCAGTGAGCACGTATGCTCTCCTTAGATTTTCAATCCCCTGCAATCCTTGTCTGTGGAGGTCAGCCCACTAAATCCAAATAACAAACACAGATATGCCAGTGGAAGAATTCTACAGATCTCAAGAAACACAAGTTTACATTAAAACCCATTGTTAGAATTACCAAAGAATGAGATTCTATTTTTAGAGTTCTTGCTACTATCAACACATGCCTCTGTGTTGCCTGGGGTGCTCCAGAAATTATAGTAGTTAAGGTGTCTTAGTTGATCCTATAGAAGAAAAAGTTAGCAGATTTTTTGAATTTATAACTCCTGTTCTAATGCTTCATTCTCTCCCTAGATATCAAGCACATATTTTTCTTATTAAAGATGTTTTGAGAGGGTAGGTCATCATATTCCTGTCAAGATCGCCCCTTGTCACGAGTCAGAATCATCCAGCTAATCTCTAGTGATTTCCTTCAAGCACACTGTTTCACTAGAAAGATATTTACACTAATTTTTAACTCCAATGATTCTTCCCTCAACAGAAAATTCTTGAGAAACACTTGAAATGCTTATGTTCTGGTGATGTGGAATGAATTGAAATTAAAGACAGAAGGTCTCTTATGATGTGTATTTTCTTCAATCCAAAAGTGGCTTTCGAAAATTCATATTTCACTGCCAACTTTAATATTAAATGCTAAAACCATGAAATTTTCAGTGAACTTAACCTGATCCTGTAGCTGTATAGACACAAGGCAGGTTAGAGAGCTATTAGTCATTAACAATTTACCATGATGATTAGATTCTTGTAACATAAATTTAGAGTAAAATCATCCTGCTTACTTTATACCTATTTCTCAGAAAAGGAAGTTAAGAGTATATATACATACACTGTAACCCAATATGTGAAACATTAGGGAGTCTTGAGAAATTCCTTTTCCCCCCAAGTGTATTCTCTTATTTTATATGTCTGAAAAGGGTTGCAAGACTAAGAGTTGTGATGAAAGCAACCAGGATGTCTCAAAAAAAAAAAAAAAAAAAAGAGAGAGAGAGAGAGAGGAAAATAATACACAGTGTTTTATATGAAGCATTAACTTTTCTAAAAATAAATAGTATAAAATACAATTCCTCAAATATATTAAACTGTATGCTATTTTCCTTATTATTAGAAATTAGAAATGCAGCTATAATAACTGTAACAATTATGGAATAAAAACTAGAGCTTTTATGCATTGTTTATAACTGCAAAATTTTGTACTATTTTAATATGATTTGTTATTATGGAATCAGAATAATTTATTCATTTCTTTTGTAACATTTTTTCTTTATGGTCATAACAGCTTAACATTTCTATCAAGTAGATTCAAATTAAATCAGAGCTTTGAATAATGATTTATGGATAGTTAGTTGTTATATAAAAATTTTTCAAAGACTTATTTTTCTTTAACACATTTAATTTCTTTTTCTGATAGCCTTCCAAACAAGATCTATCACATAAATAATTCATTGGTTTATAATGTGGTATCTCAGTCCCAAGTACAGTACCTGTCACATTTGTGACTCCCTTAGTGGGTGATGAATAAATACATGATTACTATCTTCAAATTTAACTACATCACTCATTTAAAGGTTCAAACTTTTATGTGAAGTCTCACTTCAAACACTTTCTATATTTTGAATCTTAGAGGGAAAAAGAATCATAGAAATCCTGGGTCATATAAAAAAAACTAGAGAACAAGGTAGGGGGAAAAATAATACATTTAATGCAAGGCTAAAGATATTTATAGTTTGCAGAAAAGATTAGACACATGAGTGGATAATGAATTATATAAATAATATCAGATTCCCTAGATATAAACCAAACATCCTCTGTTAAATCTAAAGAAGCTCATAAGAGTCTAATTATTCTCAGGTATCATCAGACAGATTCACTTTAGCATGTCTTTACTCTTCCCAGGATCTTTGGGAAGATCCTTGATCTTTGACACATTTTAGTATGACAGTTCTTTTATTTTCCCAAAGGGTTTTTGCATCTTACTAATGTGCTTTCATGTTTATAACTATGATTTTAAAAGACATATTCCAAGGAGGGTCAGATTGAGGGTGGGAGGTGGGGATGGGCGGGGAGAGGGGAGTTGTAGGGGGAAAATGGAGACAATTGTGCTTAAACAAAACAAAAAGAAAGAATACAGGAAAAAAACAAAACAAAAAAGAAAAAATAAGAGATATTACATATGTATTAGTATGATTAATAATACATTAGCTATTATTACACAATTTTGTTTAAGGATTGTAAAGGAACTGAAAAATTTTATTCTCTTCTTATATTTAGGTAGGATTATATTACTACAACTATAATTTAAAATAATGTTTATAGGAAAATATTATACAGGCAAAAGTCACTTTAAAGTAAGAAAATAAACAGAAAGTTTATTCTCTATGTAAATTTTATTATTGCATGACATAATTTTTTACTAGTTTTTTTATCGGCAACAGATTATTGCTTATTGACTTTCCATGTTGTATTAAGTTTAAAAAATGATAAATCTCACCATATATCCTTGCCTCTCTACAAAACATATATTTTGAGGAAATGTTAGTACATAATAGACTGTAACATGGAGAATTCTAGCCCCAATCACATTGAATAAATAGCATGAGACTATTAAACATGAGGGAGTTCCAGAAACATTTGTCTCACCATTTATAAATTAATTGTTTTTACATAAAAACTCAAAAATGTCCCAAAATTGTAATTATTTTCCTTCTATCAAGAAAAAACTTCTGATTTTTTTCTGAAAATAGGATAGACAAAAAATGTGATCATATGAAAATATATTCTAATTTATTTATATTTCCATTTAGAAATATATTCTGAAATTTTTATATGATCATACATGTAAGTAATAATAAGATTAGATTTAATCATTAATAACCACAAACTAGCACTAGAGTGTGAAGACAGCTGCTTCACAATAACAAAATCTGAAGAATGTTTGAGCCAAATGTACCTAAGTAAAAGGCCATCCAAAGGTAATCATCAGTTTTCAAGCAGAGATATCACAGAACTATCTAGTTTTTCACACTGCATAGGTAAAATTACTATCTTTAAATGTTTGAGGACAGAAGTTACACATGCAAAATGGGTCATAGTTTCTTCAACATTCCACTGCAAAAAGTTCTTTGCATGCCTAGCAGGCAAATTAGAGACTGAATCATTTTTAGTTTATTCTGAGTCAGTAAGAATTTATCAGCCCATTTCTTGATTTTGAATTCACAATAGCCCGTCCAATTACATAGGACTACCTTTATTTCTCTGGGCAGGTTTTTTTTTATTACACTTACTATAGATTTCCTGTATCCTACAACTGTAGCCTCCTACCACATAACATTATTAACTTTTGTGGCTAACTGCTACAAGTGGCAAAACTCCTATCTCATCACAGTCACGTTCCTATCTGTGCACAAAAGTAATTTGCACCTCTGTGGATCCGCTGAGAGGGGCTCCCTAGGATGTCTCAGACACTTTAATAACATTAAATGTCTCAAAATGCACACAAATAAAACTCTAGATCAGGGGTCCTCAGCCCTTGGCCATTAGGAACCGCCCGCACAGCAGAAGGTCAACGAGGCCAATGAGCGAAGTTTCACTTGCATTATTATGCCTGACCTCCGCCTCCGGTCACCCCCACCCACCATCCCTGGAAAAATCGTCTTCCACACAACCAGTCCCTGATGCCGAAGAGGTTGGGGACCACTGCTCTAGAGAGCAGTCAAATTTTATGCAACCGTAAATATGAGATGCTAAACTTACTACGGATATGTTGGAGGGTAATTTAGGGATTAGTCTAATTCCTTCAAAGTATAAACTATCATATAGTAAACATATATACACATATTATTTGTCAGTCATTATTCTATGCACTTTACCTACAGTGTTTTTTTTTTCCTATTATTTTCCTAAGAGTTAGGGTCCATAATCAACTCTGCCTTGCATATGAAAGACCAAAGAGAATAATTGAGTTCCCTGAAGTTAAAGGCAGAACTAAGATTCAAACCTGATTTGCATGACTCCAGAGCTCTAGTTAAGATCTTTATAAAATGTCTTTGTTGCTTGAAAAAAATTCACAGTATAATTTATATACAAAGACATCCATCAATAAAGTACATTTTAATGTGTTTTGACAAATATATATGCCTTTGTAATCACTATCATAAGTCAAGATGTAAACCATTTTCATCATTTTAAGAAATTATATTGAATATGTTTTCAACTAATTTTACCCCATTCCTAGCCTCAAATAGCCCCTGAATTGTATTTCATCATTGTAGTTCCATGTTTTATTCTTCAATATAAATAAAATCCCACATCATTAATGTTTCTGTTTTGTATATTCCTCCGCACAATATTTTTAATATTCATCCATGCTGTTATGCATTTCAGTATATTGTTTCTATTATATATTATGAATATTACATTTTTATATTAGCTGATATATAAATCAGTATAATTTATTTTTAATGCTAAGATTTCTCTCTTTTATCAATATCTATTAGTTTTTTTTGGGCCATTTATCTATTGATAAACCTTTGGGTTATTTCCTGGCATTGGCTGTTATTACAAAGCTGTTATGAATATTTATGCCAAGTGTTTGTGTGGAGATACATATATATTTATTTTTCTTAGATAATCAGAAGTAAAATTGCTGATTATATGAAATTGTATTTTTAACTTTATAAGACACTACAAGTGTTTTTAATTCTCATTTCAATAATGATGTTGAAAAATTTTTTATGTGCTTATTGGCCATTGTATTGTATTTCTTCCTCAATAAAATTTGTGTTCAAATATTTTTTATTTATTTATTTATTTATTTATTTATTTATTTATTTATTTATTTATTTATTTATTTTTATCCTTCCTTACCCAAGAACATGCTTGTTAGTTTGGAGAAGGGGTAAGAGAGGGGAGGAGAGAGAGAGACATCAATTCAAAAAAAATATCAATGTGCTACCTCATATATGCCCAGACAGGGACTGAACATGTAACCCAGGCATATATCCTGAACAGAATGGAACCCATGAACTTTCAATTTATGAAACAATGTTCCAACCACTGAGCCAAGGCATTTTTGCCAGAATTTTAATTGGGTAGTCTTTTTTTTAACTATTAAATTCTGCGTGTTTTGGATATAAAAGCATATCATGTATATAAAGTTTTTTCTGGAAAATGTTCAGTGATTTTTTAATATGAGAATATTTTGTGCAACATTGATATAACCTGTCAGCTAAGGAAAGTAGACCAGAATGCACATGTGTGAACAATGATGACTTTACTGTACTAGTCAGTGGGGATGGTAGGCACTGTTGTGTCATCATATGTACTGTGTGGCCATTGCATTCAAAATTACTGAGTGAGTAGAGCAATGAATCTGCATCAGATTTTGCGTTAAGCTTGAACATTCCTCCATGGACACTGTTTGGATGATTCAGAAGACTGTAGCTATGGGCAACTGGTAACTGGCAGCTTCATCACAACAATGCTCCTGCTCATGCATCATGTCTTCTGCAGAGTTTTTTGGCAAAATATCAAATCACCCAGGTGACTCAGTCCCCCGCTACAGCCCAGATTTGGCACCCTGTGACTTCTGACTTTTCCCAAAACTAAAATCACCTTTGAAAGGGAAGAAAGATCAGACTGTCTTTCAGATTCAGGAAAATACAGTAGGGCAGCTGATGGTGATTGGGAGAACTATGTGAGATCTCAAGGTGACTAATTTGAAGGAGACTGAGCCATCATTATCCTATGTACAATGTTTCTTGCGTCTTGTATCTTCTTCAATAAATGTCTTTATTTTTCATAGTATATGGTTGGATACCTTCTGGACACACCTTGTATGCATATATACATATGTATCACTAATATTTTACCAGTTTGTGGATTCAGAACCCCTCTAAAAGAACAAAATTTTTCAATTCTGATAAAATGGGGTTTTTTTCATCCTCTGGTTTGTGCTTGTTGTATCTGGTCTAAGACACACTTGTCTACCATATGTTTGTGAAGATTTTTCTCCTATTATCATCTTTTAGAAGTTCTATAACTTCAGTCGTACATTTATGGTTATCAACTGTTTCAAGTTAGGTAACTATCAACAATATTTTGTTTTATTTTATTTGCAGTTTGGATACCCACTTCTTTCAGCAATTTTTGTTGAAAAGATTCTTACCCCATTGGATCATCTAGGAATCTTTGTTGAAAATCAAATAAGACATGTATATGTGGCTTTATTTCTAGAATTTCTATAATGTTCTACAGTTTAATAGATGTAATTTGACATAATCTTTACATCAATATCATAGTATATGATTACCGTAGCTTTACAGTAAATGTTAAAATCAGGTAATAAAAATATTTAACTTATTCCAAAAAACAGTTTAGTTATTTCAAGTCCTTTACATTTTCACATAATTTTAATATCAGACTGTCATTTACCAAAAAAATATGCAGAAATATTTATTGTCATCAATATTAAATTTAGTATACAGAATAATTTTGGAAATAATCAAAATATCTGAAAAATATTAGACTTTCATTCTATAACTATGGCATGAATCTCTATAGAAATCTTTAATTTTCTTCAGCAATATTTTGTGGTTCTCACTGAACACCATTGCACATATTCTGTAACTTTATACCCAAGTATTTTAGTTTTATGCCATAATAAATTATGTTGTTTTCTTAATTGCAGTTGTCAATTGTTAGTATATGGGAATTACTTTTTTGCATATTCATATTCTATATTAATTTTGCTAAATTTTGACTTTAGGTATATCAGTTTGCTTTTTTAAAAACTAATCTTCAGTAGTATTTTCTATGGATATGATGGCTAAATATAGTTTTTTTATTTTAAATTTATAAGCATTGTGTTTCTTTTTATTTTCTTCTTACAGTGGTTACAAGCTATAGAACAATGTTAAATAGAAATGTTGATTGTAGGCACTTGCCTTGCCTTGTTCCCTACCTTAGTAGTCAATAATTCAGACTTTCACCATTAAAAAAATTATTTTAGCTGTAAATATTTGAAGGTAACCTTATGAGGTTGAGGAGATTCTTTCCTATTCCTTTTTTGCTGAGAGTTTTATTTATTTTATAAATATTTTTATTGCTGTTCAAGTACAGTTGTCTCTGTTTTCCTCCTACCACTACCCCCACCCCCCCATCCCCACCTCCCACCCTTGATCCAACCCCCCTTTGGCTTTGTCCATGTGTCTTTTATACATATTCCTTGATGACCCTTCCCCTCCACCCCCTTACTCCCTCCCCTCTTTACCCCCTCCCCCGTCCCCTTTGGATACTGTCAGTTTGTTCTTTATTTCAATGTCTCTGGTTATATTTTGCTTGCTTGTTTGTTATATTGATTAGGTTCCACTTATATATGAGATCATTTGTCTTTCACTGCCTAGCTTATTCCACTTAGCATAATGCTCTCTGGATCCATCCATGCTGTTGTGAATGGTAGGAGCTCCTTCTTTCTTTCTGCTGCATAGTATTCCATTGTATATGAGTGGTTGTTGAAATTGTCAAATTCTTTTACTGCATCATATAAGATAATTGCATTATTTTTCTCCATAGTTCTGTTGATATGGTGAATTATACTTATTAATTTTTAATATTAAAACGAATATTGCTAAAATTAAGTCTAGATAAAATTATACTACTTTGTTTATTGCTGGATAATATTTTATAATGTTTTGATAAAGATATTAGTTTAATGTTTATAAAAGACATTTAAATGTAGTTTTATTTTTTGTGATATTGTTTATTGGAGTAATTCTGGCTTCATAAAATGAGTTGAAATAATTTTCTTCTATATTTTTGAAAAGCATGTTAGAGTATCAGTATTATTTCTTTCATGAATGCATAATAAAATTTACCAATAAAGATACTGGGGCCTGGAATTATCTATGTGTGAAGGTTTTTAATTAAGCCATCAATTTTTGCAATAGTTAGAGATATTCAAACTTTTAGTTCTTCTTAACTCAATTTTCTTGTCCATTTTATCTAAGTTGAATATATTGACATATACTATGTTCTTATTATGTTTTTAATAGAATCTCTAATAATGTGCTCTCTTCTGTTTCTGATATCAGCAATTTGTAGTTTTGTATTATTCTAATTTTATTGATCAGTCTAGTTAGAAATTTTCTAATTTTATTAATCTTTTAAAATATTAATATTGTAACATTTAAAAATATTTCTCTATTGTTTGTTACTCTCTATTTATTCCTGCTCTTATGCTTATTATTCCTTTCTTGTTTGTACATGTGGCTTAATTTACTATATTTATTTAGCTTTTTTAAGTGGAAACTTAGTTCTGAGGTTTTATATTTTTCTTTATAAGAATTTAATACTACAAATTTCCCTTTAACACAGCCTCTGTCTTATGAATTTTGATATGCTGGATGTATTAATCAAGACTCTCTTGTAGGATATATACAAACACAAGTCACATAATCGTGGGTGCTTAGCAAGTTCAAAATCTTTAATACAGACTGAATGGAGACTCAGGGAGGAGTTCATACTGCAGTTTGAGTTCTAAGACAGTCTGCTGGCAGAATTCTCTGCTCTTAGGGAGAGTTAAGTCTTTTCCAGTTAAGGCATTCAATTGATTGAATGAGTCCCATCCACATCATGGAGCGTAATCTGATTTACTCAAAGTCTTCTGATTTAAATGTTAATCTCATCTAAAACAATGCCTTCACATAAACATTAAGAATAATGTTTTACTAAATATCTGGGAACCCTGGCTTAGCCAAATTGACATGAAATGAACCATCACACTATTCTTACTTTTAAATTTTTTTTTTTCAGTTTGCATTATGCATTCTTCTATGATTCTTGGGTTAACTAGAAATGTTATTTTTTTTTAAATAGTGAATATTAGGAAATATTTGAGATATCTTTCCATTATTAAATTATAATTAAGTACTGTGTGGTCAGATGATATATCTATGGTTTCCTATCAAATTTGTTGAGATCTGTTTTATGGCCAATAAGAAAGTTTATCTCAGATAATGTTACATGTATACATTCAAAATATGTTTATTCTTCTGTTCTCGGGAGCAGTTCTGCAAATATCAAGTACATATTGGTTGAAACCATTGCTCATGTCTTCTATATCCCTCCTCTATCTTATTTTTCTATTTGTTATTCCAAGAGGAAAGTAGAAGTCCTCAAGTATAATTTTGAATTTGGGTTTTTCTCATTTAAATTCTAATTGTTTTTTAATTAATTTATTTTATTTTATTTTTATTTTAATTGTTGTTCAAGTAAAGTTTTCTTTTACTCCCATCCCAGCCCACCCCTCCCAGCCTAACTTCTAATTGGCTTTTAATTCATGTATTTAGTTCGTGATTGGATTGTTATGCTTGGGATTTCTGTGTATAAATGTGTTTATTCACTTTAAATTGATTGAGATTTTTGGATTTTGAATTCATAATTGTCATCATTTTCAGAAAAATATTAGCCCTGATTTTTACAAATATTCTTTTCTGTCCTGCTTTCTTAACATTATGTGCTATAGTTATGTGTTTCTTAGGTAGCTTGATAATAATGCCACTTGTAATTAGGGTTTTCTTCCAGTGTTTTATCTGTATTTTATTTTAAAACATTTCTAGTCCTCTGTCTTTATGATCATTGATATTTGTTTTCTACACTATTTAACATAATATTATTCCTATACAATATTTTTTAGTTTTAGGAAATATTTTTCATAATTAGAAATACAATGCAGTAGTTTTTTACATCTTCAATTTTTCATTTTATTAGTTTTCTTTAAATACTAATATATATTTATAATGTCTGTTTTATCATGTTTGTCTTATTATTCTATCATTGCCCTTGTGTCTGCTTTTATTATAAATTACATTTTTCTACTTTTTTCAAATCTAGTAATTTGGGATTGGGTACTAGAAATTGCTTTATTATATCAATTATTTAAATTTTGTTGTCTTTCCTTTTAGAGATAAGCTTTGTTTGGACAGATGCTAAATTATTTTCTAGTGAGTTTCATCCTCTGAAGACCTGATTTTAGTTTTCTTAGAAAAGATTCGGTATAATCTTCATTCCATCTGAACCAATAACTCATAGTCATCTCAAATACTACGGAATGGCTCCTCTGGGTTCCACTGAACAATCTGAGTAGTCTCTGAAGGTTTTCAACATCCACTTAAGGTGCTCAGGTATCTCCCTACCCTTGTGCACACTGGAAATATTTCTGGTACAAATCCTCTGTCATTTTTTTCTTCACCTTATAAAATTTTGGTCTCCATATATGCAGTTTGATAGTAAGCAAAAGCTCAAGGAGGTCCAAAAACAGATTTCAAAAGCCCCTTTCCTGCATGCATTTCTCCTTGCAAATCCACCTTACAATTCACAGCCATATCAGACTCTCCGAACTCCAAACTTCATCAGCTCACCTCAGTGATACTGCTGGGTTATGTTTAATTCCCCTACTCTGTACCTACAGTTTAGACATTGGTTCTAAGAAGAAAGCCAGAGAGGTTGTAAGTTTCATCACCTACACTGTTTCATTTTTCATAGAGACCAAATTTGTGCTGTCTTGTCTCCAAAGTTTTAAAAGTATTGCCTCATATGTTTTCTCATGTGCACTAGTTATTTACAGCAGGAGGTTAAGTCTTGTGTTTGCTGCTCCATCATGGCTGAAGCAGAAGATTGAGACTTAATTCAGTTCATTTTGGAGCCCAGACTCTTAAATACCCTCTTTGCTGCTTTTATCGCTTCCTGATTTCTCTGTAAGTGCACCATGAGCCTATGACAAATTAAAATCAAGTCTTTCCAATGTGAAGTGACCTCAAACAAAATTGTTCAACTTATATTTTTATACAAAAGAATATATGTTAGTATAACTTAAATATGGATCTTTGCATTTCCTGTTACTGAATATACACACTGGGTCCATCTTGATTGTGTTAACATTATAGAAACTATCACTAACCTTGCTTTTCATTTGCAAATGAAATTAGAATTGCCTTCTTTTCTTTTTCTTTTTCTTCTTGGTAAAAATGTTGAGCCATACACAACTAAACACATATCAACTTTATGTAAAAACCTTTATTCAGGTTGGAGTCCACCCATACACATTTTCTCGGTTATCCAGTTGTTGCCTGTGGAGATGGGATCCAGGCTCTAGGTCAGGGCTGTCAAACTCATTTTCACTGGGGACCACATCAGCCTTGTGGTTGCCTTCAAAGGGCTGAAATAATTTCAGGACTGTATAAATGTTATTCCTCCTTAACTGTTAAAGAGTTGAAGTTACATTACACTATAATGATGCTATAATAGGGAAATGTGAAACATTGGACACTTGGGTTCCTTGGGCACAGGAGCAGCTTTCTGCCAGGCATTTTCAGAGAGCCAGAAATGTCAAAGGCTATCACAGAGCAACATTCTCGATGAATGGGATGAGTGGCTCAGCTGGTGTCAGCAGCCTGGTCCCAGAGACTTCCTCCTTCCTATTCTATCTCCTGCTTCACAATCATATACCTTTTCTATAATCCGGACACATTTATCTTCCTTATCTATGAGCATATTGTGAGAGATTTTTGACAACTATTATGGCTTATGTCTTCAGCAATCATTTGATCTAGGACTCTAATAACATAGTCAAAAAGGAAATTAGGCTTGTTTGACATAACTTGTGCCTTGTGAATTCATGCTGACTTCTAGCATTCCCAACATTCCTAAGAGCACATAAACCATATGCTTAGGAACCCAGTAAAGAATTCTCTGATGGCTTAGGTATTTTTGAACCTTATCCATTTCCTCAGTTTTAAAATTGAGCTATTTACTACTTCTGCTTATTTTTCATTCATCTTAAAAGTCTGAAAAAAATGCCATTTTACAAATTACCTTTACTAGTTGCATTTTACTACTAATTAATTTTGGCCTAAAAAATAAATTGCCTAGACCTAAAAGACTTAAACACTTGAATTAAAGAGACTATGATAACTGATCTTTGCCTTTTTTTTAATAAAAGGCCTGAGCTTTGAAAAATTTATAAAGGTTAACTGAATGATCTTTTACTTTAGGACTCAGGAAGCAAAAACAGATTGTCTTTACTCTCATGAAAATTATAGTCGAGGAAGGAAACATGTAAAAAACATTCACATAAAATATGTAAAATAACAAATGCTATAACTTTTAAAGATAGTCATAAAGCATTGTGAGAGCAGAAGAATATGACTGAATTTGGAAGGCTTCCCTGAGGAGGATTTTTAAATTGAGTAGCAATAAATAAGCAGGAGAGCCAACATGAACAGGGATGCTGGAAAAAGGCCGAGCTTATTTGCCTGGTTTTACAGCCCTAATGTTCCACATCCAGCAATGTTTCTCACTAGTTGACATTCTCTCTCTGTTCCACATTTATACTACACTGGGTGTTTGTTTTTGCTGATAAATAACTAGCACTTAGTGCCTGGTATAAGGCTCATTTAATAAATGTTTGTTCATTGAATGAATGAATAAAAGAATAAATAAAACAAAATTATCACCCACTTTTCCTGTATTTATCATATTTATTCCCACTTTAACTTGTTGTTCAGATTGTTTCTCCTCTACAATACAAAATTTTACCCCTTCTATATAGTCACCATTTTACTTTCATGGTCCAAGTCAAACATTCAACCACAAATCCCTTTGTCTTGTTCTACTCTGGGTTAGTCTTTCCTCACTGAACTCCCATTCCATCACAGCATCTGTTATGTTATTTAGGATGTCATTATAGGTGGTCTTTATTACTACCTCTTTGATTTCTGTTCATCTATCTACATATCTTTGTCCTTTAAAGTGCCTAGCCTACAGCCTCACCAAAATGGTGTCCACAGACAATTTTGTATTTCAATACTCTAATTCTTGAAACAAAGAGTGCTATGCTATATATGTCTCAATTTTCTCCCATGTATCAATCATCAATGTGCTCAGTACATTGAGGTATTTTTAAAAATTACTTCCAATTAACTTATTGAAGTTTTACTATTAACCTCATATGTAAGAAGGATGTACTAAGAAACTGTAATCAAGATAAAATCAGAGCAGTGAGGATTAAGGAAATACATAGGTAATAGAAATCAAAGCACACACATTATCAATTGCAAAGGAACCAGATAGCAAGCTAAGCCAGTGGGACAGATATAAGACAAGAACTCAGAACAACCAAGACACAGAACTATAAAAGATATATGGGTTCTGATCACACAGCTGATGGAGCATGCTTAAAGGAATCTAATGAGTAATTAGCAGGGGGTCAGGAAAATACCTTAACTCAGTAGGTACAAAATGTCAGTTACTTTACATGATGAATCTCATTCAGTCCTCAAAGACCCAGTGAAAGCATTTAACTAGCTCAGTCACTACAGCATGGAACTCTTAATCTAAGGGTTGCAAGTTTGAGCCCCACAGTGCATGTAAGTACTTCTGTCTTGGCTGACTGGTTAGAGCATCATCCCATAACCAAAAGGTTGTGGGTTTGATTCCTGGTCAGGGCACATACCTCATTTGTGAGTTTAATCCCCTGTCTGGGTACATATAATCCCTGGTTCCAATGTGTACAGACAGCAACCAATTGATGCTTCTCTTTCATGTCAATATTTCTCTCTTTCCCTCCTTCTGTCTCTAAAAGCAATGAAAAAATGTCCTCAGGTTAGGAGAAAAAGAAAAGTGAAGTGTTGTCATCCCTATTTTGTAAATAAATGCTCTTAAAGACTATAGTAGGCTCTTTCTATCCCCAGTGGTGGATAAGTTCCAAGACCCTTATGGATGCCTGAAAGCATGGAGAGTACTGAAGCCTATATATGCTAGTTTTTCATGTATGTACCTGACTAAGATAAAGTTTAATTTATCAGTGAAGCACAGCAAGAGAGTAGCAACAATAACTAATAATAAAATAGACAATTATAACAATATATTATAATATAGGTTATGTAAATGTAGTGTTACTTAGTAATGTAAGGGTTACTTGAACACAAGCACTGTGATATGGCAATAGTAGATTTGATAACCCAGAAGGTCATTAAGTGACTAATGGGTGGGAAGCATTTATGGTGTGAATATAGTGGACAAAGCAATGATTCAAATCTTGGGCAGGATGAAAGGGGATGGTACAGGATTTCATCATGCTACTCAGAATGGTGTACAATTTAAAACATGAACTTCTGGAATTTCATTTTTGGACTATACCAACTGTGGTAAGTGAAACTGGGTAAGGGGTCACAATAGTTTTGGTATATTTGGGCATTATAATGTATATTGTCCAAAAAATACTTAAATGCAACTAGCAATACAACTATCTAATAAGTCTTCAACATGGTTTATATAAAATATTCCAACGTATCAAGTGAAATTTGCTGTTTTGTTTTTGTTATCATCTGGTAGTACATGTTAAAATGAGTTTATCTTAGGAATTGTAAAATATTAGACATTTTATGTACATGATATATTTTTATGCATGTAAAGACATTAGGAATAAAAGGCCTGACCTGTTCTAAGATACCATTAATTCAGTCAAACACTGTGAGACGATTTCAAGACAACTTTTATTTATTTGTTCATCTTGGGTGTTATCCTTGAACTCTTTTTGGAGGAAGACCTTGGCAATATCTCATAAAATACTCTCTCAACTGATTTTTTATTCATGGTTTGAGTGTTGCTTTGATCACTTAATTTACTTAAGAAGCAATCAATTTTACCAGTAAATCAAGACTATTCCCTAGATTAGAACACATAGCATTTATCCTCTAGTTTTATTACTGGAGAATATAACCTGGAACTTTCTGATATCAAAAGCATATTTATAGCAAATGGTATTTATAAAGGTCTGCCTGAAGAATATGGAATTTAGTCATAAAACCTGAAAGTTTTTCATATATATATATATATATACATATAAATGTAAAGATGAGTTCTGTAACTTTTCTCTGTGTATATATAATTGAGATTTAAATTATAGCACCTACACAGAAATTATAATTTATATATTATATAACTTATATTTAGAAAATTTATAACTAAAATTGGGATATTTTACACTAAAATTAAGGCTTCTCTGAAAAATGGATACCTCGCCACAGGGTATCCACGTGTACACATGACAGCATCCCACTTGAACTACATGCACACTACCCTCCAGTTTTCTGAAGGTTCCTCTCATCCCCCAAGCCTGTTCCACTCATCTGACCTGCTTAGCTTCTGAAGACCATGTGAGTTCAGGACACCTGTACTAAGCCTGAATACTTGTAAACATTGTTTTTACTCCCTAAGCATTGATTTTATTAAACTATGCTTTGTTAGTATGTCTCTGTTACATACCAACCACTATTTTTACAAAACAGCTCCGAAACTCCACATAGACGTCACAGGAAGAATGCTGTTAAAAGCACTATCCATTGTCATTCATTGTGTCCTTTTCCTCTCTGTATAATAGGTAGGAAAAACTATTCTTTAAAGTATAATTCATACTGCATCCAAGTGGTTAAAGAAACAGGCTCTGAAGCCAAACTGTCTACATTTGAATCCCAGCTCCCAGCCTTACTACTGTGTAATTTTGGAAGTTATTTAACCTCTCTCTGCCTCAGCTTCTTTACCAATAAGGATGTGAGCAGTGATACCAGGGGGATGGCAGAATAAAAGTTTCCCCTGACATATTCCACCTCAGCAACAATAATTTGCATCCATCCACATACAAAAGTGCCTCTGTGGGAGCTCTGGAATCTGGGTAAGAAATTATGAAACCTCATTGAAATCCAAGCTAAAGAACCATTTTGAAAGGGCAGGGCCATGCCTTGGTGGCTAACTCACCAATGGTAATCATGAATATGGACCTGAACACATCCCCATACAAAGGGAACTCAACTACAGCCTAGTCTGGCTTTGGTCCTGTCACTATCACCATAATCCCAGACATCTGAAAGGAGCTGCACATTTTGGGGTCTTAAA
The DNA here is from genome assembly GCA_004024845.1 of Tonatia bakeri. Lineage (NCBI taxonomy): Eukaryota > Metazoa > Chordata > Mammalia > Chiroptera > Phyllostomidae > Tonatia > Tonatia bakeri. The sequence continues at coordinate 129,511 of PVIA01000382.1, forward strand.
TAAGAAGCCCACAGAAGACAATCCCAGATGTGGACCCTACAGTGGGTCACAACCCTGCTCTAGTGTCTCTTGGCTGTAGTCCAGGAGCCCCTGGAGGCAAACCTAACCAATTTGGTCCAATGGGGATTCTGAAATGGCCCTGTAACTGGGCTCCAGCTCTTCCCATCTATAATCTGTGAGCAGTCCTGCTGACCAGGCACCAAAAAGGAGATATTCCCCTTTGCACCTTGAAGACCCTGAAATGGCCCTATGCTCCAGCCATAGTCTGCAGGCAGTCCTATAGACTTACAGTTCCATCAGGAGACACCCATTAGTGTTCCTGGAAGCAAACCAGCCAGACTGTGTTAGCAGAACCTTAAATGGCTCTGTAACTTGGTTCTAGCTCCTACCAGCCAATATCAGGGGAAAGTCTTGCCTGCCTGAGAACCTAACCAGAAACATACCTCATATATAAGATCTATGTGAGGAAAACTAGAAAACTCTGATGAACAAAGTCAAAGAAGAACTACTTAAAAGTAGAAATTTTCCATGTTCATGTGTAGGATGACTCAATCTTGTTAAGATATTCTCCCCACATCAATCTATAGATTTAATACAACCTTAGTCAAAATTCTAGCAAGTTATTTTATGAATATTGACAAAATAGCTCTGAAGTTCACATGGAAAGGCAAAAGATCCGGATTGGTGAACACAATTGAAGGAGAGCAAAGTGGGAATAGGATGAAGAGAGATAAATGGCGCACAGGGGATTATTAGAGCAATGAAAACATTCTGTATATTATAATGATCGATGTGTGCCCTTATACATTTGCCCAAACTCATAGAAGGCATAATGCCATGAATGGATCCTTCATTAACTAAGAGTAATTGATTATGAATGATTATGATATGTCAAGGTAGGTTCATTATCAAAAAAAAGTACCATTCTGGTGAATGATGCTGCTAATGGGGGAGTCTATGCATGTGTGTGGGCATGGGATATATGGGAAATTTCTGTACCTCCGTATCAATTATGTTGTAGACCTAAAACTGCTCTAAAAAAATAAAGGCCTAAAAAAAAGCAAGATCCAACAATATGCTGACTACAAGAGACTCAAATTAACATTAAGAAAAACTTAAGGTAAATCAGAAGATATAGGCAAAGATATTCCATGCACGTGGTAAACAAAAGAAAGCAGGAGAGGCTATACTTATATCACCTATGTATTTAAATAAAATATCAGAACTGAAGGAAGAAATAGACAGCAAAAACTTCATAGTAGGAGACTTTAATATCTCATTTTCAATACTGTGTGGATCATCTAGTCACAAAATCATAAGGAAATATCAGATCTAAATTACACCATATACCAAAGGACATAACAGATATGTGAAGAACATTTCATCCACACACAGGACAATATGTAGGATAGATCACATGTTGTGCCACAAAGCACATTTTAATAAATTAAAGAATACTGAAATCACATCAAGTATATTTTCCAGCCACAATGGTATGAAATTAGAAATCAATTTCAGGAAGAAAATGGAAAAATTTTTACAAATACATGAAAATTAAACAACATATTCCTGAATAAGCAAATGGTCAATGAAAATCAAAAGGAAATGAAAAGCACCTGGAAACAAACAAAAATGGAAACATAACATACTGCAAAATATGCAGTAGAGCAAAAGAAGTTCTAATAGGGAAGGTCATAGCAATAAATGCTCACATTAGGAAAAAATATATTAAATAAACAAGCTAATTTTTTTACCTCAAGGAACTAGAAAAAGAATAAACTCAACCCAAAGTTAACATAAGGAAGAAAATAATAAAGATAAGAGCTGAAATAAATGAAATAGAGATTAGAAAAAATAGAGAAAATCAATAAAACTAAGAGCCATTTTTTTTAAACATAAAGAAAATTGACGAACTTTAAGTACAATAACCAAGGAAAAAAGAGAAAGGATGCAAAACTCTAAATGAAAAAGGATACATCACAACTGATACCACAGAAATACAAATACTACTACAAACAATTAAATAACCTATGAATATTGGATGAATTATAGAAATATAACCCCCTAAGATAAATATAGAAACCCCATAAGTCATAAGGGGTTACAAAATCTGAATGAACCAGTAACAAAGATATTTAATTAGTAATAAAAAAACCTCTGAAGAAAGTAAAATTGAAGAACAGATGGTTTCATGAGTGCATTTTATCAAACAATTATAGAAGAATTAATGCTGATAATTTTCAAACTCTTTCAAAAATAGAGGAGGAAGGGGAAACACTTCCAAATTAATTTTAGTCAGCATTAGCCTTACAACAAAGTTAGATAAAAAAAAATACACAAAAATAAATTATAAGCTAATACACTGATGAACATGGATGCAAACATGTTCAACAAAATATTAACAAACTTAACTCCTCAGAACATTAAAAGGATCATGCACCATGACCAAATGGTATTTATTCCAGGGATGCAATGATGGTTCTTCATCTACAAATAACTTAATGTGGCATACCACATTAAAAAATGAAGGACATGAATCATATTATTATCTTAGTAGATGCAGAAAAAACATTTTATAAAATTTTTTATGATAAAAACACTCTTTCATGACCAAAACTCTCAGCAAATTATGTATAGAAAGATTGTAACTCAGGATATTAAAGACCATACAAGAAAAGCCCAAAGCTGAAACAATACTGACTAAAAGCTGAAAGCTTTTCCCCTAAAATCAGGAATATGACAAAAGTGCCCAACTAAGTTACTTCTATTCAACATAATATTAGAAGTCCTAGCCAGAGTAATTAGGCAAGAAAAAGAAATAAAAGACAGCCAAATAAGAAGAATAATATATTAGATATGGAAAAAACATAACATACAAACACAAGGCCTGCAGGCAGAATCTGGCCTGGTACTTTGTTTCTACCCAGCAGCTGCACCAAACTCCTTGCCCCTAGTTAAGAAGTAGTTACATTTATACAGTCCTAAAATTACATTTGGCCCTTTGAAGGCAACCATGAGGCTGACTGATCCTCAGTGAAAATGAGTTTGACATCTCTGCCCTAAAGGCTACACCAAAAATACTGTTATAACTAACAAAAAGTTTATTAAACTTACAGAATACAAAAATCAATGTATGAGAATTGTACATTGTGTTTCCATATACTAACAGAAAACTAATTTTACAAAATTAAGAAAACAATTTATAATAGCATAAAAAGTAATAAATGACTGAGGAATCAATTTAACCAAGCAGTTAAAAGATTCATATACTGAAAACCATAAGACAATAATGAAAGAAAATGAAGAAGACACAAATAAATCAAAAGATATTCTGTGTTGTTAAATTAGGTGAAAACATATTATTAAAAATGTCCATGCTACACAAAATGATCTACAAATTCAACATAATTACTTTCAAAGATCCAATAACATATTTCAGAGAAATGAAGGAATATTCCTATAATATGAATACAACAATGAAAGATCTAAATTATCAAAGAAATCCTGAGAAAGAAGAACAAAGATGTGTTACACTTCCTAATTTCAAATTATATTACAAAGGTACCATAATCAAAATAGTATGGCACTGGCATAAAAAGAAATACACAGACCAATGGGACAGGATGGAGCACATAGACATGAACCCACACATACAGGGTCAATTAATCTATCACAAGGGTTTTAAGAATGCAAAATGAGGAATGAATAGTCTCAAATAAGCAATGTTGAGGAAACTAAATATTCACATGCAAAAGATTACATTGAACACTTATCTTAAGGTATATTTAAAAAATCAACTCAAAATGGAATAAAGGTTTAAACATAAGACCTGAAACTGTAAAACTCTTAGAAGAAAACATAGGGGAAACCTTAATATTGGTCTTGTCAATATTTTTTTCTTATTTTGGATATGAAACCAGAAATACAGAAAATGAAAGCAAAAGTAAAGAAGCTGGACTCCAACAAACTTAAACATGTCTGCTCAGCAAAAGGCACAACCCACAAAATGAAGAGGCAATCAATAGATTGGGAGAAAATCTTTGCAAACCATATATCTCATAAGGGGTAAATATCCAAAAACTGTAAGGAACTCATAAAACAAAGAAAGACACAAATAATTTAAAATGGGGAAAAGAATAGACATTTTTCCAAAGAAAACATGCAGTTGGCCAATGGGTACAGTAGAAGGTATATGAGATCACTCATAACAAGGGAAATATAAATCAAAACCAGAAGGTCGTATCACCTCACACCTGATAGAATGACTATTATCAAAAAGATGGGAGAAAAATTCTGGTGAGAATGTAAACTGGTGCAGCCAGTATGGAAAACAATTTAGAGGTCACTTAAAAAAAATCAAACATAGAACTACCTTGTGATCCTGCAGCACAATCTTGGGTATGTATCACTGTAAATCAAATCAGGACCTTGAAGAGAAATCTTTACTCCCATGTTCACTGTAACAGTATTCACAACAGTCAAAATATGGAGACAACCTGAGGGTCTGTCGATCTGTGGATGGCAAAAAGTATGTGGTATGTAAACACACACAGAGTAACATAATTCAGTCATAAAAATTGTTCCTGCTATTTGCAGCAACATGGATTAATCTGGAGTGCATTATACTAAGTGAAATAAGACAGTCAGAGTAGAACAAATGCTGTATGATCTCAAATATAGGTAGACTCAAAAGAGTCAAACTCAAAAAACCAAAGGGTAGAACAATAGTTATCAGTAGCTGAGACAACAGGAAGAGGTCAGTCAATAGGTACAAACTTTCAGTTATAAGTAGTTACAGGGACCTAACACACTGCATGGTGACGATACTTAATAATATCGTTTTGTATACTTAAAATTTGCTAAGAGAGTAAATCTTCAGTGTATTTATATACCAAAACAAAATGGTAAATATGACATGGATATGTTAATTAGCTTTAATTATGGTAATTATTTTACATTATATACATATGTCAAACCATCACATTGTACATCTTAAATGCATACAAATTGTATTTGTCAATTATACTTCAGTAAACCTGGAAAAATAAAAACAAAATAAGATGTGAATAATACAATGTAAGATTTTTAAGTGAATAAAATATAAATAAATAAACTGCTAGAAACATAGAGGACAATAAATGTTAGCAATTTTTAAAGAATTAACACAATAAAAAAATTAACAAAGTTGAAATAAGGCCAAAACATAAACTACATGTTCTTTCAATACTAAATAGTGTTGAAGCCACCTAAGAATTTTCTAGGGGAATGTATTTAGTTAAAATGTTTGTCTAAAATCTATCAAAATTTGTATATTTAGTAAAATTTGCTGATTTTTTGGTCCAGTAGCCCAGACAAGTCCAAAGTGTACATAAATTCATTGCCCTATAAGACATTAACCAGTTTTGCTTTTAATCCAGAAGACTTAAAACATTTAATTATTTACATAATTATATAACTTTTTATAATTTATACTATAGAGTGTATACAAAACACACACATTTCTCAAGTGTCCTTTGGTTTTTTGAATAATTTTAATATCTCCTGGTTTCATCTTGTAATGAACTTAGGAAAATTTTTAACATATGTTCATTTTATATTTGTGTTATATCACTATTTTACCTCTTCTAAATTTTACTTCAATGCCAATGATGCTCCCTGCTTGATTTTTTTCTCCTGGGAAGCTCAATAATAAATATATGATTCACCATATAAACCACTGTACCATTGCCTTCCACAGGTTATTCTGCCCTGTTTTTCCTTTAGTTAAAACCCTTTACCTATGTCATCATGTAGCACTCCATATCTGCATTAGTGATCCAGGCCATACATTGTACTACAATTAATCTAATAAATATAAATTATTTTGCACTATTTTCTTATCAAACTTGCATTTCATCTCCTCTGTTATGACTGTCTTGAGAATTAGAACCATGTCTTATTTTTGTTTGTTTATTGTCTTTTCTTCTTCTTAGTGAACAGAATAGTAAATATTTTAATGACCAAAAATTTTAGGAAATACTCACATGATAGTTCAGTTTCCTCATGAAAGTAATGGGAGCATATTTAAAAGCCATTTTTAAGGCAGCAGTAAGAAAATATCCCACAACCATGGAAAACCCCATTTCTCTGAGGAAGTGTGTGTTATTTTAAGGAGAGATGTAACTTTTCATGTAACAAATCAATTGAATAATATTTTACACAGATGTATCACATTTCCCAGAGAACAAATCAATACCAATGTCTATTTTACGGCACTGGATCCTGAAACATAAAGAAGGTTTGTGACACACCCTAAGTCACCCAGCAGGCATATTGCAAATCTGGCAACATAATTCACTTTGAAATTAAAATGTTAAAAACTGTCTATATCCGAACAATCAGATTGAGTCCTTTTCAAGGATTAGAGTACTACCCATCTGTGGGGAATACTGAAGAAGATAATGGTGATGAAAACTTGACAACAACATGACACATGAAAGGAAATTCCCGCTATGATGGGAGAGGTGAAAGCCACATCTGTTATTAACATTAAACAGGAATAGGCCACATAATAAAAAGTGGACTAAGGCAATGCAAACTACATTGATGTTTTTTAAAATTATTTTTATCTATCAGACCTTTATATTAATAGATTAACAGCCATTGAACAAAAGTATAATATACATGAGAATATTAGCAATTTTATGGATAGAGTTATTTAAAACATCTGGTACTAGTCAATGCATTCTAGTTCTTTTTTCATAACTATAAAAGATAAGCCTTATATGTGATGATATATTCATAATAATTCTAGAATTATAGAGCTCAGATGTTTATAAAATTCATTTTATAATTATTATATTAGATTTCCCCCCATTATTGTGGGTACCACATGTTTTTACAATAGTGGTGACTAGACAGAAATATAGGTTTTGCCCATTTACTGCAGTTGTGGATTGGATAGTCAGTGATACAAAACTCAGGTAGAAAAATAAGTAATACCCTCTGTACCCTCCCTTTTCTTTTGGAGATCCACATTTAGATCTAACTTAGTCTTGGATATTTTAATGTGTTTTTAAAGCTTTCAATTTATTGGGAATATTTATTACTAAGCATATAGATCACATATATTTACAAATGCCTATCAAGTTCTCCCGAGAAAACCTTTACCACATCTACCCTTTGTTTTTTCTATAAACTTAGATGCTCATGTTTGATGTATCATGTAGATGGAATCATTTCCTTCTCTTGTCCTGGGGACACAATGTGTTTTCATATTAAAAAATCTAGGGACTTCAGTTTGCATGAAGATTGAGTCCAATACCACTGATTTACTGACTTACCATGGCTGGAGTTAGAATGATGAAGAGTGGATTGTATGTTGCTTAACAACACAGAGATTGTTAACAAATGTTAATCAAATAATCACTGGGGAGAGTTAATAATTCTGTTTCTTCTTTCATATTTGGCCATCATCCATATCCTACATACAGCATGTTAGTGATTTGATTGCATTGCATATGTAACTTTATTCCCTGATTGAGTTATGGCTTTTCTGAAAAAGGATGGAAGTGAAAGATGGCAGTCATAATGACTTTCTTATTTCTTCAGCGTTTTAGTAGATAGGATCTCCTTCATAGTGAGTAGATTAAGCCAAGATTAAAGGAGATTTGGATTTTCCTTTTAGAAAGTATAGGTGATTACCACAGTTACATTTACATCAGTGAAGACACTTGGATCTGTGTGCACATGAGATGCTCAATGAAGATCAGAATTTCTGCTGGAGAACATGGAAACCCTCAAATGACAAATTAATACTCCAAGGAAGAAAACATCTACAAGACAAAACCTAAGGAATGAATGAGGACAAATTACAGACAATTCCGTTTTCTAGCTTTTTTCTCTTCCTTCAAATTATCACACTGTCACCTCAGCCATCTGTTTGTTTGTTTGTTTTGCTTGTTCATTGTGGAATGTAAGAGAGGCATGTGGATTGTGACAACAATGTAAATTCAGTTTATCCCTTAATGAAATTCAGAATAAATAAAATGGAGTTCAGCTAGTAAAATATATTGGGATGAATATGGTTTGGTAACACAGTTATAGAGCATTATTTAAACTGCTGCTGCTTTGCCAAATTCTCATTAGGTTAGTAAGGTGCAAAATCAATTAATATTTCCAATTCCTAATTTTCACCTCTAAAATAAAAATAATGAGTTTGTATCACCTATTTATTGGGAGAATTTAATGATATAAGACATGTAAATATCCTAACACGTAGCAGACACTTAGTACATAATAGGTATTACAGTGATAGTAACAGCAGTATCTACAGGTATGAAACAATATGAGGCATGTGTTACAAAACTTAGGTAAACATTAATTCCAGGTGACTGGACATGAACTCAGAAAACTATGGCTGGGATTAATGCTGAATTATGATTAAAATAAAATTGTTAACTGATAGAAGTTGATATGCCCATTTTCTATGCTGAAGTTCTAAAAACAAAAGCTCTACTGGAGTGGACACCTTGACCTAGGAACCTAATTGTACAGGCTGGGTCTAGAAATATTTCTGTAGTGTGAAGGACATCTGGCTATCATAACAGGATATGCATATATTTTATATACACACACACATATATACAATTTTGGGCCATAGACATAATTAAGTATGCCATATTTTGTTTCCATAATCTCTAAGCAATCTTCTAATTATAAGTTAGTACATTGTATATTTTGCCTAACAAGGCAGAAATATGCTTTTCAGGAAGATTACATCTGTTGCAATAATTAATTGTTATTAATTATTGAACTAGCTTGATTTATGAATCAACCACTATAAACATAATTAAATAAGCCAGACTTCTTAAGTCTAATCATTCTGAATCACTGAAAAACCAAGAATCTGGAGCCACAAGGCTGGGTACCAGCTTTCTCTTGGACACCGTAGAACAATGATTTCTTATGCTTGTAAAGCACACTAATGTCTTACTAATATGTAGCCTTTCTGAAAAACATATCACTTGAAGATTTTTATTTTGCAAATGCTCACATAATATAGTTATCCATTTAGTGTCTATTGGTCTAAAAATAATAATGAAAAAATAATTGAGAATTCAAATATAGTACTAAATAGTAACTGTGGTGATTTGAGCTATTAAGAAATATTTTCCCTTCTTTCTTCACATTTGATAGGGCACTTCTTTACATTTTTTGGCAACATTAAGCCTGACAATGTGAGCCACCTTATCTAATAAGCATGACCCTTAAAGCATGTTTTGCTTCTGAGCAGAAGCTTTAAGAACATGTGTATAAATTGCTGCATTCCCTTTACCTGATGTGTGATATGAAATCCTGTGTTAAGATGGAGCTTCCATCCCTATGGGTTCCTGAGGGATTACAGTGTGTCTCTAAACTCTCCTCTCCCTGCTACTACTCATAGAATTAAACCACTAATATTTGGTGTTACTTCTTTCTATAACATAAACCAGCCAATCCAAATTATGTGACAATTACCTGCACATTTTTGAGAAAAGGTATTTTATGACTTAAGACATCATATTGTTCTAGAAATATTACATGATTTATCAGCATATCAATCCTTAGGTCCTCTGCTATTATTCTTCTGATGTACTGGAGTCCACAGATAATATGGTAAAGTACTGCTTGCATCACTGAACATCCCAAAACACATATGTTAATATTGTGAAAGCTCAAATAATGCAGATACACATTCCTATACCTAAAATCCAAATATCTTGTGGGATATGTTGTTTCTGATGTAGACAAAGATGAAATCTTACTTTTTAGATAGATTCTCAACAAATAGAAATTCCTGGGCTTATCCCTAATTTTTGTTTATCAAAGGCTAAAGCCACTTACCCAGTTTAGTTCATATCCATCAACACTTACAGTATTCTTTGCACTTCACTTCATGTTCTTATGCATTATTCTAGTTAATCATCACCACAACCCTATAAGGTATTGATATTCCATTGTACAGGGACGAAATTGAGGCATATAAAGTCCAGAGTATACCCTTGAATATACAAATAAAAGATGATTGAGTAGGTGCCTCTTAGCAATTCTGTATTATTAAAAAACACTTGCTCAGTTTGTTCTAATTGCTATCTCAACATAATCATTAACTGATCACTTATCTACTATATTTTCATATGCGATTAGGCCTAAATGATATTGTATATCAGCAATGAAAATATCACACATCTCAAAATGGTAGAATCTGTATTTTTTATGTTTAAATGTGATTGATTGTATTTAAATAAATACACTTTGTTAAAGCACACACACAAGGGTAAAAAATATATAGGAGAGCTAGATCAATGATCTTTTTACTTCTGTGTGTGTATCTTAATAGGGCTTGAAACTGAGGTTGATAGCATGACCTAGTTAGTTAGCTTAGTAGCTGTAGGAGAGAAATTTAGCTATTCAGCTGTCCCCCAGTGTGGTACATGGCAGGGAAACTGTTGATATGATGATTTATTAAACAGCATGTTGCCTTTCACTAAAGACAATACCTATAGAATCCAAGAGGGTTAGGACCGTTATTCATTTTCAAGTTGGTATGCAGCACCAAGCATGTTTCTGTATTGGTGTGCTCCTTAATGCAAAGATAAACTTATTAAGAGCTGAAAAAATCTAGCAGGAAACAAGTAGAACTAAATGTTAACTATTTTCTTCACGAATGATATGCAGATGCACCAATACATCCATAAATAATAATCACTCAGTAAACTTTGATATTGATCAAAGAAAATAACTGAGGAGGAGTTTTCAGGGGCAGTAAAATATATACTTTATTTATGTTGTCCAGATAAATAAGAACACGTGCTTTAATATAAAACTTGACTTTGCTAGCAATTTGAAACAAGTTGTAATGATTTTTTAATTTAAACCACATCGTAATTTTTCTCTGTCTTTGTGTTTTCAGTAAAATATATTAAATAAGCTATTAGCTAAATGTTGTATAATAGATTTAGTTTTGTATATAGTAGGTACCTATACCAAAAATTGTCTATATACTTGTGTATTTAAATTAAAGCAATTCCATTTTAACTTCCTTAGACAAAGAGAGTGAGAATAAAAATAAAAATAGAATCTTGTTATGTTCGATAATCATGAATGTAAAAAGGCTTAAATACATCAGATATTTCCTTGTTAATCAAAGAAATATGTGAATGTATTAATGGGATATTTCTAACAATGAAGGCTTTTTTTAATCAATGAAAATGTAGCAGGCCATTGGCGTGATAATCATAAAACCTCTTAATTTAAATGATTCAGGATATAAGGAGTAAATTCAGAGACCCACATGAGTGAAATACAAGACCTGAACTTCCTGAATGATTCACTTAGGGCTATAACAGGCTATCAATAAAAAGCTACGAACTCTCTCAACCATATGTAAAAAATATATAAGTAAAATGCTGCACACACAGCTAAATCTCATGTTACAAATTCTTTTTATATCCATGTTTAAATTTTAAGTTCTAAAAAGAATACCCAAGAGAATTGTGGACAAGCGCTGGTGAACTAGGAACAGAGAAATGCATGGAATGCCTGCAAAGAGCTTATTTTATTAAGCTCTGAAATAACTAAAAATGGCAAGAGAATGGTTATAGTAGTCTAGTTTCTGGGCCCAAAGCCTGTTCTGCAGGAGCAATCTGTGTGCATTTGTTTATTCTAAAATGCTAAAATTCCTGACTCAAGCTTATACAATGAATCTATTCTGGAAAATGTTCAGGCAGCTTCAAGAATTGAGTATCGCAAAAAGAAAACTAAGATGAATGAGAAGTTATATGCAAAGCATCTGCTGTCAGTATTGTTCTGATTGGTCACAAGGTCAGGAGCAAGCCAGGTAAGCACTCTCAATTCTCATGGAACATCATGCAAGTAAGGTGCATTTTTGTCCCCAAAATGTACTAAATTTTTAAGTGGTAAATAAATTAAACAGAATTTTATTGATGGTATGATACAAAGACATCTATTCACTCAGGGATTTATATCTTGTGCACATACGATTTTAAACAGTGTTATCATAGATGGGGTATCAGTTAGCTATTGTCACCTGAGTCCTAAGTAATATCAACCACAAAAGCCTCAGAGATATACAAACATACATTTTTGTAGTTCACAAATCTGGGAGCCAGCTATAAGATGGTGTCCTAGGCTGGGCTAGGCAGAGCTTGGCTCTGTTCCAGGTGTTTCTCATTCTCCTCCTAGGACCACTGGACCAGCTTGCATTTATTCTTCTCACCTGCACAGCAGAGGTGTAAAAGGGCAGGGCTAGTATTGCAAATGTTTTTTAAGAAGGCATAATCTGTGTAATATTCCATTAGCAATTTACATGGCAAAGTATACACCACTTGTAAAGGTGAGATGAGGAAAGAGTAAATATTTCTAATCTATGAGAGAAAACCTCTCTGTGAAATCTTACACAAAGATCTGATGAAGTTAAGGGAGCAAGCTATGCTTAAATCGAAGGTAGCAAATTTTCTGACAGTGGTTAACACTGAAGAGCAGCAATAAAGAATGAGGACCATAACATCAAAGTAGCCAAGAGCTGACACAGAGTAAAGAAACAGTTTACAAAGCAGATTATAAAAGAAGTTACAGTAGTTCAGGAACAAAGTACTGTAAAGGACACATGGACAAAACCAAGGGGGACTGTGGAAGCAAGGGAGGGAGGTGGGTTTGACTGGGGTGTGGGGGAGTGGTGAGGGGAAAATGCAGACAACTGTAATTGAACGATGATAAAATACTTTTTAAAAAAAGAGGTTAGATAGGTAATAGGATACTAGACTTGTACACATTTTGTTGGTTGTATGGAGTTTGGCTTTGCTCTGAGATGAGAAATTACTGGAAGCTTCTAGACAAAAGAATGTCAGGATATAACCTCACTTCCAAAGGATCACTATGGCTACTGTTTTGAGAATCAAATTTAGAGGAACTATTCAGAAGCCATGAAACAAGGTAGGAGACCAATGCAGTAAGCTGATGGAAAGGGAAATAGAGGGGATAATGAGTGCTGGCCTGTCTACAAATTCTGCAAATATTTATTGATCAGCTACTGTATGCCAGGCACTTTATGTAGCTTTATCTACTGGATGTGTTTTGAAGACAAGGCCAGTAGAATTTGATAATGAAGCTATAATAAAAGTCATGTTTCATTAAAACAAAATACAGAACCTCCAACATGTAGGAGAGGGAAAGAAACCTCCAGATTCAGCAAAGCAACAGATCAAGCTGCCTGCATTTTGGAGGGGCCTGATCACCAAATGGGGAGTTTCTTCTTTTAAAATTTTGAGGTTCTGTGTTTTAAGAAATATTAAGAAAAGACTTTTCCTAACTGTGTGTGTATGTGTGTGTGTGAGAGAGAGAGAGAGAGAGAGAGAATGGTAATGACATAAGGAATATTGTATGCAATCTGTAATTTTAACTCCCGGCCAAAATGGAGGCATAGGTAGACACACTGTGCCTTCTCACACAACCAAGATAGGGACAACAACAATTTAGAAACAGAATAACAACCAGAACTGACAGAAAATTGAACTGTTTGGAAGTCAGACAACCAAGCAGTTAAAATAGACACGTTCATCCAGACTGGTAGAAGGAGCAGAGTCAGGAAGCCAGGTGTGGTTGCGGTGAGAACAGAGAGCATGGGAACTAGGTGCATAAGGCATTGGGGGCACACAAGACCACAGTGGGCGGACCCTGGGTGCGCAAGTGGCAGCTGGCAGACCCTGGCCGAGGGGTGGCAACACACAGACCCAGCAAGGTGGCGAATGTGAAGCAAGGTACTGTGTGAAACCCAGGATCCCAGTGCTGGGAAATAGAGCCTTGGGGCACTAATTGAAAACACCTGTGGGGGTTGAGGTGCAGGGAGATACTCCCAGCCTTACAGGAGAGGTCATTGGAAAGACCCACAGGGTGCACAAGCCCACCCACACGGGAATTGGCACCAGAGGGGCCTAGTTTGCTCGGAGGAAGTGGTGGAAGGGACCGAGGTTCCAAGGAGAGTGGAGCAAGCACAACTGTTCCCTCTCAGACCCCTCCATCACATACTATGTCACAACCAGTGACTGACTGGGTTGCCCTGCCCTGGTGATCACCTAAGGCTCTGCCCTTCACTACGTAACAGGCACATCAAGACAAAAAAAAAAAAAATGGCCCAAAGGAAAGAACAGGTCAAAGGTCCAGAAATAATACAACTAAGTGATGAAGAGATAACCAACCTATCAGATACACAGTTCAAAACACTGCTGATCAGGATGCTCACAGATTTGGTTGATTTTGGTCATAAATTAGATGAAAAAATGAAGGCTACAATAAGTGAAATGAAGAAAAATGCACAGGGAACCAATAGATATGGAATTAAAGTTGGGTCTCACATCAATGGAGTGTACCAGAAGGAAGAAAAAAAAAACATACAATCAGAAAAGAATGAAGAAATAAGAATTCAAAAAAATGAAGAGAGGTTTATAAACCTCCAAGATGTCTTTAAATGTTCCAACATCCAAATTATAGCAGTACTAGAAGGAGAAGAGGAAGAGCAACAAGTGGAAAACTTATTTGAACAAATAATAAAGAAGAACTTCCCCAATCTGTCAAAGGAAGTAGACTTCCAAGAAGTCCAGGAAGCTCAGAGTCCCAAAGAAGTTGGACCCAAGGAGGAATACACCAAGGCACATCATAATTACATCAGCCAAGGTAAAAATAAAGGAGAGAATCCTAGAAGCAGCAAGACATAAGGAGACAGTAACCTACAAAGGAGTTCCCATCAGAAGTCATTTCTCAGAAGAGACCTTAGAGGCAAGAAGGGGCTGGAAAGAAGTATTCCAAGTCATGAAAGGCAAGGACCTACATCCCAGATTGCTCTATCCAGTAAAGCTTTCATTTAGAATGGAAGGACAGATAAAGTGCTTCTCAGATAAGGTCAAGTTAAAGGAGTTCATCATCACCAAGCCCTTATTTTATGAAATGTTAAAGGGACTTAAATAAGAAAAAGAAGATAAAAAACATGTACTATAAAATGACAACAAACTCACAATTATTACCAACCACACCTAAAAACTAAAAGAAACTAAGCGAACAACTAGAACAGGAACAGAACTACAGCAATGGAGATCACATGGAGGGCTAGCAACAGGGGAATGGGAGGAGGAGAGAGGGGGGAAACGTATGGAGAACAAGTAGCATAGAGGGTAGGTAGAAAATAGACAGGAGGAGGGCAAGAATAGTATGGGAAATGTAGAAGTTAAAGAACTTATGACACATGGACATGAACTAAAGCAGGGGAATGTGGGTGGGAGGGGGTGGGCAGGGTGGAGGGGAATGAAGGGGGGTAATGGGACAACTGTAATAGCATAATCAATAAAATATATTAAAAATAAGTTAAGAAAAGAATCTGTAATTTTAAGCTAATATTAAAGTATAAATATGGAGTAAAATCAGATATACGAGGGATATAAAACTACATGAACTATTCTGTGCAGTTAATTCAAGTTTAAAGCTCCACTTGCTCCCTATCCCACATAAGCAGAAAAGGAGTGAAGTGCTGACAGCTAAAGAGAACACAGAGCATATTTCACAATAGAACACACCCCTCCAAATGACCCATGAGAAACAGAAATGGACCATGCACTGAGTATGTGAAGGCAATAGACTCAGAGGAGGTTTAATGTGGGGATGCGGCAGGAAGAGTTGAGTAGAAATTGAAACCAGTTCTTTGAGGTGGTAGCCTTTGAGGTGCTCCAGTGCATTCCTCCCTTATGTTACATGGTATGCATGAGGAAGTCATTTCAAAAGGTTGACAAGTCTAGTGATAATAAGTGGAGATGAGCTGGAACTGAAATCTGTGACACGTCTTCCGGCATAGAGTGCCAAAACACACGCAGAGAACCCAACCTGTGTAGCTGAAAAGAACAGATCCCATATATGGAATTACATTTGTACTTTCCACATTCTGTTAATAACTGTATTCATGGAGGCTTATTCTATTTATTAAGAACAGCTCTGCATTTATCTTTTAATTTCCACAGAATACAATGAAGATACATATATTAAAAATGCTTATTGTTGTCCAAAAGTATTAGCAGTATTGCTTTTGATGAAATTGCTCAAACTGAGTACCAGTGAGGTTATTTTCTTATTATGTACTATATTAGGCAATAATTCTATTCTTGGTTGAAATCATCTAGAAACACATGAAAGTACATGTGAATTTGTTTTATGGAATTAAGTTAGGTTTATTGAAACTTCTTTAAGACAGAGGAAAATTTAAAGAAGGCACATTTGAATATAGTTATTCTAAAATACAATGACTTTATAGTTCTCTTAAAAACTTTAAACTCTACCTTAAACATACATGATCCAAAAGTATTTTTAATATTCTTGACTACTCAAATAACTATTTACAGTAAATAGCTCAGAATTATGAAAGCTTCATGTTTCAGAGGATACTGGAATCTGCTTGTTTTCAGGAACAGAATTTATAGCTGGTATAGTTAAGCTAAAGTTTTCCATTTTTTTCCAATTACTGTCTTAAATGTATTTTCTCATTCCATTTTTACAGCAGAGAGAAAGAGATTTCATATTTCTTTTACTGAATATTCAAGAAAAAAAGTAAAAGTTTAAGTAACTTGCCAAAATCAACCAGAATCATGGAATGTTGGCTATTTTACGATGGCATACTGTGTGCAAAAATTAGATCAGAAATTTAATTTTGCTTGGTATGACTAGAAACCTCAATTATCTTTTAAATATCTTTAGATTCTGGAACTTTAACTTTTAAATCTTGTCTGAGCCCTTGAGACCTCCAATGTTGCTATCCAAATTAAGAAGATCAGAACCTAAGTGTGAGATATTTTAAAGTGTAATATAGTTTCTGTTTCCTGCAATATGAAGAATTATATGTTAAGTGAAATCAGTCTATGTACGGCATACTTAACACACCACATTTTTCTCAATTTCTAAAACAAAAGTTGTCATCCATAAACAAAAGCATGTGATGTGTCCCCAAACAGTTCATTCAACGTCCTAATTACAATTCTACTCACTTAGCTTATATTCAGTTCAATAAACATTGAGTGACTATTTTATGTCAGGCATCAGAAATACTTTCAGTGAACTTCGAGTCTAGTGAGAGAGACTGACAACAAAGCAGGGGATTTCAATGATGAAAAGTGCTAAATTAGAGGTCTGCAGAAGTAGCTAGCTCTCGGTTGTATCTTAGACCATGGGCAATTAGCCTCTGATTTATTCAGAGAATAAATGCCTTTCTAAATCATCCAACTCCAAAATCTGGACTATCAATGAGAAGAAAATTGAATTAATTTATTTTCAATTGTCCATTTCCAGGATCAACAGAATGTCAAAAAAGGGAATTTTGTTCATATAAAGGTGACATTTAAAAAAATAAACTGAATTATCTGATTTTGTGACTTCATATTTTTACAGAGAACTACATTAACAATAAATAAAGTTTATAATAACTCCTCACAAAAAGGTTGCTTTGAAAGTAAAGATAGTTATTGTATATGTGTTATGTACATTATATGATATATATTATGTATATAATATATATATGATTGAAGATGAGATGGTCTAGAAACAAGAAAATTTTTTTTACAGTTTTAAACAGTCATAGTTGTTTCAACCAGAAATTCTGATGGCTTTTTTATGAGGTAAAAAAGTATAAGCTAATGTAAACACTTTATATCTTCATTGATGTCCAAGTCTGCACTATTTTTTAATTCATAAAGATGACAGATAAATGACATTGCTTACATTCTCAAGCATTTTTGCATAAAATAGAATAGATTTTCTGAAATACAATTCAAGATAAAAGTGCGTTTTATGAAAAAGAATGGAGAAATAAAGTCCTATGTAATAATAAAAATAGAAAAACAATGTTTTTCTTTTGTTAATGTTTCATGAAAGAAAACTTTGGAGTATTCCCTTAGCAAATATGGTCTGTTATGTTTGAAGTTAGAATAAACAAGTTTTTTCAAGAAATGAGCTGGAATATACTGTCTTTACTTCATTACATATATCCTTTTCTTCATCATAATAATTTGAGGAGTATTTAATGTCAACCTGCATTTCTAGTCTCATATTTAGATTTTTTAAAATTATTTTTCATAAATGCTTAAATAATGGTGCACACAAAAGCCATACTTCAAAAATGGGCTAAAGGCATTACTATTTTGGATGTGTTATGCTTGATTCCTCATTGTTTTGGTATCTTTCAAATGATGTAACTAATATGGTTAGATTTTAAGTTTCTCAGTAGGACTACTTTTAATAATAAGACTGCTTATAAGATATATACTTAACTATCCCACTCTCATACTACATTTGATTTACATTGGGTGGTAAAATTATTTTTTTAAGAAATGTAGATCAATCAAGTATACTTTAAGAGCATTATGCTAAGTAAAATAAGCCAGACAGTAAAAGACAAATACCATATGATCTCACCTGCCAGTGGAACCTAATCAACAAAACAAGCAGGCAAAATAGAACCAGAGACATGGAAATAAAGAACAAACTGACAGTAACCAGAGAGGAGGTGGTAGGAAATAATGGGGAGAAAGGGGGGAAGGGTTTTCAGGAACATCTATAAAGGACACATAGACAAAACCAAAGCCGGGATAGGATCAAAGGTGGGAAGTGGGGATGGCTGGGTTGGGGGAGGAGTAGTAGGGGGAAAATGGAGACAACTGTACTTGAACAACAATTTTTAAAAAAAGAAACAAAAAAATAAAGTATGAGGAAAACCAAAACAAATTAAAATTAAAATTAAAAAAATATTATACTAAAGGTTCTATAGTATCACAAGTTTTATACTCTTCCATTTCTTAGATGGGACAAAAATAACTTGTCTGACCCAAAATAAAAGAGTTGTAGGCATGTTCAATAAAAAAAAAAGTGTAGCACTTCTATGGGCATATATGTTTATGTTCTTCTTTAAAGTTACTTAGTATCTTAATTTTTATGATTCAACTCTTCTATGTATTAACTTGCTGTTATTTTAGCACTTGTTAATAGTTACTTCCTCTGAGAAATAGTAGGAAAAAAATAAAAATACCTATTATATCACTTAGCAAGATTAGCATTTTAATTAATTTGTTTTTTAATTCTTACCTAAAGATGTGTTTACTGAATTTATATAGAGAGGAAGGGAGAGAAAGAGAGATGTTGATCAGTTGCCTTCCTGTATGTGCCCTGACCAGGGAATAAACCTGAATCCTAGGTACGTGCCCTGACTGGGCATTGAACCTACAATCTTAGAGTATGAGGACAATGCTGCAACAAGCTGAGCAACCCAGACAGGGAAAAATTAATATTTTTAAATTATCAGATTTAATAGCACATTGGTACTTATCAAATATATGCCATCACTATTTAAAAACAATTTTTCTTGGGGAGTTACTGAGATATTACCATGTTATTGAAAAATATATTATCAACTGTAAAATCCATTGTAAATTGGATGTATTATTAAGAAAGAAAAAGATGTTGCCAATTAAACCATAATGAAAGTTCATATACAAGTGTTAGGCTGCATCTTGATTCTGAAATTGGCAAAAAAACTTAAAAAAATGTAAATTTTGGATTTGATGAAATATAGTAATAATCAAAGTAATAATAATTCCTTAAATATTATGGCAAAGATTGGTTATTTTTTCCCCTGGGTTACATTTTCTTGTTTTCATTGTAATTAGTTATGGTCATTTACTTACCCAACATGGCATGCTCATGAAACACTTATTTATGGAGTACAATATCAATATCTTTACAACACACCCTGATTGTACTGACCAGTTTGTTGCCATTAAGAGTAATGATTAAAATCTTTTTAAATAATACAGGCAGCATTTAAATTTTATTAGAACTTCCTGCTTACCACTACAACAGAGATAAGACAGGCCTCTACAAATAGTTCAGTAATCAATTTGGGGCAGTTTGGAAAGCAAGCATGAGTCCTCTTAGGTTCTTTCACTGTAAGAATCCATGGGACTGTGAGTAGAAAGAAAGATGTCATTAGTGAAGCCTATAGGGCACGTAGACTCAGAAACTGTGAATACTGTAGGAAGAAACTGAGGAGTCCCTGCAAATAGTACTTCAAAACAATCTGATGTGATCCTGCATATGTCTACGTTATACATTGATCATATGAGTTAGTATATTCTAAGTTATATTACAATAACAAACAATCCTTAAATTTTGAAGGCCCAAAACCACAAACACTGATTTCTGGCTCACAACCAAGCTTCTCTTCCCCTGGATTCACAGGATATTCAGTTTTGTATTGTCACTGTCCTCAGCAAAAAGAGACTTATTGGATTGCTGGCAGAAAGAGACTGTGGCAAAAGAGGATGCCGCAAAGCAAGCTATTAAAATTTAATTTGAAAGTGATACACATCATTTTTAATCATATTTAATCAGCTAAGACCAGTTACAGATCCCTACTCAACCACAGGGGACCGACACCCTACTGAATGTCAGAAAGGTGCAGACATGGAAATATTTACTTTTCAGCATTAATAACTACCATCTGGACCAACAAAGGTCACAAAATGTGATGAATTGATGATGCCAAAACTGACTACAAACAAGGATGAACTAGACAAGAATGGGGGCAGGAATTTTTTTTTGCTTTAAATTGCTAGTTTTTCACCAATTCCTTCATGTTGAGTATATAGCGTTATAGAGTAATAGCAAAAATCATGTGGCTAGGGCTTCATGTGAATGAATGATAACACAAAAACACACATAAACATAAACATGTACATGCATAAAGGGCATGGCTTCAGTCTTTCATCTAATCCCTTTTGTTTTTATTAAGAAAGCTCCTAGAAAAAAAGAAAGGAAGGAAGACAGAAACTTCTATGGCTGATCAGTTGTCTGGAGGCTATGCAGTCCCTGGATGGTTGCAGATAGAATTCTGGATTCTGCAGTTAATAAATGAGGATAACTGAATAATGCATATATAGTATCTGTTATGATTCCATGTGAATTCCATTTACAGAGCAAAATGCACTAGTGTCAATTGTACTGCAAATTATGTTCAAATACTGATTACAGTGTGAAGCTTAAGAACATTAATTATGGAGCAACTGCCTAAGGTCAAATTTAAGTTCCATGATGTACTAGCTATGTGATATAGGAAAAGTTGCCTAATCTCTGATGCTGAGGATTATAATAGTACTCATCTCATAGGGTTGCCGTGAATATTAAATGAACTAAACCACACAAAGTGTTTAGCACAGTGCTTGGCATTAACATGGGATGAGACCAATGAGATCCATAAGAATAACCAAAGTCTGGAGGGTAGTGTTCAGCTCTATAGGTCTATAGACCTTTCCTCATCTATAATTTCACCTTGTTGAGTACTGACTGCCCTCATTGTACAAAAAAGAAGAAAAGTGGGGCATGCAGAACCCTTTTGAAAAGCCACATATAGGAGACCAACACTGCTTGCTTCTTTTAAATAAAGAAAAGTTCCCCACCCTCACTTGTCAATTCAGAATGATCCATCTGGACATTTTCTTTTTCTACAGCAATCATGTCTTCCCGGAAGGTTTCCCATTCTTCCTGGTGTCTAGGCTGACTGATTATCAGATTGGCTTTCAGAAACTGTCCTAATACATCTCAAAAATATCTTCTTTTATTTCATTTTTTCCAGTTTATCAGCACATTTCAGAAAAAATATAACACAAAGAAAGGCTTATTGTATGGTAGCAGAGCTTGAAATGGCTGCAGAATTATCTCAAAGTCTTATTCATGGTTTTAACTCATCAATTCCTTCTGAACAAACAAGGACAACAGTGATTCACATTAGTACCAAAGAGTGAGGAAAACAAGGCATTTCTCTATCCCCATCAGTTACTCATACTGAATTCCATTCATTTCTGAGCTGAGGATAGCAAGAGTTAAATGCATATTATTGGTAACCTGAAACTCCCTCATGGCCTCTGCTTCCTGCCATGTGCTCTTAATCTCCAACTCTTGTTGGCTCACTACACATTTGAACTTCTTTACTTTCAATAGAACAGCACTTGCACTCATCAGTTTTTTTCTTCTTGTAACATTTTTTGAACACACCTCCACCCAAGCTGCTTCAGAACTTCCTTCTTGAGTCTCGTTTTCTGAGCGTGGGCTCCTCTCATCCTCACAGCAGATGACCCTGCCTTGCACTTTTCTGAGAACATTTCAACTTCCCCCTTCAGATCTTATCTAGATGAGAAATGTGTTTTTCAAACTACAATCTGGTACATATATAGTTATTATCTATTAATAAACTTTGCCTTAAATTATGATAGCATTTTCATGTATTTCATTTTTGTATTTTTTTTTTCTGTATGGACTTCAAGGAAATCAGGTATTTCTGTGCCAGAAGACAAAGTCATGTAATGATCACATGCTCTTCAGAACACAAGATAATTTAAGGTTAAAAAGGAAATTCACCCAAGCAATCCCCCCTTAAACCACATTATCCTTAAACAATGTTATATTAAAGCAATGTCTTTATTTAAATATGATTTAGGAATAAAAGCAATTTTTATAAAAATTATTTCAGGTCATATTCTATACCTTTAGATTTTCAGTCAAAATACTAACTAGAATGCCCCTCTGAATGATGTGTCTATATGGAAACATTTCAATTTAATTTAGTGTATTTTCTATAATCTCTGATTTTGAACAGTTGTACTTAAAAAGTGAAATTACATGAGTTACATAGTAGTGGTGATTTGGAATCTTGCAAATTAGATTTGCTTTCCATTACTGCTTGTGACAGATGTGCCTCAATATCCCTTTTAGCAAAATTTTGTTTAAAAGGTATTTTTTGATCCTCTGTTTAAGTATTTAAATGAAATTCATTAACAGCTGTCAAACTCCCAGGAAAAATGTCAACACTAATCAAGACAACATCTGAAGGTGTCAGCTTTCCTTCATTTATCTCCTGTCCCCAGAAGGTATAAAGCCATCAAGTAAAAAACTCCAGGTAATGACTGCTTTTGTCATTTGTTAAATGTGATTAGAATGTGGTTGCATAGACCTGAATATTGTTTCAAGTTTCCAATAACACCTGCCTTTATTTCTGAAATAAAATAATAAATATCAGAAACCTCACTTTTACTGTAGGTCCATACACGTTCTAGGAGTTTGCTTCCACACACAGTGTCACTGTCATTGTTTGATTCATTGTTTGATTCCCTTATTATATGTCACACCAGGCACATTCCATTGTTACCTAAGATTCCTCAGCAGCCTTTCCAAATCAGAGACTGGGAGTCTAAGTAATCAAAGAAAGGGTTTTATTCCATGGTTTTCAGCTCATATAATAAGGGAAAATTAGTAATGATGATAAATACCTTTGTGGACAATTTTACTTGTCTTTGAAGGGGAGAGTTTTGTTCAACTTTACAGCCTTATAAAGATTTTTTTTCCTTTGAATTATTTGTGCTGCTAGAATGCCTTAGTGACATATTATACAATTATAATGAGTTTAAGTATTACTTTTTAAAGATATTTTCAACAGAAAAGCATATTAATCTAAAACAAAGAAATGGTTTAAGTATAATTTGCTAGATTAATCTTTTTCTCTTTTTTGAAACAAAGAATAGTACTGTGTGTATGTACATGTGTATGTGTGGATATGTATAATCATATGTTATAAAATTTATATATATATACACAATTAAATGAATGTGGCAATTATAGAAAGATGAGAAAAGACTAAAACATGTTTATTTATTAAAGTGTGATTAATATTAATACACTAAGTCCCTATAACAATAGCATATTCTCTAAATTTCAGAGATCATTCTGTTTATTATCTTTGTCTTGCACATGATTACACTCAGTTCTGGAAAGGTTAAATCATTTGCTTCAAATTCATCAACTAATTTTAACATAGTTGAACATAAAATTCAGTTATTCTCCCAGGTAGTCCAGTATTATTCCCAGTCTATATTTTTTTATAATGTTTATATCTATTATCATTACTTTTGGTAAAAGTAGCTAATGCTTAGAGTGTTAGCATTATGCCAGACTGTTTGTTAATCTCTTTACATGGGGCAGGTTCTAAGGTAACATATATTGTTTACTCTCATGTTCAGATTAAGAAACAGATGCACAAAGTTATTAAGAAACTTGTCCAGTCATTTGGGTAATAAGTTGTAGAGTATCCTTATAACTTTTGAAATTGCTTTGCCATGATATCTAGTTTTATTCTTATGGAAATCCTATTGCATCTATAGAGCTGGAAGAGCCATATCAAACTTTACAAATAAGAAATCCAAGTTCCCAAGAAGTTCATTGTTTTTCTAAGTAAATAAACCTAGTAAGTGGCAAATTCATGAATTGAGCCAAAATCTCCAGCAGTTGGTCTCCTGCTTTTTGTATTATATCACATCATGACATTTTAGGTGAGCTAGATGTTTTAAAAATAACTTGTTTTTATTTTGCTGTTGTTATTTTTGTTGTCAGTTTGCTAATTCTATGGCAAAAAAACTAATTTAAGTTTTAGATTCTAATTAAGTGCTATTTTTCTAAAACTAGGATAAGAAACAAATAAGCAAAGTAAGAACTAAGTACAATTGAAATATTTTAACCTCATATGAAATGAAAACAGGTAAATATTATTTTAATGAAGAACAGATCAAAGCAGCCTTTTTTTTTTATCTACCTACCATTTATCTACCTATCATCTATCTGTCTATCTATCATCTGTCCATCTGTGTACCTATCTATCTAGGATGTACTACCTTCAACTCTGTTGATGCAATAATTTCTACCACAGAAACATTGCTTGGCTCGCAGTAAAATGTTAAAGATTTCTTGGTGTACACACACACAAAATACAATGATAGTAACTGGGTCAATGTAGCTTATTATGCTCATCAACAGAAGTGATAGAAATATTCTGAAAAATTAGCATGAAATATTATTTTTCATAAAATATTAAAATAAACAGGCCTTATTTTAGATGGTAAAGCTAGGGCCCAGAAAAACTGTCATTGCTCAACTTGCAGAAAAAGAGTAACAGACTTAAGATTAAGGATTAATTCAGATCAGTGTTCTTTGAATGGCACTGTGTTCTATTTCTGATATAAGGTTGGATACATAGAGAGATAGGTAAATTTTAGAGTTTTACAAATCAAAAGATAAAACCATTGAGCATTTCTTAATTAAATTGTTTATAGTTAAGTTTTTTAGATTCACAAGATATATTTTTATCTTTAACAAAAAATACATTTTAATAAAGCCACAAAAGGCAAAATTTGTTCACAGATTTAGCTTCCTTTTCTACAGATCAGTATACTTAAGGTATAGTATAATATCTATCAAAATCCCAGTAGTTCTTTTATCTCTTTTAGAAAATAGCAAACTACATCCTAAAATTTTGATGGAGATTTTGAGTACCCAAGAGTAGCCAAAACTATTTTGAAAAAGAAAAAAAAATTGGAGAATATGTTTTCAGATTCCAAAACTTAGTATACAAAAATAAAAAAAAAATCCAAAATGGCTGTGAAGTAGGTGAAAGTTACACTCACATCTTCCCAGCATTAAACCAGATTTAAAGCTAAATTATAGAGAAATCAACCTGAATAACCAATTGAAGGACAGCTGAATAAGAGTATAATAACTAAAGAATTACACCAATAGTATAATAACTAAGAAACCACATAGAGACTGGTAAAAAGATCAGAGACATGGAGAGAGCTGGTCTCCACACTTACATGTGGTGACTGAGAAGCCAGAGGGAAAACTCAGCTACAAAGCAGCCCCCCCGAAGAACATGGGTTCTCAATTCCACACTGGGATCCCAACCCATAGCCAGGCACCATAGCCAGGAAGAGGAAACTGCATAGTATCTGGCAGTGAAAATGAGCAAGGACTCTGCCTGGAAGAGGAGGGAGTCTACTAAAAACCCAGGTGCCCTCTTAAAGGGCCAATGCATGGGATCTTGCTCTCACCTGGGGCTCTGGTAGAGGAAAGGCAACTCAGGGCATTTGGGAATCATAAAAAGATCTTGAT
The DNA here is from genome assembly GCA_004024845.1 of Tonatia bakeri. Taxonomy (NCBI): domain Eukaryota; kingdom Metazoa; phylum Chordata; class Mammalia; order Chiroptera; family Phyllostomidae; genus Tonatia; species Tonatia bakeri. Next base: position 155,563 of record PVIA01000382.1, read on the forward strand.
GGCATGGCCTCAAGGAGAGCTCTGGAGGGTCAGCTACAGACTCCTTATTCTGGGTCCCTATCCTATACCTCACTTAGCTGCCATCTTCCTAAGGCCCAGCACTCCTATTCTTGTAGCACGACCCTGGGCAGTGCACTAACCCAGAACTCCAACTACTGGCAACACCCTGCCAAGCTCAAGTTCAGCAGAAAGGTCTGTTGTTGCACTCAACAGGGATATTGGTTTGTTCTTTTTCTGAGGAAGCTCACTGAACTGGATGGCTTGGGATAGGGGTCAATCTTGTCCCCATCTTGCAGACTCAGCCAGCACCACCTTCAGCTGGAGACTCTTTGATCTGCACCCCCACCCCCCACCCCGCCAAGTCCCAGTGACTCTGGGCTGCTCAGTTCTGTAGGGAGAAGGAAGTGCTGGTCAGAGCTAGAGCCTTCAGAGCATGTCTCCCTTAGAGACTGTTGTCCTGGTCTTAGGCGGACATTGGGTTGGGGTTGTGCAGCTGTGGAGCAAGGATGTGAGGGATTTGCTTGTCCCGCTCCTGCAAGCTCAGTCAGCACCATTCTCAGTAGAAGACTCTTTTGATCTGTCCTCCCAAGACCTGAGTCTTGGTGGCTCTGGACTGGGAAGCTTGCTCCTGCAGTGACACCGGCTAGTTGCACCCAACCAGAACCTGCAGAGAACTCCTTCTGGGGAGATAGGGTAGGGAACTGAGTGATATGGTTCTTGAGTAGGAACCACTTTCCTCCCACTGAGTGCCTGACTGAGTTATCCCCATTCAGGAGACACATGAAGCCCATCCTCCTGACCCCAGTCACCCTATACCACCAAGCTCATGCCTTGTGAAGAGGTCTGTGGGTTATGGCCCGTCTAGGTTCACTCTACAGTTGTTTTTTGGAAGGCTCTGAGAAAGATCAGGAAATCTTAGGAGGTAATGCAGTAACTGACATGTAAAGATGAACCTCAGGGAGCCTTGGACCTTTGATTGATTTGCCCCATCTTAGAGCTAGAGAAAGATAACCTTTGTACATGGCTTGGCACCTCCCATGTACATTCAAGCCCAGTAGCCACAGTCATAAACATTTAATAGTGTGGTAGGTTCAGACAGATAGCCCAAGGCCAGTTACATACAACATCTCACATCAACCTGCATCAGAACCCCACCCAAGTGGACCCAGAAACAACACAACCAGTGCTGAGCTTCAGAACACACCAGAGCTCAACACAACCACCCACATAAACCAAACACCCAAAGGAGGATTCCAGCAGGCACCAGAGCCTACCTGGAACAATCCTGCCTTGGGGACCAGACGCTGCACAGTGCCTCTGCACAGTGATCTAAGTCTATCCTTGTAGTCAGTTGGCAGTCAGAAATAAAGAATACAATATTTAAAAGGAAGAATACACTAGAAGGAATCAACAGCAGGTTAGATAAAGCAGATGATCAAATCAGGAATTTAGAGGACAAGGTAACAACAGAAGCACTCAAACAGAGAAAATAAAAGTATTTTAAAAAGTGAGAAAAGTCTAAGAAACCTCTGGGACAATATCAGATATAACAACATCTGCATCATAGGGGTATCAGAAGAATAAGAGAAGAACCCAAAGAGGCCCACACCGAGACACATCATAATTAAAGGTACAGGTTAAAGATAAAGAGAATCTTAAGAGAGAAAGACAGTTACGTACAAAAAATAAAGTCTATAAAACTGTCAGCTGACTTCTCAATAGAAACACTTCTGACTATTAAGAATTGGCATGAAATATTCAAAGTGATGAAAAGCAAGAACCTAAAACCAAGATTGCTTTACCAAGCAAGGCTATCATTTAAAACTGAAGGATAAATAAAGAGTTTCCAAGTGGGGGTTAGGGGGCAGGAAAGGCTAAAGGAGTTTATTACAATAAAACCAGTATTCCAGGAAATGTTAAGGGATCTTCATTAAGATTAAGAAAAAAAATACAAGATGAGATAGGACTATAGGTATGCAAAATTAAAATGATAAATAATGTCTGACAATTATTTAAAATGCTCCAATCAAAAGATATAAGGTAGCTGAATGGATAAGAAAACAAGACCCACATGTATGCTGTCTGTAAGAGACCCACCTCAGAACAAAAGATAGACACAAAATGAAAGTAAAGACATGAAAAAAGATATTTAATGCAAATGAAAACAAACAAAAAGGTGGTGTAGCAATACTTAGAGCAGACAAAATAGTCTTGAAAACAAGGGCCATAACAAGAGACAAAGAGGGACATTACATACTACTAAAGGGATCAATTCAACAAGAGGTTATAATCCTTGTAAACATATATGCACCCAACATAAAGGCACCTAAATATATAAAGAAAATCTTTGTTTTTTTCTTTACACATTTTTATTTCTGTCAATAACTGTGAGTTAGGTATTGTCTTTACCTTATGGATGTTAAAAAACAAAGCTAAGGAAAAGAAAAAAAATAAGAGAAATAAAGTGATTTTTTTCCCATATTAAGTGGGAGAGTTGGGATTTGAATCCATGATTCTCATTTGATGCCTTTTTTCCTTTGGTTTTTGAATGAAACTCTAATAATATTCTTTCTAAAATAAATGTTATGCTAATTGGTTCTTTTGTAACTTCAAAGAAGTTCCCGTGCCCGTTGTTTTTTTCACTGTTGTTCAAGTACAATTGTCTCCATTTTCACCCCACCCATACCTGCCTCTCATCCTTGAAATATATAAAGAAAATATTGATGAATATAAAGGGAGAAGTCAACAGTTATACAATCAAAGTAAGGAATTTTAACATGCCACTGACATCAATGAATAGATCTTCCAAACAAAAAATCAACAAGGCAAAACTAACCTTAAACTACACACTGGCACAGATGGATTTAATTAATATTTACAGAACATTTTACCCCAAAGCATTAGAGTATACATTCTTTTCAATTACACACAGATCATTCTCTAAGATAAACCACATGATAGGACACAAGATAAGTCTTAATAAATTCAAAAGGATTGAAACCATATCAAGCATCTTCTCCAACCATAATAATATGGAGCTAGAAATCAATTACAATGAAAAAACTGAAAAACACTCAAATACACAGAGGCTAAATAACATGTTACTAAACAACAAATGAGTCAACAATGAGATCAAGGAGGAAATCAAGAGTTATCTTGAGACAAATGAAAACAAACAGAAAACCCAAAGTCTATAAGACAGCAAAGGCAGTCTTAAGAAGGAAATTCATAGCATGTCAGTCCCACAAGAAAAAAAAAAAAGAAAGATAGATAGATAGAAAGAAAAAAGAAAACTCTCAAATAAACAATCTAAACCTACACCTAAAAGAACTAGAAAAAGAATAATAAACCAAGCCCTGGGTAAGCAGAAGGAAGGAAATACTAGGCACTAGAGCAGATATAAATTATATAGAGACAAAAAAAACAAAGATAAATGAAACCAAAAGCTGGTTTTCAAAAAGATAAACAAGATTGACAAAACTTCAACCAGACTCATCCCCCCAAAAAAGAGAGAATCCAAATAAATAAAATCAGAAATGAAAAAGAAGAAAACAACTGACACCAAAGAAATATGATTATAAGAAATATTATGAACAACTTCATGCCAACAAATTGGACAACTGGGTGAAATAGATAAATTCTTAGAAACATACAACCTTCCAAAACTGAATCAGAAATAATCAGAAAATACAAATAGACCAATAACAAAACTTACCCCTCATGACAGCATGGATGGAACTGGAGAGTATTGTGCTAAGTGAAATAAGCCACTGGTGAAAGGCGAACATCATATGATCTCACTTATAACAGGAACCTAATGAATAAAACAAACAAACAAGCAATATAGAAGTAGAGGCATGGAAACAAGGGACAAACTGATAGGGACCAGAGGGAAGGGGGACAAGAGAGGGAAAAAGGGAAAGGGCCTAGCTAATGAACAAGTATAAATGACCCATGGACATGGACAACAGGGTGATGGTTGCCTGTGGGATTGGGGAAGGGGGCTTGTAGGAAGCAATGGGAGAAAATTGGGGCAATTCTAATAGGACAATAAAAAAAAGAAGAAGAAGTAGTAATCAAAAGTCAACCAGAAAACAAAGTTCTGGACTAGATGAATTCAGAAGCAAATTTACCAAACATTCAAAAAAGAACTAATACCTACACTTTTTAAACTGTTCCAAAAAATTAAAGAAAAGACTCCCAAGCTCTTTTTATAAGACCATCATTATCCTAATTGAAAAACCAGATAAAAATACTAAAAAAAAAAAAAAAATTATAGGCCAATATCCATGAGGAATATAAGTGTAAAATCTTCAACAAATACCAGCAGACTGAATCCAGCAATACATTAAAAAATCATAAACCATAATCAAGTGGAATTTAATCTAGGGAGGCAAGGCTGGTACAACATTCACAAATAAATACAGGTTTTTTACCATATAAAGATGAAGGATAAAAAAATCACATGATCATATCAATAGATGCAAAAAAAAATTTAATAAAACCCACATCCCACTCATGATAAAAGATCTCATCAAAGTGGGAATATAGAAATACCTCAATATAATAAAGGCCATATATGACAAACCCACAGCCAACATCATACTCAGTGGGCAAAAAACTAAAAGTGTTTCTCTTAAGATCATTGACAAGATAGGGATGTCTAGTCCCCACTCATTCAAAATAGTACTGGAAATCCTAGCCACAGCAGTCAGACTAGTAGAAAAAATAAAAGGAATCCAAATTGTAAAGAAGTAACACTTCCATTATTTGCAGATGACACAATACTGTATATAGCAAGGCCTAAGGACTCCACTAAAAACCTACTAGATTTGATCAATGAATTCAGTAAAGTGTCAGGATACAAAATGAAAATCCAGAAATTGGTGGTATTTTCCACACAAATAATGAACTACCAGAAATAGAAACTAAGAAAACAATCCTATTGGCAACAGCAATAAGAACAAAAAGTAAGGTAACTAAGAATAAATTTAACTAAGTAGATAAAAAATCTGTACTAAGAAAATTATAGGATACTGAAGAAAGAAATTGAGGAAGATGCAAATAAATAGAAACATATACTGTGTTCACAGATGGGAAGATTTAACATCATTAAAATGTCCATTACATCCAAAGCAATTTATAGATTCAATGCAATTCCTATTAAAATACCAATGGTATAGTTACAGAACTAGAAAAAATATTCCAAAAATTGATATGGAACCACAAATACTCAGAATAGCCTCAGCATACCTGAAAAAGAACAAAAATCACACTACCATGTACTACAAGGCCATATTAATTAAAATATCATAGTACTAATATAGAAACAAGTATATAGATCAATGGATCAGAATAGAGAGCCCAGAAATAAACCCATGCCTTTATGGTCAATTAACATTTGGCAAAGGAGACAAGAACTTATAGTGGGGTAAAAACAGTTTATTCAATTAATGGTATTGGGAAAATTGGACAGATGCGTGCGCGTGCGTGCGCGCACACACACACACACACACACACACAAAGGAAACTGAACCACCTTCAGATACCATACACAGGAATAAACTCAAATGGATTAAAGACTTAAATGTGACCCACCGCCATAGCCTCACCTGGAGGACCCATCCGCCGCCACAGCCATGCTTTCTGTCTGCTGCCTACTCACCACTCTACCGGACCCACAGGGGCTGCACCTCTCGCCCCCTCAAGGGGCTCAGCCTGGCAGACAAGGAGAACACACCGCCAGCCCTCAGTGACACCTGCGTGCTGACCAGCGAGACTACTCGCAGGATCTTCCAGGAGCCGGGCCAGCCGAAAACAAAGGCACCAGCCTTCGGCAGGACGAACCACTGCTGGGAGAGAAACCCTGCAGCTTTGTCATCTTCCCCATCGAGTACCATGACATCTGGCAGGTGTACAAGAAGGCCGAGGCTTCCTTTTGGACAGCGGAGAAAGTGGATCTTTTCAAGGACCTGCTGCAGTGGGAGGCCCTGAAGCCCTACCAGAGGTAATTCATTTTGCACAGTCTGGCATTCTTTGCAGCAAGCGATGGCAACATGAATGAAAACTTGGTGGCGCGGTTTAGCCAAGAGGTTCAGATCATGGAAGTCCGCTGCTTCTATGGCTTCCAGATCGCCATGGAAAACATACATTCTGAGATGTATAGCCTCCTCACCGACACTTACATTAAAGATTCTAAGGAGAAGGACTTCCTCTTCAATGCCATCCAGATAAGGCTTTGTGTCAAGAACAAGGCAGACTGGGCCCAGCTCTGGATCGGGGACAAAGAGGCCACCTATGGAGAACGTGTTGTGGCTTTCGCTGCAGTGGGAGGAATCTTCTTTTCTGTATCTTTCGCATCAATATTCTGTCTCAAGAAGCAAGGGTTGATGCCTGGCCTCACATTTTCCAACACATGTATTAGCAGAGATGAGGGCTTGCACTGTGACTTTACCTGCCTGATGTTCAAACACCTGCTACACAAACCTTCAGAGCAGAGAGTGAAGGAGATCATCATCAATGCCATCAGGACAGAAGAGGAATTCCTCACGGAGGCCTTGTCAGTAAAGCTCATTGGGATGAATTGTGCTTTGATGAAGCAGTACATCGAATTTGTGGCCAACAGACTCCTGCTGGAGCTGGGTTTCAGCAAGGCTCTCCGAGCAGAAAACCCATTTGACTTCATGGAGAACATTTCACTGGAAGGGAAGACCAACTTCTTTGAGAAGGGAGGTGAATATCAGAGGATGGGAGTGATGTCCAGTCCCACAGGTAACTCGTTCACCCTGGATGCTGACTTCTGAATGAACGGAAGGTCGGCTCTTACTTGCTGATCACCTTTAAATTTCTCAAAAGAAAAGTTAGCTACTTGAAGTATCTCAACCAGCTATACCGCAAATTACCCATAATGCTTTTTAATGACCTCTTTGAACCCATGTAACTACCACACTGTTAGTCCTATTTGTTAACAGTGCTAGTGGTGTCACCTGGGATACAAGTATAGCCAAAAGCCACTTGGATTCTTATAACAAAAAAAAAAAAAAGAGAGAGAGACTTAACTGTAAGTCATGAAACAATAAAAATCTTGGATGATTACACAGGCAGTAAAATCTCCCACATTTCTTGTAACAATATTTTCTCTGATATATCTCCTCAGGCAAACAAAAAGAAAAAGAAAAAAATAAACAAATTGTATTATGTCAAACTCAAAAACTTTTCAATAGCAAAGGAAACCATCAACAAAATGAAAACACAACCTATTGAGTGAAAGAATACATTTGTCAATGTTACATCTGATACAGGGTTAATTTCTAAAATATATAAAAACTTATACAATTCAACACCAAGAAAACAAACAATCCAATTGAAAATTGAGCAGAGAACCTGAATAGACATTTCTCCAAAGAGGACATACAGGTAAACAACAGACATAGGCAAAGATGCTTAATGTCACTAACCATTAGAGAAATGAAAATCAAAACCACATAGAGATATCTCCTCATACCTCTCCGAATGGCTATCATCAAAAAATCAACAAACAAAACGTGTTGACAAAGATGTAGAGAAAAGGGAACCCTCGCTCACTGTTGGTGGGAATGCAGACAGGTACAGCTACTGTGGAAAACAGTAGAGAGTTTCCTTAAAAAATTAAAAATTGAACTAACTCCCTTTTGACCCAGCAATCCCACTTCTGAAAATATATTTGAAGAAACCAGAAACAGTGACTTAAAAGACTATGTGCACCCCTATGTTCACTGCAGTGTTATTTACAATAGCCAAGATTTGGAGGTAGCCCAAATGCCCATCGGTTAATGAGTACATAAAAAAGTTGTGGTACATTTCCACAATGGAACACTAGTAGGGCATAAAAAGAGGGAAATCTTACCTTTTGAGACAGTATGGATAGACGAGTATTATGCTAAGTGAAATGATTTATTTATATGTGGAATCTAATTAATTAAATAAACTAACAAACACAATAAAAACAGACTGATAGGTAAAGAGAACAGACTGACAGCTGTCAGAGGTGTGGCAGGTTGAAGGGCTAAGTGAAGGGATTAAGCAAAGCAAACAGACAAAAAAAAAAAAAAATCAGGCAGAGATAACTGTGTGATGATTGCCAGAGAGAAAGGGGGATATAAAAGGCCACAGAAAGAGACTTGACTTTAGGTGGGGGTACACGAAGTGTGCTGATGATGTGTTATAGAGTTGTACACTTGAATCCTGTTTGGTTTATATTAACCAATGTCACCCCAATAAATTCAATTCAAAAAAGAAAATGGGGTGTTGAAGCCTTAGCACAGTGCTTGGTTATTAACAGATGCTCCCTAAATATTTGTCAAATATGTATATAAATAAACAAATGTATGTCATTTACTAAATTCTACTTAGCTAATCAAATACAAATTTTATTAATTTATTACTGATTCCTTGATTATGGCTATAATCCTCTAAAAGAAATTTATAAAATTGACTAATATCTTCCTCAATTTCTACTTAAGAGCCAAAGTACAGTGACAAAATATATAAATATTTTCTCTCCAAGGTCTATAATATATCTTTTTCTCTTTAAAATATAATATACAGGGTTGAACAAAAGTAGGTTTACAGTTGCTTGTATCAAAAATAATACAATGATAAATAGTAATACAAGTATAAACTCTTTATTTCATGTACTCACAGCTGTAAACCTACTCTTGCCCTACTCTGTAGTTTGCACTTAAAATGGAGTATTGGCTTAAGGAAAGGCAGACAGATCAATAGAACTGAGAGGTCAGAAATATATTCTTATATGGCTAAATGATCTTTGACAAAGTTGCCAAGAATACTCAATGGGGAAAGAGCTGTCTTAATAACCAAATGATAGTTGGACAGTTGGATATTCATACGCAAAAAAAACAACTTCCAACTTTAATTCACATCATCACCCCAAATGAAGTCAAAATGGATTGTAGACTTAAAATTAAGAGCTTAAACAGTAAAACTTCTAGAAACAAAGCAGAGGAAAAAAATCTTTGTGACTTTGTGTTAGGCAAATAGTCCTTAGATACAATGATAAAGGCACAATCTACATTAAAAAAGAATAAGTAAGATTTCCTCAAAGGTAAAACTTTATGTGTAAAGGGCTTCATTAATAAAAATGGAAAGACTGGTCACAGACAGAGAAAATATTTTCAAATTATATATTTTACAAAATTCTTGATTTTGTGTGTGTATATATATATTTGTGTGTGTGTATGTACACAGAGACACACACACACAAACCTCTTTATACTCAATTATATGAAGACAAACAACTGAATTTTCAAAAATTCTTAAAAACTTGAACAGACATTTCACCAAAGAAAACACATTAATGGTTAATAAGCACAGGAAAAGATGCACAACATCATTAAACATTAGTATCATGAAAATCGAAACCAAATTGTATGGTTATATTAAAAGGCCAACAATAGCAAGTGCTGGTGAGGATACAGAAATATGGCAGAACTGATTTGGAGAAACAGTTTCATAGTTACTTAAAAAGTTAAATATAAACTTACATATGACCCAGCAATCCCACCCCTAGGAATATACCAGGAAAAAGTGAGATCTACAGTATCCTGAGACTGAAGATGGAAAAAAAGATTGACAGGAAAAAGGTTTGAAGGAATACTAGGATGATAACTTATTTTAAAATTGGATGTGGTGATGTTCAATTCTACCATTTAACTAAAAATTATTGAATTGTATATCTACAAGAATTAAATTTTATGACATTTAAATTATACTTCAATAAATTTTTGAAATACTGATATAATTTTAATTACAATGGCATAAAGGAAAGAAATTATGCAAATTAGAATTATATTTATTCCAAAGTAAATAATTTAATACCATACTGGTATGATCTGGGTATGATTTGGGGGTGGGGAGGGAAAGAGACATGGTGTTTTCTCGAGGGAGTCATGGAAAGGGAATAATTCTAGATGGTGGCACTGACATTGTGATGAAGGCTGAGATCTGTTCCATCCTTCCCCTCTTTTAGCTATCCTCTCCCTTTTTCTGTTGCCATCTTTCATACATTCTTAGTATACAGGAGCCAAGTGCAGGTCAAGGGGTGTCCCTTTACATTTTTAAGTAAAGAGGCCCAGCAGACTAACCTTTGCATTGGTATTTGAACTTCTTCCTGACAAGTTAGTCAATCAGGATGAGAACATTTGAGCAGGTGTGTATCAGCATTATTTTTTTAAAGCTGTGGTTATACCATACTGATGATCAACATTTTTTAAATTACTAACATGTAAAAGTTTATGATTAACTTTTCTGTTATTGTCCAATGACTTATAGAATATTTGATACACATATTTTTAATTCTATAATTATATAAAAGATGATCTAAAGTATCTTAGACATGATGCTTAAACCTTTAAATATCAGATATCATATTCCAAAGAAAATTATGAAAAATAATAATTGTTTTATTTTTAAACACTTAAATATTTTTTCAAATTTCATTTTTAAAACTAGAAAAAAATTTAAATGATGTCTAAATAGAAATATAATAGAAATAGAAATATAGAAATATATTTATAGAAATAGAAATATAATAGAAGAATAAGGAGATCTGAAACATAGCTTTCCAAAAATACCAGTAAAACAGATACATAATTATTTTCAAGGTCAAATAAGGGCAAGAAAGAAAGAAAACACATATAAAATAAAAAATATCTGCCCTAGCTGGTGTAGCTCAGTGGATTGAGCATGGGCTGCGAATCAAAGCATCACAGGTTCGATTCCCAGTCAGGGCACATGCCTGGGTTACAGGCCACAGCCCCCAGCAACCGCACATTGATGTTTCTCTCTCTCTCTCTTTCTCCCTCCCTTCCCTCTCTAAAAATAAAGAAATAAAATCTTAAAAAAATAAAAAATATCTAAACATTGTTAAATAAGAGACTTGAAAATGTTGAGATGACCACATGCTACTGTGGTAATGAACCTGAAACACTGGGAAAACATGATTTTTTAGCAAGGTAGAAATTATCAAAACTGGCCCAAGAGAAGATAAAAAGAAAACAAAACACAGCAAAAACAAAAACAAAAAAACAACCTTCAATCTAGTAATGACCGAAAAGGAAATGTGCTATAAGTACAGCACTGCTATTGAAAAAAGGGCATTGAGCTTTTAAAAAATTACAATGTTATTAAAACTTTCCCAGGCATAGAGAAAGTTTCTCATTTTATTTTGTAACATCAGCATGATTTTTATAACAAAACACAACATGAGACAGTAAAAGTTCATTAAGATCAATCTAATGAATACATAAAATTCTGAGATGTTTGTTTAACCAAATTGAAAGTTATGAAAAAACAAAAATATTTTTACAGCAAAAGAAGTGTTAAGTAAAGGCACCAAAGATTTATTATATAATCCATCTGAGATAAACCCTAAAACAAAGAGTGTCTATTAATGACTATTAATTTGTACTTGGGTTTTCAATTAAAGAAAATGTTACATAACAATGGGATAAAGTAAGATTAGAAAAAATAATATAACAACTGTAGGCATTCTATTAATGTGATGGATCTCAAATATACTTTCTCTAGCCCTCATGGACTCTAGTACTGAAAACTAATGAAAACTAAGAAATATCTGTGACCACAATGTTGCTTTGTCCTGACTCAGCTAAGATTGAACATGACTAGACCAAGGCGCCTCTGGCCTCACCCTAACTGCCTCTTTGTGAAAACATTTCTTCCTTTAAAAACACAGGTCTACTTCAACCTCATCTTCCCTACCCAAACTAGAACTCACATGCTGCCACACAGGGTGACCTCAAACAGAAGTAAAGTATCCCTAACCTGGCTATTTACCCAAAGTCATTTGCATTTTAATCTTGGGTATCTTAACCATCTTTTTAATGGTGTGGAATGAACAAATGTATCTATTGCTACACAAATAGTTTTAAATACCAGGAAATCAGTAGGGAGAGATTGCCTGAGGGAAACTTCTGGGTTTTTTTCTTTAAAAAAATCTCCAAATTATACTCCCCAATTAAGTTCAAACTTGTAGTTACAGCTTCTTTTGTCCTTTTTATGTGGTTTAGTGTTTTTATGTAAGAACAGGAGGGAAGGCAATAAAAATGAAGATAGATTTTAATTTCCCCCTTCTTCTCTAAGGAAGAGAAACTAGCTAAACTTGGCCCTTTTTCAATAAAGACCAGGAGAAAAGCTACAGCCTTAAATCTGATCTTCAGTCTAACTGTTGTTCACGAGCTAGGCACTGGGGAGAAAAATAAAACACTGACTCAGCACTGGTGGAATTTATAGTCTAATGAATGAGACATGCATTTAAATGGAAGTGATAGACATTCCCAAAGAAGCATATACTCAAAATGCTATTTTAAAACCAAAAAAAAAAAAAAAAGGTGCTTAGTGTGACCTTGGGAGTTGCACTAAGGGGAGGTCTCCTGGAGGAGAAAATGTGTGAGTTGAACCTCGAAGGAAGGGAAAGATGTGAGCTGGTAGACACAATGCACCAACTCGGACGTGTCCAAGGCGGGAGTCTAACAGCATCTGACTGCTTACAGTCTGGGTCTGCCTTCATGTTCTTTGTCTCGTGTTGCTTACTGTTCAATTCATAGAATCCCCTTTTTAAAAGAATGTGGCTCTGCACTGTGTGGTTTTAATCCATCAGTATAAAATTCAGGCCGGGTTGGGGTGCTGGCCTGTGTGTGAGAGTATCTGTTCACGTCAACATGCCTTCTGCTTTAGAGAGTGTGCCTTAAAAGGGCTTGGAAACAGTCCAGTCTTTTCTGCTGACTCTGTTGTCTGCATAGGGAATTAGGAAAAACAGTGTTGGTCCTGCCTGATTTTATCTTAATCTTCACATGGATCCTTTTATTACTTAACAGTCTTCAGGAATGGTCCAGAAAGGGATTGCAGACTGTGTGCTCTCTAATTCTCTTTCCCTTTCATGGACTTCTTATATGTGAAATACACTTACAAATAGCAGGTTTGAGTCATTTTGAAGCAGTGACCTTACAAATGAACTGTGCTTTTAAATTACACTACTTTTAAGAGAGACCTTATATTTATTTTGCATATATGTAGATAAAAATTTACCAAAAAATGTGAACTTGATTTGCAGGTATAGAACAGGAGAGTTCTATAGGGCTAAATTTTAAATACTAGTTAAATATAAAGCTCTATTCTAGGGGTTTTTCAAAAAATCACGTTCTCAAATATCAGTCAATAAATCATTGCAACTAGATTGTGTACCACCAAATTTAATGTCAAATAGACTCCTGATGATTTTCACAAGCAATTTACCTATGTAGAATAATGATAATTTACTAAAATTTTTCTGAAATTACAGGTAAATGTTTGCACCTGGTTGTCTTTTTTCCCTCAAAGTAGGGGTTAGGTTCTTATAAGAATTTTCCTGGTTTTAAAATATCTGCACGTATTTAAAGGATAGATTGTGGTCTTTGGTAACATAATGAGCTCTTTAGGGTTTACTTCATATAATCTCATCTTTTCCCTTTTGTACTCTGCATACTTAACACTCATATGCTAATATTAGCACTAATGCCTTAGGCCTAAATAGCAATAATTACTGGATGGCACACTGACTTCTATTTAAGTTGACAACTCAATAACTTGACATATGCATTACATCTCTATTACACTGGAATCTAAATGGCACTTTATAAAGCATTCCTTTTATATTTAGTTCACTGACTGATCAGACCCGAGCATGTGCTCATCATGTGTCTTTAAAGACTAGTGAGTGTGTCATTATTTCTGAGACCTTGCCAGTGGTAGATAATGGAATCATGGAAAGCTGTATTTACAGAAAAATGGTGGAGTTTTGATAATATGTTTCTTGGACAAATAAGAGACAATGACATTTTTATAGTTTTTTAATATATAGTATAAAAGTAGATGTCATACGAACATTTTTTCTTCTCTCCTCTCCTGTATTTAATCTTTTACTCACCTCACCTCTCCTCTTTCTCCTCCAAAACATTAGGCAGAGATAATAATGATGACAAGCATAGGGTTTATGTGAAAGGAGGCAGTGAGTATGGTAGTTAGGGCAGACTTATAGTCTTGGAAAATTAACCATGCACAGGAGATTTATCAAATATGTAAATATATTAAAGATAAAAAGACTAAGTCTCTCATTGACAGAAAATGAAGGTACCAATATTAGAAGACTTCAGCATTCTAACACTGCCTTTTACAATTTATTTAAAGATTGCATTTATTTTTTTATTTTTAGAGAGAGGGAAAGGGAGGGAGAAAGACAGGGAGAGAAACGCCAATATATGGTTGCCTTTCATGTGCCCCCAGCTGGGGACCTTGCCCACAACCCAGGCATGTGCCCTGACTGGCAATGGAACCAGTGGCCCTGTGGTTCTCAGGCCAGCACTCAGTCCACTGGGCCACACCAGCCAGAGCTACAGCACTACATTAATCATGAACTCACCTAGTATTCATTTGACTTCTTAACTTCTAAATGCCACCCTTCACTAAAAAGGACTCAAGACTGAGAGAGAAATAGCTCATTTCAGGGCTAAGAATCACCCCCCCCACACACACACACACATATATAATATAAGCCAGAAATATCTTGTTGGGATAGTAAAGAACTCAAAGAAAAATGGAAGTATTATGAAAGGATCTATAAGCCAGTTCTAAAGGGCTCCCACAGGCCAAATATTCTGCAAAGTGACAGTCCTGAAGTCTAGAAAACTATGGAGGTCATGAAATAAAACAAAGATTGAGAAAATTCCTGCATGAAGCTAACTGGAAAGATATGAAAATTGGGTTCATGTATAACCCTGGCTTGGATGCTTTTATTACAAAGGATTTGATTGAAATGAAACTTTAAAAGATGCTGTGGATTTATAGTGCGCAGGTGTTCTTTGCATCATTCTTGCTTCTTTTCAGTAAGTTTGAAATTATTTCAAAGAACAATATTTTAAAACTCAAGTTTTGTTCTGCATTTCTTTATAAATGCTGAAAAATAACTTTACCAAATTGTAATTGGCATACAGAAAAGCTGCACACATTTCATTTATACAATGATGAGTTTGGGCTCACCCCCAAGAAAACATTATCACAATCAATATAGAAAACATACGTATCACCTCCAAGTTTCCTCTGGTTCTCACTCATGTGTGTCTATGTGTGCATAGAACACTTAACATGAGATCTACCCATTCAATGTATTTTAAGTAAACATTACATTATTAAAATACAGTATTACAGTATT
Source organism: Tonatia bakeri (assembly GCA_004024845.1). Lineage (NCBI taxonomy): Eukaryota > Metazoa > Chordata > Mammalia > Chiroptera > Phyllostomidae > Tonatia > Tonatia bakeri. Next base: position 170,825 of record PVIA01000382.1, read on the forward strand.
TTAATATTGTAGTATCTACTTACAGTCTTACATACTTTTTTGTCAATATTTAATATTTTGAGAGACTTTTTCTTCCTATTTCATTTATGTTGCATGAAATTTGGGCTTTGACTAATTTCCCGCATATGCTCACACAGAACTTCCCATGAGAAACTAATAAAGATATAAGATCAGCAACTGTGGGAGGAGTGCTTTTGAACTTCCCTTTTATTCCCTTTGACCTGGACACCTGCATCCGGGATGGTATCTCCCTAAATTCGTCATGACAGTGAAACAGGAAATGGCAATCTTATCAAACTTCCTGGAAATCCTTCTTTCCCAAGGAAAACAAGGACAAACTCCACTTAGGCAATGGTCCCCTCCGTAATGCTTCCCACAGTGTACTCCAAAGTGAATCTGTTAACAGATACCCTGAAGGGATGGTAGTTTTATGGCAGAAGCCAACACTGAACTCATATTTATTAACTGTTGTTCAGAGTAGCAATTTCCCATGAGATCGTGCCCTCACAAATGACACAATATAACGTTGAATGCTTCACATCAGACATGTCATTAAGTGCAGAACTATTTAGAACTATTTATCATGTGGTCTGCCTCATTGTGCTTTGCTTTTTTTTTTTTTTTTTGCTGATGCCATATGAACACAGGATTTCCCAGAAGCAAATAAATGGAACACCACAAAGAATGAGTACAGAAAGCAGTTCATGTACTTCATAAAAAAGGAACAAAGAAAGCAGGATGAGGTCAAGGAGAAAATCAGGGGGGCACAGAGGGGCGAAACGTTGGGAGAAGACTAATAGGCACGTGGAAGCTTCTGTGACTCAATCACCAAAGCGGATGAGACACCACATTTGCCTATTCTGACAGTCTGCAATTGCCCAGTAAAGCAGCCAACGAATAGTTTGAAAATTATCAAAATGTATCTAAATGACAGATGTCAAAAGATCGTTGCTTCCTCTAAAATCTCTGTGGTGATATTATTTCATTATTTTAATTCACATTAATTTCATATGTATCTATTTGGGTGCTTACTAGTCCCCAAACACTGTTGGAGGTAATAAGGGGTACACAATGATGAAAATGGTAAAATCTCTGACATTAGACAGCTGAAAGTCTCGGAGATGACGCTGCTCTAACACAGAAGACAATACGATACATTCCTTTGGGTTTTGACTGCTGTTGCTCAGAGTCTAATACAAGAGAATAACACAAAAAGCCATTGTAAAACTTGATCAAACCTGTTTGCTGAAAAAAGGGGGGGGATTTAAAAGTTTGAGTGGGGATTGCAGGGGATCTTCATTTTAGGGATGATAATGTCTCTTTTCACACATGGTAGGCTGTGCAGGATTAGCAAGTGTCAAAAATCACAACAGAGTGTCCCTGTTCAGAAGTTCAAAAGCTCTGCACAGTCGTGATTTTCAAGGAGAAGGGGACAGAAACAGCACAAGGAGGCAGAAGTGGGCAGAATCAAGGAGAAAATATACCTGACATACTTCAATATTTGCCTAGGGCCAATGTAGGTGCCACATCTGTCAGAGAAAAACTTGCAGAGATAAGAAGGAGAATACAGACCTCACAAACCCCTTCCATTCCCCCCGCACCGTCAGTGCCTTAACAAGATTCTGCTGTTCATGCTGCTTACTAGAAAATATTTGGGGGGATTTTTCTATTACATATTTAAGTGAAAAGATTTTGAAACTCTCTTAAGATGCAGCAATAATATGACAAAATTGGTAAGACTTACATTATAACAGTTTTCATTAACACCATGACTCACCTAGGGATTCATAAAGTAAATTTCATATTCTATCTGGATACAACAGTTTTTTCCCCCTCTCTATGCTTTGTTGTGGCTGTTGTTGTTTTTTTGTGCCATTTGCTCTATGCTAAATACTATGAGTGGGTATTTGGACTTCAAGTGTTTTTAGAGAGTATTTGCTCAGCACAGAGGAAAAAGAGAGGGATGGCTTATTACATATTTTCTGCAAAAAAGACTCCCTGCCCAGGTTTCAGATTTGCCTTAGAGAAGATATTCTTGCAAGAAATATATGGGATTTCCAACGTTATGATTCACATACTCCATGGTTGGATCTACACTAACAATCTAGAGCAGGAAATATATTTTTCTTGATCTTTGCAGTGATTGATTTTATGGTTTGCTCTGGGCATTTGGTTTATTAACTGTAAATCCTAAAAGCAGAGATAATTTTTTCAAAGCAATGAAGCCTGAACAAAAATGTAATAAAAAAATAAAATAACCCTTCCAAGTGTCCAAACTAGAGCAAACGCCTCGGACATTTTTGTAAAAAAAACTATAGTTGTAATATCCTAAATTTGATCATAACTAAGAATGTAAACAGTCCTCTTTTATGTATGCCAGCACAAATTTAACTATAGGAAATCTCTGGGTGCAAAATGTTTATTTAAAAAGTTAATGTTTATTCATCTCCCTTTCTTTTCCCAAAAGTCATTCATTTTTTTACATTGGTTTGAAGCAGTTTACAAGTTATTAATAGTAATAAGTATTAATATGGAGTGATGATTACTCTGCCTGACATTATGTAAAGGAGTTTGTCACATCAGCATTACTATGACATATCTTCAAGCAGCCTCAGATACCTCTGTGTGTCATCATGAAGAATAGTTTGACTGCAGAATAATGTAAAACAGTTTGGGAAAGAGTTGTTTTGGAAAACTGTTTTAAAGAATTCAAGCTTTTTAAAAAACATTTTAACAATATTAATTTTAATCACTTTTTCAACTTTCTTTCTTTGATTTAAATTTTGGGACAACTCTAAAGTTTTAAGACTATAATCATTTTCCATAGAATAGATATAGCATATAAAATAATTTCCCTTAGAAAATATCAGCTTCCACTATATCTCCCACATTCTGCTCATATGCTCTAACCATCGTCATTTTATTTGAGAATGATATTAATGTATAATAAGCATTTTATTTGAGAATTGCATTAATGTAAAATAAACATATATTTGGGTTTTGGAATTCAGTTAATTGTTTGTATACTTATTTAAGTGTTCTGTGTTGGGTATTTCATTAAATACATACCTATACATTTATAAATTAGACATTTAGTTAATGTGCACATATATTATGTATATATTTAATTTCCTTAAGAATACTGCATTTATTTCTTCATTGTCTATTACCTCCCTGTGTTGCCACTGAGAAGTCAGAAGCCGTACTGATTCTTGATTGTTGTGTATAGGTGTGACTCTTTCCCCCTTTAGAGGTATATAGAATTGTCTATTTGTTCCCAGCTGTTTTAAAATTTTTACCATGCAATACATTGGTGGAAATATACTTTCATTCACTGTGCTGGCATTTGATGAGCTTTTTAAATCTGAAAACAATCCTTTTAGTTAACTAGAACTTTTCTTAAAGGGCTTATTTGATGATTTCCTTTCTTCTTTTATTGTGGAACTTGTTATTTGGATGTTGGACTTTTAAAATGTCTCTCTTACTCTCTTTTCTTATCTGAATGTTCCTTTTAAATAGTACTCTGGTTTGCACACAGTCTTTTGATCTCCACTTGGCCACACAAGAATGGGCCTGGGACCTGGAAAACTTCCTCAAGAGATAAAGGAACTTCAGAGTCTACGCTAGGCTTATCACCATGTGTGGGAATACCCCTGTTTTATACTCAGTATGTACTCCTTTGTTCTTCTTTAGTGCATGCAGGGAATATCCCCAGCTTTCTATATTTCAGACCTGTGGAGGAGAGCACGAAGTAGGTTGTGTGTAGCTGTACCTCCCACATGGGCCGCGTAGTGGATCTGCTGGCTATGAAGACTGATGCATTGTAAGGGGCTCTATCTTGTGTGTTCTTTTCTTGGTTCCACTTGAGCCCAGTGTGCATTTCATCTGTTCTCACAGACCTAGAATCATGCACTGGTCACTTCCCTCAGTGGCACTCACCTGCCTTTTAAATGTGGTTGCAAAGCTTGGCCGCTCATGAGTGAAGAGACAAAATCTCTCTAAAGATATTAATGATTTCTTTTTTGAAGTTTACTTTTTCCCACATATTTTGTTTTCTCTGTTCACTTTTTTTTTTCACTAAATTTCATATTAAAGAATTCCTCTGGTTTGAAGCACAAAAAGTAGGTAGTTCTTAAAGTTATACAGAAAAACTACTGCAGTTCTCAAGAATACCTGAAAAGCATCCAATAATCTCCTCATCATGCAGCAGCAAAGTGCGTCATTCTCAAGTACATGCTGAGAACGTCCTGTGGGTGTGCAGTCACTTCTGGAGTGTAACTGTCCAGTTGAGTCTCTTCTGTGTTGCAGGTCACACTTGGGTTTCTTGCATTGGCAAACTTCAATGGGGAGCTATAGATGGAAGGGAATTTTTGTCTGAGTGTAAAAACTCTTAGAGGGAGTATAAGTGAAGCTAAATTAGCAACAAATAATGTACCTACTACATAAAAAGTTGTACCTATTCAATTAAGTGCTATGGTTATTGACTTATTTGCACTGCTACTAGTAGGGATCCACAATGACAGGCCATACCAAGAGGGCAGTTTTGGATGAAGGAACACAGAGGAAAGGTGAAGATGCAAACCAAAATATTTCCCTCATTTACCAGGTTCCATATAACATACAAAATATTCCTACTCTCATAGGTCAATTTTGAGAATCCAGCAAACAAAACAAAACAGAACAACTTCTCCCAGATAATTAGATGTAAGGAGCAGAAAGAGACACATTACTATTAAGAAAGAAAGAAAAAAAGAAAGAAGAACAGCCTCTGACCCTCAGAATCAGACCTAATACCGCTAGGCCATGCGGGTCTCCTACTGAGCAAAAATAATCCCATAGAATACCAACCTCTGGATGGGTTACTCTGATCCATGATAAATTGAGACAAAACAAGGCAAGTTCAATATTTTTATCTAAATCCAGTCAAAAACAAGATCACTGTGCAGACTGCAAAAATACCAAATATCTTCTCATACTGGCTAAAATGAGTGACTTCTCTCTCTTACTTATCAATCAAAGCATTATTCTCACTCTAGTCCCTTCTTCCTACAAATAAAATGTATTGAGATACCAATCACAAAAATTCTTAAATTGTCCCACTTTTTCCCAGCATCCAGTTTACAGCACCACCCCCACCCCTGCTGCTTCCTTAAACCCTCCAACAAATCATGCTCAAAAGTGTCCAAATTTCAACAACAGATTCTTTTTAACACTCCTTTACTGAGACACTCCATGATTACCCGATTACCCATTGTGAGGATTAATTTTAAATATCAACTTGTATAGGTGCTGGTTGTTTGGTTAAACACAAGTGAAATATGTTACTATAAAGACATTGTTTTAGACACTATTTAAATGGAAATCAGTAGACCTTGAATAAAGCAGCTTGCCCTTCATAGTGTAGTTGGGCCTTGTCCCACAGTGTTCTCCTTGCTGCAACAAGTAATAAACTCAGTGTGTTCTTAGTGGTCTTTCAATGAAGGGTGTTGATAGTGGTCTGTCCTACTAGAGTTCTTTTCTTAAAACTATATTTTATTGATTATGCTATTAGAGTTGTCCCAGTTTTTTCTCCCCTTTATCCCCCTCCATCCTGTAGTCCCCTCCCTCAAGGATTCCTTCTCCCCTTAGTTCATGTCCATGGGTCATACATCTAAGTTCTTTGGTTTCTCCATTTCCTATCATGTATCCAAAAGGTAGCAGAGAATGACACCCTGATCTCCAAGAAAATAAGCTGAAAAATCAGGATGCTTTTTCTTTTAGTTTTTTTAAAATTACTCCTTCATAAAAAGAGAATGCTAAATATTTGAAAGCTGTACACAACTATATCTTTTACACAATCAGTAAAAATTTTAGCAAAGTATGAAATTAATTTGAATACATCATTTTAAAGAAGGTTGTGTGTCAAATATCAATTATCTTCAGTTAATAAGGTATATTTTCCCTTTACCTTATCAAGCCTCATGAAAATATTGCTGAGCAGATAAATAGTTAAAACACATGAAAAATACTAAAAATACTTCCCATAGAATTATAGATTTCTCTCCAAGATATGTGCTTCTTTCTCTCAAAACATCAGCAATATTACAGGAATAATAAGCACAATTTACCAAATTTGATTTAACATACTTCCTTTATTCTGGTCATCATTATTTTCCTTTACTTGTACTTCCTGTACACAGAATTTGGACAATTTGTAATTTTCCAGTCTATCATAGCACATTTAAAAAAAAATTATGGGGATCTTGAGTGTTAAGGCTTTCTGGCAAAAATCAATCCTAATTGGAAATTGGTGAGTTCATTTACCAGGAAACTATTAAGGAAATTCTGTTTTTCAAAAAGTCCCATTGGTTACACATTAGTGACCAGTCCTGTGATTAAATCACCCCCTATTTAACTACCAGAAAAAAAATGCTTTACATATTTGTGGCCCATTGCCACTATACTCCAGGCTATGCAAACAGATCAGGGTCAGGTATGATCTGTATTTAGATGGAAACATTCCAAGAAAAACCCTAGTGCTACAGGAAGTGATATGGATAATACAGTAGGTGGTGATCTTTCCTGAGTCAATTCTAAAACAATTACACAGCGTGGGGCCAGGGAGCAGTGAGGTGTGACAGATGGTCACAAAACCAAATTTCTTTGGTGCACAATTCCTTACAGTTTAGTGAAACATTTTTAAAAACTTCCAATGAATTTTGTCTCCCAGGCAAATGTTTATGTAACATATCTGTATCTTTGATTGTTTTCTCCATATTTAAACAAGTATTATCAAATTGTTATCAATTTAAAGAATTTTAGCCTGAGTGCTACTAAGGATCTCAAAGGACCCATAGGGACCATTTGACCCAAACCTTAGTTTTATAATTGAAAAGATCATTGACATGCGTTGCAGAATTGGGACTTGGACCACGTTTTCTGACACCTAATTCTGCTAATCTTGTTACTGTTTCTCTTCTATCTTGCACTCTCTCCTGTTATCTTGACAATTCATTTGTTTTTAATTCAGGACAGATTCTTTTTTTGTAGTAAATGAACAAATAAATAACAGTTAATTTCTTCAACATAAAACAGTACTAGAATATTCTTTCTTTTTCTTTCTTTCTTTCTTTGGTTTAACAGTACATAGCAAACCTATCCCAGATATTTCAGCAAACTTCAGATTCCAATATAGCCCGGATGATTTCCACAGAATTATTAATTTCATAGGAAAATACATAACTTTTTAAAATTTAATTCAGTAACCTTATTTAATAAATCATTAAGTTCTTCTTTTAGGCAAATCTGCATCAGCTTGCAGTCGTATTTCTATTAAAGAACAATAAAGATGTCTGGAAAGATAATTAAGCATGAGTTGGTTTTATACATAAAACTGTGATACCATCCACCCCTGGTGCACTCACTCCTGCTAAATCTCCCATGCTGTGGGACTCACCATCAGGGATACTCTGTTGGAAGTAAATGGCATTTCTGCCTTAAATCTTTTGAAAAAGCTGGGTGAACACAACTCAAAAAAAGATGATTTTCTCACCCATGAGCATCTTCTCCACCCTGACCATGGTCTTCAAAGGGGCAAAGGGAAACTTCGAGGCTCAAGACTGTTCAGGTACCTTTTTAGAGTCAAAGTGGTGGTGAGGTGAAGATTTCCAATCACTTTCTCACTGAAGTTAATAGGACAGGTGTGCAGTATTCGCGTAGAACTGTCAACAGGATCTTTGCAGAAAAGTGATTTCAACTCATCTTTCAAAGATCCCTGCCACAAATTCTATCAAGTGGGGGTGGAAGAGCTCTACTTCTTCAAAGCTACAGAGGGGGCTAGAAAACACGTAAACACCTGGGTAGCTAACAAGACGGAAGGTAAAATTACAGAGCTGCTGTCTCCAGTTCAGTGACTCAGGTTACTTGTCTGGTTCCCGTGAAAGCCATCTATTTCAGAGGCAACTGGGATAACCAGTCTAACAAGTAACAGACCAAGGAAAGACTTTTTAAAGTCAGCAAGAATGAGGAGAAACCTGTGCAAAAGATATTGAGAAATCTTCCTTTAATGGGACCAGCATGGGAGAAATATTCGCTAAAATTCTGATGATACCTCACAATGAGCCTGAAATCCAAAGTAACATTTGGTGACAATCCAAAAATAAAGGACCTAATTTTAAAGTCCTACATTCCAAAAAATTAAAAAAAAATTGTGCTACTGTAATAATAGTATTATGGTAAGTCAGAAAATAATTACACTGACTATTCTCTACTGATTGAATTTTAAAAATACAAGGTAAGAGCTTCATCATTTAAACTATAGAGAGATGTATATCCCGCCAAAATTAAAAATCAATTCAGTTGTAATGTATAAAATGTTGGAGAAGAGGATAGGAGTGATGGAATCCTTTATCTTCAAAAAACAGAGACCTGCTGTTAACCCAATCTGATGGAAGTAAGTGAATGGTAGGCTGACTATAGTTAAAAGCATTTTCATGTGTCTCAAACTTTAAGTCAGTCTGACATATCCATACATTTATACTTGCAACAATTGCTTTAAAAATTACTCACTTTATAAATCACCCATGCCTCTCAGGGCCTGTGTGATTTCTTGGTTTGTTCCAACTCAAATCAGAGTTTCTGCATACTTCCAAATTCCTGACCTAGCAATCTATGGTTCTGAGTCCTGGATATTGTCTCTGACTAGTTCTGTTGCTGTTGTTTTTGAGTCATGACTATGTTCAGCAACCTCTGGCTTGATTCTAGGCACTCAGGAAACATCAGCTGTAACAATTATGACCCTGTGAACCTCAATCCCCAAGCCCAGTCAACTGATTAGTAAACAGCCCATCCCAAAATGTTCCTGAACTTGGCTTTGTGTATCTGGTTCCTGGGTAACCATTCTGAAAATTGAATCTAGTTTCTTCTAGCCAAAGAACACCATTGCAGATAAGTAGAGGCAGAGAATTTTTATAAAGTTCTTTAAAACAATAAGTGGTTTACTTAATAAAAACTACCAGTTAATAAGAGAAAGAACCCAGAGATGTGGATTTGGGATCCATCCCTATGTTAGGTAACATTTCACCTTGAAATGATGACACATTTCACATCACAGTAGTAACGTGTTCAGTTGGTCATTAATTTTACCTTAAAAAGCATATTTTCAGAATAATTTTTCAGAAGATAGTATTATTTGATTTTAATAAAATTAATATGCACACTCTCTTACCATCCCTTGTAGTGCCCACAAGAATTTTATATTAGAATAAGAATTAGAAGTGCCTTATGTTTAATCTACTTATTTATGATAAAGATTCAATTAAAAAGCTGTTCAAATAAAAGTAGATTTGGTACAAACAGGACCTTATACAGTTTTGCATAGCATATTTCTTCAATTATAAGTTCAATGTACAGTTAAAAAAGCTGTGACTGCATTTATCACTTTAACTTGAGTCTGTTAAGAGAACTTATTGAGCCTCTCCCTCTAGCAATTAAAAGCAATTCTGATCATACACCTAAAGATGACTTTCCTTTAGTCAAGCAATAACATTTATTGGACACCTACTGTGTGTCCAGTCTTATAATAAATTTTAAATGTACAAAGATTAAACATGCAGTCCTTGTTCTATAATATTATCTGTTCTAGTGAAGAAACCATACACTTAGTAACATTGTCAGAAGTTCCACCATAGTCGTGTTTAGGACTGGCTATTCTGCTGACTTCAACCTAGTGCTCGACACGGATGCGACAGATACACATAAGCTCTTTAAGCACCTCATACGATTGTGTAAGAGCAAATCACTATAAGTTTCTTATTCTGTGCCTTTCCCATTGACTTCTCTAAAAGAACCCTGATGGAAATAGGTTGGATCTGGAAGGTAATTGGAAGCTCTTATTGTACATCAAATGGTGAAGAAATACAGTTAGATATGCACTTGTTAAAGACCATTCTTATAGTACTATGGGTGATGGACTGGAGAGGGGAAAGACAAGATTGGCAAAAGACAAGTAAAGTAGCATTAGCTATAATCTATTATGAAAGACTATATGCTGGGCAAAAGTCCAAGTAAAGTCATATAAGAAAGGAAAAGATAGATTAAGAAAATTAAGTTTTCAGAATTGGTAATTGGGTATGGTGAGTGGAGGGAACAAGTTGCTGCCTTTTACTGAGATTTTATGTGCAGGAACAACAGATCTGAAAATGAATCTGAGAATTTCTGTTTTAAATGTAGGGATTTGAATGTTGGATCATTGCACTTGCTAATCAAGTGAACATATTTTCAGAATTACTCTGGCTTTGTTCATCTGAAACTCATAGGCTAGATCTAGGTTAGTGTTAAGTAGAGTGTGAAGAATGGAAGAGAGAGGTAGTATATTCAAAAGAGAAGTTGGTAATACCAAAACCTGTAAGGGAGGTAGGCCTCTACATAAGTAGTGAGAGATGATAAGACAATGGGTAAGAGACTTAAAAAAGGCACAATTCCAAAGCTCCTCATTGCCCATAGTCCCTGAACTTAATTCACAGCTTGCCACGTGTTAGTTATGTGACCATGAGTTCATACAATGTTAGCATCTTTAAATGCTAACAAGGTGAAAGTAGTGCAGAATTCATAGAGATGTTCTGAGGATTAATAAATAAATACAGAATAATCATTCATTAAGCATTAATAAATATTACAATGGTTATTGTTAATGTTCATAACCATTATAATAACACTGTACAACACATTTGATTCTGATGATTCTGCCATACATTTTGTGGCCATATTTCTATAAATAAACTATTTGCATAGACCTCAAAAGTAGAAAAACTAATAGACTTTTCACATCTCAGTGTAGAAAGAAACATATCTTATAGGCCACAGTCTATAGACTTAAACACACTAATTTCATTGTAAATAAATTTATGACATAAAACTATTATTTACATCTCAAAATTCACCATATATTATTACTTATAAAAGTTAGATATACCAATTTGATAAAAACAAATGTCTTTATAGTTTCTCTAACTGCTTCTGTTTTAAGATTGTGTAGAATTCTATTTCCTTTTTTACACAATTACTTTCAAATGAAAGAAATTTAGATATATTATATCTATTTTCTATGAAAAATAAAGCCATAATACATGAAATAAATAATTTATTGTATAGTAAATATTTAGGCTTGATTAATAAAAATGGAATGAATTTTTTGCCATATAACCCAATGGAGTTTGAAGAACTTTTTACAATGACCTCTGTACCAAATCATGAATAAATATTGCAGAGAGATTTGCTCTCTCATGAACAGTTATAACTCCCGTTAAAAGGAATGGGAAATGCATTTGTGAATCTTTTCTCCTTACTCATCTCAGTGCCAAACAGTTAGATGTGTTCTAGTGATGAAGTTCCACATGGAAGAAAAACTAAGCCCCATATTTGGCAATTGTCTAATTAGAATAATTTTGATTGCTTCATATTTTTATAAAAATACAAGGCTTGAAACTGTTAACAGCACATTTCCCTTCTAAAGCATATCAAGATATATGTTCCTATCAATTAGGGAACTTATTGTAGTCATTTATTACCTAATAATTCCAAATAGCATCATAGTTAGTTTCAGAATAAGCAGAATTCCTTAAGAAACTGAAATGTTAATCCTAAATCTCATTTGTTATATAATATTTAAAAACAACTTTCCTTTAGTAATATTTTATATATTATTAAGAGATCACATCATTTAATTATGTCTTTCATCTGAGCTTAGAGGATTTTGTCGGATATGTGTGTGGCCATGCTGGCTGGGGCAAAGCCCACCCTTCTAATGGACTTTATACCGATGAAGATACTGAGATTCAGAATGTTTAAGTAACTTAGCTGAGGTGACAAAATGGCAGAGTCAGGAATAGAATTAAGGCTTTTCCAGTTATTTGTTAATATAAAAATTATACAATACCAACTCGGAATAGCAGCACTTTCTCTGATGCTTCAATATTGCAATGGAATAAACTTAAAAACACTTCCTACAATAATCTCCATAAATAGCCATGAAGTAGAGTCTTAACTGAGTCCCCAGTCCTGTTCTTCCGTATTTCTGTTTCATTAATCAGCAGTTTCTCACATTGTCAGCTTCCTTTTCAAATAATCCCAAATACTTCCATCCTAAAACATATCCAACTGATGAACAAACCAAATAGAATCCAGGTTTAAAAAAAAAATCCAGCTCCACGTTCTCTTTCAGTGATTGCTTTATCTATTGCCTCCTTTTCATAACCATCCTTCAAACTTATGGTTTCACTTCCTCATTTCTTATTCACTCACCATCTTCAAAACAAAAGTTCTTCCTTTCTGCATCATTTTTAGCAAGTTTGATATTGCTATACCAATTGGACTTTTAAAAAGATTATTTTACTTGAGCCCACATCATTTACATATTTGATCATCTCCCGAATCTCTTACATGACTTCTATTATAGCACCCTATGAATTTTCCTTCAGCTACAGGTTTCCTTTTTTAACCTATCTTTCTTCTGAACATTGGTAAAAATTAGCATTCTGTTCATGCCTTCTTCATTTTCTACACTATGTTCATCGACTGAGCAATCTCACATATTGTATGACTTTAATTTTCACCTATATTCAAAAGAATGTTGCAAGTCTAAGATGCCCAAAAGCTAACATACCCTACTTAAGTATTTGATGAGTCAACATCTTCAAATGCGGATATATTGTCCTCTGTCATAAAACCAGTGCTCCTCATAATTGTTCTTTCTGTGAGTCTCTCTGTTCATCAAGTGTTAAGCCAACCTCTTCATTTTTTATCTGTCACTAAATAATTGCATTACGTCTTTGACTTATCTCTTCATCCTCAACTCCATCCCCATTGCCACCACTTTATTTTGTGCATTGTACTTTCACCTAAATTATTTCTTAATCCTTTACACTTTCCTGTTTTATTTTATTGGCACAATATTCTGCACAATACAATATGAAATATATTTTATACTCTTGAATGTAATGATGTCATTTCTTTTCACAAGCTACCCCACATAAAATGTAAGTTCTTCAGTGAAAGATATTTGAAATTGCTGATCTGGTTTCTCAGAATCTCTCCAGCTTGCTCTTCTCAAACATCTGGTAGCCCAATCTGCAGCCCCAAGTTTCAGCCGTGTTAAATAACTGCCAAGAATCCAGACATTAGGTGTGAGCTCAGCTCTGCACATTTGGTCTTCTACAGTAGAACAGTTTCTCTGTTGCCATCCCCTCTTCTCTCCTATCCAACCCTCATGTGGGTAATTCCTACTCATTTTAATCATCCCCTTTTTCTGTTTTATGTTTCTTCTGAAAATATTTTCTAATCAACCCCCAAATCTCCAGTTGTAAATTTTAATACCTCTCATGTGTTCCCACAGCACTCTCTGCTTCCTGTGATTGTATCTCCACATAAAATATGCTATTTTTTTTAACAACTTAAGGACCATTCACGAGTTTTCTTGTGTTTCGTGTACCATTTGTTAAGGACCGCTCACAAGTTCTGTCTCACAAGTTCTGTCGTGTTTCGCGTGCCTCAATCCACAAGCAAAAATGAAGTATAAACAGTTTCTGCTATCAGAAGAGTCTCACAAACAGTGGGAAGACAAAGAAACAATTCCCAAATGAAAGAAAAGGAGGAAGCCTCAGAAAGTATGCTAAATGAAATAGAGGTAACTCAACTATCAGATACTGAGTTCAAAGCAATGATTGTCAGGAAGATCAATGAGCTCACAATGAGCTACCAGAAACTACAGGGAAGCTACAATGAGCTCACTGCAAACTACATCAACATGAAAAAGGAAATAGAAACTATAAACAAAGGCCAAGCAGAAATGAAGAACAGTTTCTGCTGTCGGTGCCGAGACACTGGATAACGGATGACAATAATGAAGGTTCTCCAGAACCAGAGACAAATCTGTCCAGCTCTTCCCCTGGGGGTGCAAGGAGAGCACCTCGTAAAGATCCACCAAAAAGGTTGTCAGGTGATATGAAGCAGCATGAATCTATGTGTATTCCAGTGAGTGGAAAGAAAAAATTTTCTACGAGAGCCTGCAGAGTTTGTGCTGCCCATGGAAAAAGGAGCGAATCTAGATACTTATGTAAATTTTGTTTGGTCCCTCTTCATAGAGGAAAATGTTTTACACAGTACCATATGTTAAAAAAGTACTAGGAACTTTAATTGTTTAATTGTATTTGTAAATAAAAATGTTATAATTATTGAAAAACAACACCTAAAGTGCATTATGATCTGTAGTTATGATGATTATAATAACGTGCAGTTTGCCCAAAAACATGCGGTCCCTGCGTATGTCTTAGAAATTTCTATGTGGTATGCAATGTGTTACGTTACTTTGTAATTATTACTCACTCAGATAAACTCCAAGAGGGTAGACATTTTCTTCCTTTCTTGCAGCTGTATCTCCAATACACAGCAAAGAGCCTAGGGCATAAAAGCCATTGGATAAATGTTTTTTGTATGAATTCATTAAATATAAGTTCATATGACTATGGCTCACTGATCATAAAATCAGTTTCTATCTGTTCCTATCTAGCACAATCCTGATACAAGGTTGAATTATTTAGTTTCATTTTAAAATTATTTCACATGTATGAATTAAAACTTGCCTTATTATGCAAGAGGGAATGGGTTAAAAAGTAAAAAGAAACATTCAGGGACATTTTCTTTATCATTGGTGTGATATGAGAAGTGAGGTCATTCCAAAATCAAAGCATAAATTCAGTTACCAACCAAGCACTTAAAGTATAATTGGTAAGTATTTCTCAGGTGCCTGTAAAAACATCTTTCATTGCTGACTCTCTAAGTAATTTTATATTTTAGATATGGTAAGCTTTTAGAAAAATATTTGGGTTCTCCGTTCTTATTTTACCATGCATTTCACCAGACTTACACTAAAAATAGAGGTTTTGGCTCCTGAAACAGTTAATATATTGTCAAATATTGAATTTACAATTTGTTTTGCATATCGTTCAACGTATTCTCAAGTAACTCAATCCAAAATAAAGATTAAAATACAAATTTTAAATATTTAAGATTTCTATTTCTAAAATATAACCCAAAGTCTCGAAGGGATTTTGCCTCAAAATATGACATCATCTATCATGTATTACTTTTATTATATTAGGTAATATAAGGGAAAATAAATGTTCATTCTACAGTGACCCTGTAGAGCAGTTTTTAGAACACTCAAAGAGAGTCATTATCCTTCACTGTGACTAGGATAGGGAGAACCATGTGTCCAAATTCAGAAGTGTGTGTTACACAGGTCCATGGCCATAAAACCCTGAATGCGCCTGATCTCACCAGAGGTATATGCTATTGACTTCAAGGAGGGTGATGGCTGGTTGGTACTCTGTATAAAAACTTAACTTCAAATAAAATCAGAATCATAAGAACCTTGGTTAATCATATGCTTTAATTTATACATTTATTCCTTATTTCATATCTTTATTTCTCTAAAGTAGAGGTTCATACTTTTGTTTTCTTTATTTTACAGATGGAGAAACAATCAGAGCTTAAGTGATTTGAGTAAGGTCATCATGAATCTATGGATTAAAATTTGGGAACTGAGGCACAGAATTTTGCTTTGGATAATTTGCATGTCTGAATTCTACCTTCACACTCAATTAATGAATGACTCTATCGATTAAAATTACTTTCCCTGAGAATTTGGAGGGTATTCTTCCATTGTATTTTTGGCTTTCAGATTTGCCACTTAGAATCATAATTTTTTAATATTCCTATCCCCACTTTTTTTTCATTTTTATTTCTTTATTTCTTTCTTATTGTTCCTAGATTGGAATTTCACTATGATGCTTTAGGATGATTTTTTTTTTTTCATGTACTGTTACATATTCAGTGGGACACAATTTAACTCACAGCACTCAGTAGTGGGAAATTTCTTCTTATTTATTTCCCCAGTCTCTTCTCTTTATAGGTGTCATATTAATAGAATATTTAGAATAGTTAAACACATATCTGTATCTTATTTTCTGAGATATGTGTTATCTCCGTGATTTATTTTTTTCTAATTATAATTTTTTAAAATTTTTTCAAGAACTCATACTTGTTCTCTGGAATCTCTACTACTATATTGCATTGGTTTTGATTCATGTTTTTCTGACAATATTTGAAGTTTTATTCTTCTTTGCAACCTTTTAATTTGCTATTGTTTAATTTTTTGGTTTTTTAATACATAATCTCTGATTTTCACATTAGAAGCATCCATAAAATCTTCTGTAACTTATAGCTGTGCTCAGTGAGGTAGTACAAACTGAACTAACCATTTATGTGCCTGGGCAAGACTTGCTGACCAGGAAGATTTCCTATAAAAGAGTATCTGGTATTTTGTCTGTCTTTCAAGTAGCCATGTTACAGGGTGCAGCCAAGGGGGGGACCCCAAATGGACATTTAAAATGGGGTCCAGAATTCAAGGTGCTCAGAAAATACTAGGATGTCCTACCCCCACCCACACCTGGTGGGGAAAGGGACAAATGGAGCAGGCCCATTGAGAGCTGTTTTGCATAGCAACAGCTCTGCAGCTAACCTCTGGGGTGTGGTCATTTAACATATCTATAATCTTTGATTGGCTATATAGATATGTTAAATAGCTATGGCCATGCTCTGAGCCAGGGGGTGGAAGTAACTTCCTCACCAAGATGTAACTGGGGGGGGAGCAGGTCCCCCGAGTTGAAGTGCCTGTGTGAGAGCTTGGAGATGATTGGCTCCATGACATGGGGCCACACCTGCCCAGACCCACGATGGCGACCAGAAAAGCTGGAAAGGACAGCAGATTGAGGGCAGGTGTGGCCAAGTGTGGGAGGAGTCGGAAGTGGGGCTGCAGAGGAAGATTGGCGCGGGGATTTAAAAACCAAGGCATGGCAGCCATAGAAGAGAGAACCAGTCGGATTTGGCTGAGTACAGGGCTCCTGCATCTCTGTGAAGAGAGAACCATGTGGCTTCTGGCAGAGCAGAGGGCTCTCGCAGCCCTGTAGGGGAGAACCATGTGGGATTTGGCTGAGTGAGGACTCCTGTGGTCCTGGGGGAGAGAGGACCACGTGGCTGGAGCAGTGGAGAGAGAACCACCCGGATTTGTCTGAGTACAGGGCTCCTGCATCTCTGTGAAGAGAGAACCATGCGGCTTTTGGCAGAGTAGAGGGCTCCCGCAGCCTTGTGAGGGAGAACCACATGGTTTCGCCAGAGTGCAGACCCCCACAGCTCTGGTAGGAGAGAACTGCGTGGCTTTGAGGTGCTTCTTTTGGTCACGCAGCCTGGGAAGCAAGAGAGACTTTGCCTGGAAGAAGGGTGAAAGAACTCTTACCAGTAGGCCATGAGACAGTGCTGCATGGCTTTGGATTAATTGGAGATCCTGCCTGGATGGCGACACAGCTGATGGTGCCGGGAACCGAGGGAGGTCTCCCAGCTGACTAGGATTGCTGGGAAGAACTGGGGTCTGCCTGAGCCAAGGACTTCTATTTCGCTTCCTGAGGTACGGTACCCCAACCAGGGAAAAGGGGGAAGAAAGGACTGTGTATGTTTGTGGGTGTTTTAAGGGACTTTGGGATTTTGGCAAAGACATTAGGTCACTACCTTAAGTTTGTATAGCACTAAATAAACGTTTCCTTTCCTTTTCACGCATCTCCGGCATTGAGAGATATCTTTCCTTTAAGGCGGCGGACAAGACGGATCTGAGTCTCTTTCAGTAATAGTATTATCATCCCGGGCCCCCCTTGTTTTGCTCTGTAACAGCCATATATCTGATATTTTAAAAAAGAATGAGTTTCCTCAGGAAATTTTCTCTGGTTATCCTGTAGGTATATTCCTGACACAAACATTCCAGGGGCAGAGTGTTAAAAGTGAGTTTTTGCTGTTGTGTATAGCCAATCACCTATTTTCAGTTTAGCATCTCAGCCCTGCCTTCACCGTTGCTTGTTGCTTCTTAACTAAGATGCCCCAGTGAGGCAGGAGACAGTCAGGAAGGACACTCCAGAGGCCCTGCAGGGCTAAGATAAAAAACATCCATACATGACAAAGACCCCCTATGACCGGTTGTTTGTTTTCTGGGATAACACTGAATCATGGAATGCACCTGCGCACTACCCCTGATTCATTATAATAGTATTATAATGAATTAACATTGTGGGACTCCCTTCTCCAGTAGCCAATCAAGAAAATCTTGGGAAACCACACATGTGCAGTAGCTTTGAAATGTAATTCCTAGTACCTGTGCAATAGAAGCCTGCCAAAGACTAGCCAGGAAGCTTCTGCCCTATAAGAAGAGAATCCCTCCTGCCCACGTGGTCAATCCCTGCTCAGAGTTGGCCCGCTCCCATGTTCTGTGGAGTGTACTATCGCTTAATAAATCTTCCCTCTTTCTTTATGCTATAAACTTTGTGTGTTCGGTTCAATTCTTTGTTCTCGATCACTAAGAACCTGGTTACCTGTGCACACCTGTGACACCAGGATGAAAATATCCAAACTACTGGGGAAGGACAGTTGTGTGGTTGATCTGGGTAGCAGATGAGATTTAGGTGTCTAAATCCTCATTATATAAATTTTCAACCAATCCTCTGGTTACAGAAATAATTCCCCTCCCACAGGGTCTTTTCTTTTTTACTATGGTTATTTGCCCACTGCCATGTTAAGAACTGTGTCTTTCAGTGCCAGAATTTGGTAAAAAGGAAAGGAATTATTTATTCTAAAGTTATACAGGCTTAGAGTAATGGTGGAATGTAACCATTAAATCCCCAAGTCCATTTCAAACACCCACAAACACTTATACAGTCTCACATCCCCTTACCAAACCAGGCCAGGCAGGGGTACCATATCTCAGGGAAAGAAATAAAAGTCCATAAATTGGCCAGACTCCCATTCTTAATCCAAAACCTCATCCTCATGGTGGGCCAGTGGGAGTCCTTCTACATTCTTTCATATCTCTAAAAGAGAGAGCTCTGCATGGCTGCTACATCTTATTTTCCTGCTTCCTAAACCACAGGGTCAAGAAAGCCCCCTTTCCACTCCCAGACCATGTGGTTAAGCCCCAGCAACTCTGCAGCACCTGGATTTAAATCCTGGGGAAGATTGGTCTCTGTAACTCTATTTCTGACTCCTGCCACAATCGGCTACACCTGCTAGCACTCTTGCATTCCCTGTGGCAGGTGTGGCCCTGTAACCTGGAGAGAATCATCTCCAAGCTCTCCCACTGGCTCTGTAATGGGGGAGCTGACTCCCAGCTACACCATGAGTCAAAATTGTGCATCTCTTCCTGTCTCTGAGCAGGCTGAGAAGCTAGCCTGCTGTTATTAATATGCAAAATAACTCAATCCCTGTGCTGCTGCTTTCCCAGCCCTCAAGCTATGCTTGGTGAGGGAGGAAGCTTGGGGCCTCTCACTCTAAACCCTGTTAAGCCTACATCCCATTAAGCTCCTTTCTAAGATTTACAGCAATCTGTTCTCAAAAGCACCTTTGTTTTTAATTCCTCTCTAGCCATCCGAAGTTTTGAAGTAAAATCATCAAGCATTTTTTAAAAATAAGCGAGGTTTTCTAGTCTTCTTAAATTTTTTATTGAATTTTTCCATTACCATTTATCTCCCTTATAGCTTCTTCCTTGTTAACCTGTCTCTCTACAAGCTAAAGGAGGAACTGAAAATTGCATCAAAACATTATTGTCAATCAAGGAAATTTAGTTAGTAATGGAAATGAGACTAGAAGCAAGGCTTCTAAAACCCAGCAGGTACTTTCCACACTGCTATCCCAAGACCTTATTAATATTTTAAATGACATTTCTTAAGTAGGATTCACATAGCAACTGGAACAGGTTAGAAAGGAATAAGGCAGCAAATTCAGACGATCATAAATGTCCATTGATAACAAAGTGATTTTTCTCTGGAGTGCAATGGTTCAGATAAACATAAAAGCTGCATCATCATCAATATTACTTATTAAACTTTTATTTATATGACAAGAGGAAAGCATGTGAAGCCCACAAATACAAAACAAATTAAGCGCACATGGTTTTTGCCTTCCAGACACTAAGCTCAGAATAAACCTAAGCTTATTGTGTACATACTTTCTGAAGTCCAGAAAGGTAAAAATTTGCATTATAAAACCTCTAGACATTTTGTAGTGGGGATTGAGTAGGTGGAGAAAAGTTAGCACTTTCAATAGCAATTGCTTGAGTGATGTGATATGGCATGTTACAGCTTTGGAATCTGACAGACTCTGGTATAAAACTGAAATTATGCCACTCACCCTTTTTTGAATCTGTAAAATGAGGATGATAATAAAAATGTCCATATTTATGGGAATTTAATAAAAGCATATATCATGTGTATAATGTTTTCTGGTGTTAACAGGTGCTTTGTTAATGTAAGGTGCTATAATTTTATTCACTCAGCAAATATCTTATACAACTTTTATATGTCAGGCTCTGGGTTATATTCTAGGGAGAAAATGGGAAATAAGCAAATTAGGATCAGTGTCTAGTGGGATTTCCAGAAACACAGTTTATTTAATTGATTGTTTATCATTTTATTTTAAGTTCTGTGTTGGAAATGTGGTAGCAAATAAGAGAAACAGGCATAAAATTATCAGGCTATAACAGTGTTAGAGAACAAACAAGGGGGGCCTGGGATGATAATACTATCACTGAAAGAGACTCAGGTCCGTCATGTCCACCGTCTTATAGGAAAGATGTCTCTCAATGCCAGAGATTCGTGAAAAGGAAAGGAAACGTTTATTTAGTGCTATACAAACTTAAAGTAGTGACCTAATGTCTATATCAAAATCTTAAAGTCCCTTAAAACACCCACAAATGCACACAGTCCTTCCCTCCCCTTTGCCCAGTCGGGTACCATATCTGAGGAAAGGGAATAGAAGTCCAGGCTCAGGCAACCCCTGGTTTTCCCAGTAATCTGTGCTTGGCTGGTAGACCTCTCTCAGTTCTTGGCACCCTCAGCTGTGTTGCTGGGATCTCTGCTAAAGCCAGGTGGTGGTTCCCCTTACTACTGCTGCGGGGGTCCCCACTCTGGCAAAGCTGCGTGGTCCTCTCTCCACCAGGGCCACAGGAGTCCCCATTCAGCCAAATCCGCGGGGTTCTCTCCTCTATGGCTGCCATATCTGGGTTTAAGTCCCCACGCCAATTTTCCTCTGCAGCCCCGTTTCTGACTCCTCCCACACTTGGCCACACTTGCCCTCAATCTGCTGTCCTTTCCAGCTTTTCTGGTCACCATCATGAGTCTGGGCAAGTGTCACCCATGTCATGGAGCCAATCTTCTCCGAGCTCCCACGTAGGCACTGTAAGTCAGGGGACCTGCCTCCCAGTCACATCTTGGGGGGGGAGTCCCTTTCCATCCCCCTGGCCCAGAGCATGGCCATAGCTATTTAGCATATTCAAGCGACCAGCCTAAGGCTATAGGTATGTTAAATGACCATGCCATGGATTAGCTGCAAAGCTGCCCTGCATGTTCTTGCTCTGTGTGCCCCTTCCCCCAACTCACACCTGTGGAGAAGGGGTGAAAAACATCTTAGAATCTCCTGGACACCTTGAGTTCTGGGCCCCATTTCAAATGTCCATTTGGGGCTCCTCTCTTGGCTGCACCCTATAACAATAGGAAACTCCCTTTCCCTTTAAGAATATCCTTTCAATACCCTTTAGAGAAATTGCCTAATTAATTTTGTGAAGTCATTATTAAACTTCTATCAAGATGCCGTGTCTTCGAAAACCAACTTTGGTTAAGTTGTCTTAACCAAAGGATAAGACAACTGTACCCTGTCCTTGAATTTGAAATCTTTAGAATACTGAACACAAGAAGGAGACAGTTCGGCTGCTGATTATTCTCAGAAGTTACTACCTGATAAAACCACCAAATTAGCTTTATCCACTCAGATCCTTGACTCTGCCCCAATTCTAGCTTCTTTCAGATTTGTTTCTTCATTATTCCTTTAGGCTTTTTGATCTCTTTCACGTGTTTACAATAAATTCACAAGTATGTTAAAGCCAGCCAAAGACTATTTCTGTTGATTGCAACTAAAGTAACTCAACAGATGTAACAGATGTGTACTAAGTGGTGGGTATCATTTAAACTAAGCTCAAGGACCTCCAGAAGAAATGTTGAAGATCTTGCTACAGTGCAGTAGTTCTGAACTTTTTGTAGGTGTAAGATGGACATGGAGTTTCTTCCTATAAATAAATAAATAAATAAATAAATAAATACACACACACACGAATACATGATACCTCGAGTATGATTTTGGGGAGTCCACGACCCCCCAAATCCCTTCCCTAGAACTCCTAGGTGTCATTGGAGCCCAAATTAAGGACACCTGTCTAAATACACAATTCTCTCCTCAAAGCAGCACAAGACTAAGATATGCCTCACATTTATTTCCATCTTCAACTCCCATTCACAAAGTGGGTGATATAGAGTATGAAGGAAACTGTAAAATAACAATTGACCTCAAGCACAAGTGTTTTAGGAGCACTTCTCATTTCAAAGGGGAAAGTTTAAAAAGAATTAATAGTAACTTCTTTCTCCTTCTCCTTAACATATTTTTAAGTATTTGGCATCATTTTATATGATATACATGTACATTTCACCTGAAATAGAAATTACCCAGGCTACCTATGATTATGTCAAGGCCTTAACAGAACATTAAACTCTTAGAAACCACATAAAAATATTGAATATTTGTAGGAATCTTTATACACATTCTGTTACCTTCCTCACTGAAAATTTTAGTTGTAAATGTGGTTAGTGCCATTGTATCAAAGGAGAGAAATTTTTAGATTTAATTTTCCTAAGCACTCTGATTTCAGTTCAAAATGGGCACTCAGGAATCTGTCATTAAATAGAGTAATTTCCGATTTCCTGGTTAATGACATTATTATCATTGCTATAATTTAGAGACACCACATGGTGCATGAATGTACTTAAAATGGGAGTTTTATGAAATAAAATAAATAACATTAATTTGGAAAATTTGGGGATAATGATGGGAGAAGTTTCAGTTTTGGAAGAAATTGGAGAAAACATTAAGTGTAGTACAATATAGGTTTCAATTATTGTGTTACTGGTTTATTTAGAGAAATATTTCTCAACCAATCTGCCTACTATAGACAAACAGACAGAAAATCAACTGTGATCTTACCTGCAGAAGATCAATGACAACTTACTGTTGTGTTAACAAAAGTAATTGATAAAACAAATAAAAAAAATCCAAGTATCTCAAAACTATGTTTGTTCAATATAAACTATTTTTGATATTAAACTAATAACATTTATTTAATCCATATATTTATATTTACAGAATTAAATACTTTTTATTTCAGCATTTCTATGACAGAGATCAGCATCACCATCTGTTTAAAATGCATCACATTTTTTAAAGATCATGAAAGTTGTCGATGTTGTAATTCTATCACATACTTAAAATAAATATGTGAAATGCATTTCATTAGACATGCAACATATGCAGCCAATGGAAAATAAAGATTGTTTCCGTATGGGACTCCGTATTCTGTCTGCCTTCAAAAAGATAACTCAAATGTAATAAATTAGGATCATTTTACAGACTGGATGGTAGCATTTGGATTTGGAACAGAAAAAAAGAACTGCTTATTAAAGTGACTACATTCCTGCCACTGTAATTTGCACAAGGGATCCAAAAGCTTTGATATCCAAGATTGTATACTTACTGTTTCAAAAAGCTAAATGACAATCAGGTTAACTATCTCCCCATCTGTGTAATAATGCAGATGTGCCTGGTCTTTTCACAGAAAAAATGTGCTGATCAGGGAGCTGATCCTCAGGTTATCAGAAAACATCTAAGATTCATTTTCTTTTTATGGTTAAACCAATCTGTTTTCCAGAGATTCAAGATCTTGCAAATTAGCTCTTCCAGACTCTGGGAAAAACTTGTAAAGATGATTTTTTTTTCTTCACCTGTTTGAATTGAGAATGAAAAAAAAGTGTGAAAGTGCTTTAATATTTCGAATGTGAAACTCAGGACTTTGATCAAAAAAGAAAATTTAATCAAGATACGCAGAACTGAAACACAGAGGTATAATATTTTATTTGGAGCAGACTTTGGACTGATATAGTTTTACATACAGTCTAAAAACATGAAAAACTATGAAAAAGAAGATATTTAATCCCTAGGGAATAGGCAGGCATTCTTAAATTTAAAAGGTTTTCTCTATGAATTCTTTATTACGTGTTCTAAAGGAAAAGCCCTATCATTTTTGCAGTAGATGTATTCCATATTTCATGAAGTTCTATATTTCCATTGTGCTGTCTTTAATCATGGGCAATGTCTCAGTGCTAGTCTGGGATTTCAGGAAATTGCACAAGTAATTGTCATCACAGACAGCTTAATTTCTAGTGTAGTGATGACACAACAATTTGCCCAAGGCCAAACTAAAACAAAAAAGTCTTTTGTAAAACAATGGGTGGTTTATTCCTTAGCTGTATAGTTTACTATACTAAGATTAAGGAATGCAAGAAAAATGAAATTTTAAGTTTAAGTTGAACTTCAAAGCCTTACTGCAACTGATTGCTTGGGAATTAAACATTGTTATGGTGGAATAATCCTATATTACACCCTCCCTTACACATGTGAACTTTTACTTATTAAAAAAAATTGATATTATATAACCAAACTTACAGTGATAAAATACAGGTAAGAGTAAGACAACAAAAATACTATCTAGGGACTTAACTGTATTCACAATTGGAAGTTAAAGGCACTTGTTTCAAGTACTGCTCTGCCACATTTTAGTTTTAAAATCTTGATAAATTTATTAACTCTGGGTTCTTGCCATCAGTCTTGAAGATTCTCATAATTGAAAATTAGATTAAATGAAAAAAAACCAGGCTTATAAGCTATTTAGTAAGGTACTTGCCGCTAATTAGAAGCACAGTAAATGAGTTTTAAATGTTTTTCCAGAACCGTGTCATACAGATCTTTGAGCCACACTTATATAAAACAAAATTTATATCCCTGAGACTATTAAAATTTAAGTGAATAAGATTAAAATGCAATTTATCAGAAAGAAACAATTATAAGTATAATTGAAAATCTAATATGTCTTAGGGATAATGAAAATATTGTGGTCTTTGAACAGGAACTAATTCTGCTTTTTTTTTTTTACCTAACTCCAATCATTTCTTTGCTCTTCAATGTCCTAACTCCTGGATTTTATTCCACCATACATTTTGGAATCCTCAACAATATTCACTGACTTATTTTACATAAACCAAATTGCATAGATTTAAAAAATAGATTCTAACAAATGACAATGAAGGGGAATTTTCATCAAAATCTTGTATTAGAAAGTAGAAAACACATAAGGATATACAAAGGAAACTACTTTTGAAAATTACAACTTACAGAAAGAAATGTCTATTAAAAGGTTTTTGAAACCTAAAGAATTATAGTCTTCAAAAAGAGATTGGAAGGTAATTCCTCCTTCCTGCCTTAAAATAGAACTTCCTGTAAACAAGTTCAGATATATGACTACCTACACTGTTTCAAAAGAGCTCCAAGTAGAGAAATTCCACCATTTCACAAGATGTCTAATTACAGAATGTGATAAATTTCAATCCATTTGTTACATGCCTTTATTTAAGTGATATTATTGTTTTCCCCTCAATGTGGTGGTAATCTGTTAAAATTTTGAAGCCTTCTTACATATGTTTCTTTGCTAAATATTTGCATTAAAATTAATGAATGTTTAGTAAGTTATGAATAAGGATATTCTATAGATTTAGGAGTATTTGTTGGTTTGCATTTGCGAGGAAGATAGAGAGAGGTGTAACAATAATATACCATGTTTTCTGACAAATTTTAGAGGACAAGACAGTTAGGATGGTTACATTATGACTTAGTTTTTAAACACATTAAATGAGAGATACTATACAAGTGGAGATGTGCCCGAGGCAGTTGTATACACATTCTGAAATTCAGAAGAGAGGAACTGGGTTGATGATAGAATCTTGGGAGTGTTCAGCATATAGATGACAAATAGAGCCATTGAAATTGGAAAACATAAGGAAAGAGTAAAAGTGATTAAGAGAAGATGTAAGCTTGAGCTCTAAGGTGCCAGACTCCCAAAGCAAAGAGAATGAGAAGAAACTTCAAGAAAGGTAGAAATAGCACTGACTGCATGGTTCAGTTGGTTAGAGTGTTATCCACCAATCTCAATCTCTCTCTCTGTCTCTCTCTGTCTCTCTCTGTCTCTCTCTCTCTCTGTCTCTGCTGCCTTCCTTCCTCTCTCTTTCTAAAATCAATAAACATACCCTTGGGTGAGAATTAAAAAAAAAAAAGGTAGAACTAAAACTAGCAGAGTTTAGTATCTGAGAGGGCAAGGAGAAGAATATTCCCAGATGGAGGCAGTCAGAGGCAAGTAAGATAACGAGTTTCTATTGGAAATATTGATAAACATATCAAGATCACTTTTATGGAAAAGTCTGAGATTTGGGGCAAGGGATGCTTGAAATGGGTTGACAAGTAAATAGAAGGTAAAAGGGGGAAAGTCAATCTGATGATACAGCAAAGGTTTCAGTGGAAGTAAGACGTAGATTCATAAGAAAAAAAAGATAGAGTGAAAAACTGGGACGGGATGTGATCCCCTGGGAACGTGGGAAAAGGACCTATCATAGGAGGAGCGATCTTTCCTCTGTAATTTAAGATTGTCAGCTGAGAGCAAGAGAGGCAGATGGGTCATCTCAGAAATTGCAAGGTAGAAGTGGCTAGAAAAATATTAAGATGTATTATAAGTGCCGAGGACCCTGTTAAGGTTGATAACAATGTTTACACTGATGATTTTTTATGGGCTGTTCAACTTCCCCTGCTGTGTTTGATAACATGGAGAATGCAAATGTTTTGATTTAAGAGCTTAGGAATTGGTATTTAGTTGTGCCTGATCAGTTATTTACAGATAGTGAATCCAAGGTTGATAACGAAGTGAAGGTAGCAAGATCCTAATGGACAGGGAGATACTGGAGCAGGTGAAGGGATCATGCGCACCAGTGAGGTGGATTATTAGCTGTGGGACGATCTGACCAAGCAAGCAGAAGTTCGTGGTCAGCAAATACGTTTATATGTATACATACATTTATATAATTAGAACCATGGTCAATATAGAGGTTGTAACTTGTCACTAAAAATTCTTTGAACATATTTTAGTGTTTGAAACCATTCCCCATTTTGTGGTTGTTCTCAGGTTTTGTAATTCTACATAACGGTGATAAACATACCTCTGAATAAATTTAAAAGCCCCCAACAGCAAAAGGACAATTGTTTTTGTTCTAAATCATATGCTTTGCTTTCCAGTATTGGAAACCCCATTCCAAGGACATTATGGAGAATTTGATGGGATCAACATCAAATCAGGGTAGATGTCCATCTTAAATGTTAATTTTTGTAATGCTGACACTTTTGGTGTGGTAGTGCATTAAGTTCACATTTAGGTTATTTTTGATTACATAATATGCTTGGCCTGATCACTACATTTGGTCTGATTATTTACATATATGCTGCAAGAATCTTAATTTACCATACAGCTTGCTTCCCAAAACTAGATATATCCAGTCTTAACAATTGCTGAGGTCACAGGATTAATACTGTCTAAAGAATTCCTAGTGAAAAATTTCCAAATGGACTTTGAGAAGTCTTTCTTAATTATTGTGCAGAAAATCAAATTCCCATGATTTTCTCCAACTAGATCTTACCTGCTGTACCTATACATTTGGGTAAATTCCTCTATTTACAATATTTCCCAAATTTACTTAGGTTCCTGGAGTATGAGGAAATGACCTTTACTACTTACTACCTGCAATGCTGGAACTGAGTAGTTTGATAACAGACCAGATATCTTTGGAGGACTTTGTAGGCACTGACTTCATGAATAAAACCAACTTTTGTTCCAATTTTCTCAAAAATATTCTGGTAAAAAGGAAAAGAATTGTTAATCTATGTGAATGACTATATTGACATGAAACATGACTTTGTAAAGCTTTCTGAATTCTGGAGGAATCAGTGAGAATCTGATATCGGTTAAAAATATTGTAGGCCTGGCTGGTATGGCTTGGTGGATTGAGTGCTGGCCTTTGAAACAAAAGGTTGCAGGTTCAATTCCCAGTTAGGCCAGGTGCCCAGTAGGGGGCATTCGACGGGTAACCACAGATTGATGTTTCTCCCCCTCTTTTTTCCCTCCCTTTCCTTATGTCTAAAAATAAATAAATTAAAAATCTTTAAAAAATATTTTATTTCATGTCACTAGAGCAGAGTTTATTAATTTGTAGAAAAGTATAAGAAGAAGGACTAAGGTCTTTTTTATTGAACTGGAAAAGAGAACATTAAGACAATATCGACATTATGCAAATAGATATCCGTAATAAAATTTCACTCATGAGTTAACTCAGTATTATGTAATTAATCCTTGTCTTAATACATCTTGGTTCAGCAGTTTGCTTTCTTGAAGCTCTCTGCTTCTAGGTAAAATATGTGTGTGTGTGTGTGTGTGTGTGTGTGTGTGTGTGTGTGTGTTCTGGAAATCCTGCCTCAGTCCACTGCTAAAGTTGAAAAGTTATTTAAGAGATACAAGCTCAAAAATCTATACCCATGGCATCACACTGAAGCTTGTACACAAAGAGAGTTCTCTGAAGTCTTAATAATATAAAGCAGCTTTTACAGTCCTGTTCCACAAGGCTCTGAGATGATCATTTTGTGTGTGTGTGTATGACAGAAATTCTGTCACGTAGTATGTGCAGCATATGGTAGAGCTTTCAGGCAAGTATCAGAATAAAATTAGAATTATCTGTAGATGACAAGGATTTAATGCTTGTGGTTAATTTATCACTGATAATTTTTCAGCATGAAAGGTCTCACAAGGAATTGTAATAAGACTAAAACATAGAAATTGCATTGTTTCTGTTATAACAAAGATTATAAAGCCCATGTAAATCTCTCTCCCCAAAATAGAAGAAATAACTCTAAGAATAATGACCAAGTGCAATTTCAAAGATGTCACTAAATTTTATATCTGATATATGAAAATGGATGGGTATAATTTTGGTAAGGAAAAATATATTGAGATATAACGTATAATAATACTGAAACTTTCAAAAAATACAAAGTATATCAGAGAGAGATTCAGGAAGACTATAGTGGACCTAGACTAAAACTTCATGGATAGATTGGATGTCCGTTACAAGTTGAGAGCCAGGGGCCTAGAAGGTGCTACATTCAGATTAAAGTGGTAGGTTGTGGCTAAGTAAGTATTTTATGTAACAACTGACATTATGAGTTAAAGCACTATATTATTGTATTTAATATCATCAGACAAAACAATACAAAACATACAGAAAAATAGAAGACTATTTCTTGGACGTGGGTTTTGGTACTTTCAGGGAACACTGAAAGTACAAACTCACAGACAGTATGGGTGTTTTTATACTTCTAGAAATTTCTTGTAAAGCATAATTTCTGAAATGTACATATTAATAATATTTTACTTATACAAAGTTAACCTAGGGCAGGCTACTTTAGATTTTAAAATTTTTCCCATGAAACTCTTACAATAGTAATATATCCAACAAACTTAATTATTTCCAATATCTCCTGTAAGATGAAAGAACAAAAACAGTTTGTGATTTTCCTGTTTGAGGTATGAAATCTTCTGAAATTTTTACATTACTTTTTCTTTATTTAGGATTCAGTGTTTGGAAAGCACAATCAAGAAGTTGTCAGATTTGGACTCAATCGAGGTAAAATCGCAGGCACCAGACAAACAATGCTTGTTTACCTACTTAATCAAAGTGACAGTAGAACAGCTAAGAAGAAACATAAAAAGGAACATGATTTTAAAAAATTAGCTATTTCAAAAGTGAGGAATATTTGCCCTTTAAAAATAATCAAGAACATAATACAATCAACATAAGCCACTCCAAATTATTCTGGGAAAGCAAAAATGAAAAAAATGCTACCTAGGCAGATTACAAAGAAAATAAAGAATAACATTTTATATTTTATAGCTATAGTCGTTAATTAGTAAACCACAGAAACAAGTCTATCAAAATTGAACAAAGTTTTGTAAGATTTTAACGTTACAGATTATTTTCAGACCCACACATTATAAAATACTAAATAAATTTTACTCTAATAAATATACAAATAATTTAAAGTAAATAATTTATTTATGATTTACTAGAATAGACCTGACACTATTAAGGAGGATGTTCTTTCTCCTGTTAGAATTTCAGATTTCCTAATAATTATATGGAAATTATACTTACCCCAGTGATCAGAGATTACATGTAAGAATTAAATGGGGTTAGCTCTGAAAATTATTGGATGAATGTATTATTGTTATAATGAACAATACGAACTGATTTAATAGCATGACTATTTTATGTAGCCATTAATAATTTTTATGTCTGTATATATTCATTTATTGAATATCAGTTTATGTTTACATCAAAGAAGAGAAGCAATCTAAGTCAATTTTTGGCAACTCCCTGAGATTGCCACACCCGTAAAGTCTTGGCCACCATGTTAACTAACACCATATCACAAATGATAATATTCTACACTTGATCTTAGCCAAAAGGCCGAGAAGTGATACAAATGATAATATTCTAAATGGTATGCTAAAATTCTGATGGTTTTAAAAAGTCAGTTCACTAAGGGAAAAAAAAAGATGTAAGGTTCTTATCTTCACGAACCTAGCCCAGCCTAATAAATTAGATCACAATCATTGAGACAAGTACTGCATTTTTAAAATCAAAGAAGAGAAAAGATATAGAAGATTTCAATACTTAATTTTCATTAGTCAGTCACTTACTAGCTGGTCCAACATAACCTTATTTAATTTGTATGGAGACTATTTTTTAGAGAAGTTTTAGGTTCATAGCAAAAATGAGGGGAAGGTACAGAAATTTCCTTTATACTCTCTGCCCCAGCATAGGCATAGCCTTCTCCAGGATCAACATTACTACTAGAGTGGGACTTTTTTCTTAACTAAGGATGAACCTACATTGATATGTCACCCAAAGTTCATGATTTATCTTATGGTTCATGCTTGGAATTGTAAATTCTATGGGTTTGGACAAAATCATAAGGACATATATCTAGCATTATAATATCATATACAGTATTTTCAATTCCTTAAAAATTATCTGTGCTCTGCCTATTCATCTCCTCTCCCACTCCAACCTGTGGCAACTGATCTCTTCATTGTCATTGTAGATTGCCTTTTCTTGATGCCATGTATGTGGAACCTTGGTTCTTGAACTGAATTTATTCAGGAAAGCTCATTGAGAAGCCATTTGTTTGAGATGGGAGACATTCAAGAACGAAGGTTTGACAGCAGTTGAAATCATACAGTATGCTGCCTCTAGAGATTGGCTTCTTTCAGTTAGTAATGTGCATTTAAGTTTCCTCCCTGTCCTCTTATGGCTTGATAGCATATTTATCTTTAGTGCTGAATGATATTCCATTGTCTAGACGTACCAGTGTTTATTTATCCATTCACCTACTGAAGGACATTTTGATTGCTTCCAAGTTTTTGCAATTATGAATAAAAATGTATAAACATCCACATACAGGTTTTTGTGTGAACGATGTTTTCAACTCCTGCGGGTATATACCAACTAGTGTGGTTGCTGGATCATAAGATAAGAATATGTTTTGGTTTATAAGAAAATGCCAAACTGTCTTCCAAAGTGGCTGTGCCATTTTACATCCCCACCAACAATGAATGGGAGCTCCTATTGCTCTGCGCCCTCCCAGCATGTGATGTGAACAGGGTTCTGGATTTAGGCCATTTGACAGGTATGTAGGGATATCTAGTCGTTTTATTTTGCATATCTCCAGTGACATGAGACATGAACCAATTTTTCATAGGCTCATTTGTTATTTGTGTGTCTTTGGCCCATTTTTTTAATCAGGTTGTTTGTTTTCTTCCTGAGTTTTAAGAGTTATTAGTATAGTTTGAATAATAGTTCTGTACCAGGTGTCCACTTATTCAATTTTAAAATTACTAGACTATATTAACTTTTATTCCTTATTTGTTGTCTCATTTCTTTTATTTACCAAGAAAAATGTTCAAATAAAAGATAAATAGACCATCTTGTAAACAGAATTAATTCATGCATTTATTTGAAAATAGACTAAAAATTCAATAGCTGTTGAATCAAAAGAAGCTGAAAAATTCATTATTTAAAAAGGCCTGAAGATTATTGGATCACTGACTTCAAGTCACTCTGGAGGATGGGCAAATGGAGGGAGAGCAATCACTTCACTCTGAGATATTTATTTAGCACAGTTCCAGGAATGTGTCAACTGCATAAATAAGTCATTCTATTGAATGAGATTAATTTTTTAAACATCTATGAAATTATTGATTTTTGAACATGTTGATATCATAGTACAAAGGCATAAAACATTATATATTTTATTGTATCAAAAAGCAACATGTTATTTATAACTAAAATTAGTTTGGAAATACTATCTTCACAACTTTTTTACATGAGATTAAATTTTTTTTATTTGTTTTTCTTGAAGTTCAGTTTACATATAACATTATATTAGTTTCAAGTGTACTACATAATCATTTAACACGTACATGCCTTATAATCTGATCACCAAGATAAGTCTTGTAAGCTTTTGTCTCTGTACAAAGTTATTACAATATTACTTACTATATCCCTATCCTACACATTACAACACATTTATAACTGGAAATGTGTATCTCTTGATCCCCTTCACCTTTTTCACCCATATTCCCACCTTCCTTCCCCATGGCAACAGTTTGCTTCTTGTATCTGTAAGTCTCATTCTGTTTTTCACGTATGTTCATTCATTTATTTTGTTTTTTTAGATTGCACATTTAAACAAAATCATACAGCATTTGCATTTTTCTGTCTGACTTATTTCACCTAGCATAATATCTTTGGGTTCATCCATGTTGTATATTTTTATTACAGAGTAATATTCCATTGTATACATATGTATACATTATATATAAAATATATACATATATCAAATGTTATATAGATAGACATATAGGTTGCAAGGAAGCAGATTCTTGAAATGAGACTCTGAACAGTCTTCAGTTAAACACAATTTTGTCTCCAATGTTTATGAATTTATACTTTTTTATTCAATAGCTTGCTCATTGGTATTTTCTGATTTTATATTTTACAAAAATAGATTCCACAGAAGCTCTGTGATTCCACTTACCTGAATCACAGTCCAGCTGTGTGAAGATAGAAGCACCAATGCCAGATTCACGGGAAACACACTAGTGTGTTTAATCACCAAATGGCTTTGATCATCAGAAGATTTAGACAGAAACCACTGAACTAAAAAACACTTTAAATTCTGATTAAAAATTAAATCCAGCAATGTTTATGATTTTATGTCAGTCTATCTTCACAGTGTAAAGGAATATTAGATTTGTTTAATGAAGTAAGAAATTAGAAAATGTAATTACCAGCAAAAAAATACATAAAGCTGACAGCACAGTCAGTTCCTGACAGAAAGCAGATGCTCAATGACTGCTAGAGTACTATTACTCCTTCCAATTAATGTCCTAAAATACCTGGAAAACTATATCTTATCTAAACAAAAAAGAAAAAGAAAAGAAAAAGGAAATTCACCCTGACAATAATTCTGTGTTTATTTTGATGTCTCTTTTAATACTCAAATGTTTGGTAAAAAGCATTATTTATAAAATACTAATTTACATGACTGATAAAGTAGATAACACCAAAGCTCACATTTCTAGTGTCAAATGGAATATGTTCGAGTATTAACAAATACTAACAGTTTTCATGTTTAAGCATCTACCACTCTGTAATTCTATGCTGAGCTACATTGTTCAAATGTCCAAATGCATGTCAATTTTTATAAAACTTAATAATTATTTACTGTAATATAAGTACATTATAGGTTAATAAAATGCAAATTCTTGATTCCACATGCAATTGTACAGAATGCTTAAAAGCAGAAAGTCATGTTTTCATTACTTTCAAAATTTTGTTTTTTTCCTATAAAAAATAACATATACTCTAAATCTTATTAATATAATTTTCTTCATTCTAAATCTTACTGTAGCAGCATTATTATAGACAAAATAAATATGGCAAATAATCAAGAGAATGTTATATAACTTATTTCCCCATAATTGTTATACTCATTTATGACTAAATATTGGTGGTGGTTTAAAATTTTTGCTACCCAGTAGGAGGGAACTAATAATTTCTCAAAAGGGAGCCAAAATATGTGGTGACAGAAGGCAGTTTGACTTTGGGTGGTAAACACACAATGCAATATACAAATGATGTACTATAGAACTGGACACTTGAAACCCATATAATTGTGTTAACCAATATCACCCCAATAGATTTAATTTTAAGAAAATTTTCACAGACATTTTTACCACATTAAAAGTAATTCCAGAGAGATAATCCAACCCTGTTTATTGATGGTAACTCAAGTTATTTTCAAATGAGTGTTGTGTGGAAAGCCCAAAGTACATTTTACCAACTACTGTATTTGGTTTCCTCTCTTATTTGTGGTTGTAAATACTTTAAACAGAGTTAATCCATATGTTTCTGATTCATTTACACTTAACCAATCAAAATGTTCTTTTAAAGGAGCATTAAAAGTCAAGTAGGTTTTTAAAGCAGTTTAGGGTTTGTTGTTTTCTTTTTAAAGTAGGAAACTATATAGTCTCAGCTGTAAATTAATTCAAGAAAAAAATTAAACATTTTAGACATGGAACTCCATGTCATTGGAGTTTCCAATAATTAGTTCGCTCCTCCTTCTCTTTCTGAAAGCTGAGTGAGTTCCCTCTGAAGGACTGCTGTTTCATTAGAAACCATACATCTGCAAGGATATAGGCCTATCCTATAGTAGGTATAAATTTAGAAATAAAGGTATTAAATCAAATGAGGTGATTTAGAGCATAGTACCTTTCTTTACAATAATATCTTATTTTTTATTACATAAACTATATGTATTTGGATTCATAGACTTAATGATAACAATCATAATTTTCAGTGGGCAACTGATGGATGTTTCTCACATCAATGTTTCTAATGTTCCCCATTCTTTCTCCCTCCCTTCCCTTATAAATAAATAAATTAATAAATAAATAAATTTGCCAAAAAATCAGTAGAGAAATATTTATACTTTATGAATAAATAGAACTTTAAGTATAAGCATTTATCTGTTAGGAAATTATCAGTCTCACTTGGCTTTCTTCGGGGTCTCAGTGACCTTTAGTCACCTACATGGAATTGAGCACCAAGATGCTTTTCCATTTCATGGGATAATGAGCAGTTAGTTAAATGAGCTATAAAGTGCATAGTAATTGTGCCAGAACAAATTTTATTCTTTAATGATTTTTGATATGGCAAAATTATTAATTATTTCTCCTCTTATCTCACCCAGTTTAAAACTGTGTTAGGTCAGGGAGAAATTTAACACCAATGTGAATAAAGACAGATTGTTTTTTCTGATTAATTTTGTTTTGCAATTTATAAACATTACTTCACTGAACCCTTCTAGAGATCCAAAGAGTGCAATATTTCACAGCACAGTGATTTCCATGTAAATATGTGAATAGCTGGTAGAACTATGATGTACAGTATGGAAACCACTAGCTAAATGGCTATTTTAATTTAAATTAAATACGAAATTCAATTCCACAGTCATACTAGATGTATTTCAAGTGCATTTCTCAGATCAGGATCTTCAAATTCCCTACATTACTACTTCCATCTAAAAACACATTAAAAAATTGGACCTATGACTTCCTATGGGTTGAATTGTGTCCATGCTCCCCAAAAGATATGTTAAAGTTCTAAATCCCATTACCTGTGGATGCAGTCTTATTTAGAAATAGGGTCTTTGCAGATATACTCAAGTCAATAGGAAGTCATGCTGGGCTAGAGCGGGCCCTAAATCCAGTGTTGGGTATCCTTATATAAAGAACTGTATTCGAACATTAATTAGAAAATGATAAAAAAGAAGATATTTGGACACAAGTAGGCCAAATACACAGAGGGAAGATGGCTCTGTGAAAACAAAGGCAGAGACTTGAGATGTGCTGCTTCAAGCCAAGGATTGTCAAGGATTTTTGGCAGCCATCAGAATTTATAAGTGGGAAGCCAAGACCCCTCCTTTAGAGCCTTGAAATTGTTCAAAGCCTGACAACATCTTGGTTTTTGACTCTAAGCTTCCAAAACTGTCACAGAATAAATATCTGTTGCTGTAAGCTATGAGTTTCTGGTAATTTCTAATGATGGCCTTGGAAACTAATATGTATTCTGATAGTTTATAGAAACTTATTAATTGAAAATCAAGTGTAAAAGACTAAAACCACAAGGTTTTCCCCACTAAGGCTCACTATCTGTGGAACGTGCCTAACCAGTATTATTTCATGACCAGTTCCGGCAGCCCCCTGCACTTAGAGTGATGGGAATGCAATGGATATAAGCTTGTTTTTGCTCATTGTCACCACTAGTATGAAGTGGGACAAAAACAGTGAATATTAATAATCTAAGTAATATAAACTGATTTAAGACAATATTCAAAAATAAAAAAAAGACAATATTCAAACACAGTATCTCCAGCTCTCTTTTAAAAGGATTCGCCCACATAAAGCAGAGAGGAGGAACTAAATGTTCACTTTGATTTCCTTTCATGAATTTCCAGAATAAGTACCACTAACTCTGGTGTTGGGACCTAAGTGCATTCCAAAATAAGCAAAACAAAATTCCACGGAACGGTTCAGATAATCCCATGCAGTTGTGTTTAGGTAACAACAAGGGTTTTTAAAAGTACAACAATTTATCCAAAGGGGTAAGAACTTTTGTTCTGGGCATCTCTGCCTCCCAGTGTTCATCCAGATAGGATCAAATCATCCATATCTTGATTTATTTGCCTAAGAGAGCTTTCCTACCCTAACAGCTATCTTATAAAGGACCTAAGTGCATATTCTAGGCAATATAAATTCACACAAAACTGAAGCAATGAGATCTTATTACAACACTGGATGGCAAATGGTGGGCTTTGAGAACTAGAAATAGATGAGAAGCAGCTGGAGTTCAAAGTTATATGGAGTCTATATTTCCATGCACCTTTAGGTGTGATATTATTTCAGGTAGATGTTAGTATCCTCCAGGAACTTTCAGGTGCTTCAGCTAATAAGTAGCTCCAGAACCATCATAAAATAATGCACCAAGCAAGAATGTGCTAAGATCCAAAACTAAGTGCCCAAATTCAAACAGTTTATTATGCCCAGAATGACTTACAAATAAAACCTAAGTTCAGTTTTATAAGGTGACATAAAAGATTGTTACTTAAGAAGCAAACTGGTCTAGAAAGCTTTATTGCCCCCATAATTTATTATAGAATTAATCCATTGCGTGTTGGCACCAGGTCAGTTCTCTGAAGGGAACCTGCATGTTATCCAAATCAGACTGAGAAGTACTAATGGAGAATCCTAAATGGAGTACTAAGCACACTTCAAAAAGCCAAGCATATGGAGTGTGTTATCGTTTCTGAACGGTTTCACTTGAGTCATAAGATTAGTCAGAAAAAAAAAAAATCAACCACGGCTATTTTTCTATCTAATGCCTATGGATAATCTAGAAGAAAGCAACATTTTCTTTTTGTTAAAATATAAAAGCAAGTTATTTTGTTTCAAAATAAAGACTCTTCAGCAACAGTTCTTTCTCTCTTACTCTTTTGGGTTCACATAAAATTACACAAAATATATTTGGGTAGAAATGCCAGAGATTGGCTGGGGTGTGGGGGAGTGGTGGAGGGGAAATGCAGACAACTGTAATTGAACAACAATAAAATAATTTTAAAAATTAAAAAAATAAAAAATAAATGCCAGAGAAAACATGCTATGGCAATCATTCTTAGATATTTGGGAAAACATGGGTTATTTCTTAAGATATTACAGTTTTACTGATGATTTACTGACTGCAAAGCTAAGATTACATTGTATATATCATTGAACATGTAACAGCTACTTTTTTTGACAAATAAGTGATCAGGTTAGGGGGCAGAGAAACTGAATTTGGATGCTTTCTCTACCATTAACTAATAATTTGAACCACCATGGAACTCATTATCTTCATTACAGTGATTAGGAAAAATAATCACCATAAGCCAACTGAAGGTTAAATGTTAATGAGAGTATTCAGTGAGGTGATATTTGTGAAGAATTTTTGAATATATAAATTGCATTAGTATAAGACATTTTACTAATGGATTTATTTGATTATAAATGATTTATCCAAAAAAGTTCAATACCAGTTTTAGCTTTCTGGGGAAAAATTAATTTCTAGTTAACAATAGCATCTTTCTTACATTCATTAATACCTAAAGCATTTTATAAATACATTAACAATATACAATGCATTCATAAATTATTATTGCCAATTATTAATTATTATTTATAATTAGAAATGATTAATTTAAATTGTTAACACATGATACATCAGTATGCTAAAATATGCTTATACATTAAAATATGCATATTATGTATGTAACACATAAAATGAATATCACTCCATTTCCCTATATACAAATATATATACATACAAACATACATATATATCAATAAACACATATCTGTGTAACATGTTTATTTTTAATTAATATACACAGGCAAAATCCAGAAGTCACATCTATATGATTAAAAATACATTTTATAAGACATGTTGGTATAATTTTTTCTATAAAACTTCATCCTAAAATTGAGTTTCAAATAAACGTATTTTTTCTATAAGGAATTTCTCTTAAATGTTTTAATTTTAAAAATAACTTTCACGTATCATGGATGAGGATAAGGTGACAACGTTAAGTAGTCATCCTCCAGGACCTGAAGACGAGGTAAGCAGGGACTACTCCCAGGTTCACACCCTCTGATACGCCTTTGATAGCCACCTCTCCATTGTTTTCTTGTCCTATTGTTTTATTGACAAAAAGTTTTAGTAATTTAAACTTTGCTTTAAAAATAAAATAGAGCTTAACTTTCAATCATACCATGATGCATTTTATGTCTATACTTGAAAACCCAGTAATTTATTTTTCTTGGGCTGCTATGTACAACTGCAAGCCTGGAATTTGACCCATCATGTCAACTAAAGACCCCATTCACCTATTACTTTTTGAAATGTTTAAGCAAACACTCTTGACTAGTCAAAAAGCCAACCACAGGAGAGCCTCCTACTGGGCACCTTCAGGGATGTGTGGCTCACTGACAGCTGGTGAGAAGGCTCTTGTTAAGCATACCTGATTTGCCCTGGTTTATGTCTCCGCAGTTTTACTGGAAAATCCGTCATCAGGTCACTGGCTGGGCCTTCACAGCTGAGCACTAAAGATATGAAGTGTAAACAATGATTAAGTGCCTGCACAATTCTCAGATTTCCAGAGTTTCAGCCTCACAGGTGTTCACATTGCCGCTGGAACTAAGGTCTTGTTTTATCAGAAGTCAGTTATCTATTTTGGTTGTGGAATGTGTAAGGTATTGACTGAAGGGCACTGGTCTTGTTAATTAATGCTACTGTAGAGAAAGCTGGTAAGTTGATAAAAATGTTTAGTGGGTTCTATTCTGGACCCAGGCAAATGAAAAAACAATATGACGGCATATTGTCTTAAATAGATGAATAACACTAATTTATCCAGAGCATACTGAGCCGTATAAAAAATACACCAAGGTGGTGAAGGATATGAATCCTTTCTGTGATGATTTAGCTAACTGAGGATGTTTCACTTGGAATATACTTGTGATTTCTATTTTTAGACACTTTCAAGGGCTGTCAGTAGAACAGGTATACAATTAATTCCAGAAGGCAAAGTTGTGGCTAGAGAGTGAAGGTTATAGGACAGCAGGTTTCAATTCAAAATAAGAACAAACTTCCCAGCCAGCTGACCTTACAAAACTTTAAGTTATAACTGGTAAAGTACCCATTTACTGAGTGTTCAAGAAGAGTTAAGTGACCATTTTCTATAGTGTTTGCAATGACAAGTCCCACAATGAATGGAATTTTGGATTAAATGAGATTTCTGATTTTTTTTAAGGCTAACATATAATGATTCTAACATCAAATGAGTTGTTGGCATACAAGTAGAAGGTATTTTAGCCCAAATTCCAGGGTCTTTGGCTTGGTATACTGGGAAGTGTAGGTTTTGGAGTTCAAAACTAGGCATTAAATCCTATGCTAATCTATTTTCTGGTCATTTTGGCAAATCACTTAAATGCCATTATAACTTCCTCATATCTAAATGAGAATTATGCAATATCACACTGTTATTGCAAGGATTAAATTAATGGAAAAGTCCAATGACAGTGTCTGGAATATTAGAAATACTAATAAAAGCTAACTAGCATTATTACTATGTTTGCATATGTTTAGATACTTGATATGATTGTCAGTGCACCAGGACACATGAAATGTAACTCATGCGGCTATCCTGTGTGTGTGTGTGTCTATAGTATTAACTGGATCTGCCTTTCTCCCTCTTGCCTCCACCATTAATCTGAGTGCTAGTAATGCTGTACTGGCAATATTGCAACAGTCTAATTTCCTAGACTGTTCACTTTTCTTCCCCTAACTTGTTTTGAATCTTTTCACCCAAAGTGCATATTGGACTT
Organism: Tonatia bakeri; assembly: GCA_004024845.1. Classification (NCBI taxonomy): domain Eukaryota; kingdom Metazoa; phylum Chordata; class Mammalia; order Chiroptera; family Phyllostomidae; genus Tonatia; species Tonatia bakeri. Next base: position 211,518 of record PVIA01000382.1, read on the forward strand.
CACAATGCAATTTTCTTTTTAGATCTTTGAAGCTGATTCATACTTCGAATATGAAAAATTAGTAAATTTATATTAGATAATAATATTACCTTGAAGATTAAATCCAATTGCTTAAATACAGACTCATGGATCCTTCTCATGTTTGCCTTTATCAAGAAATCTCTGTCTGGCAGCTACATTAGCTGTTTTTTTGCAAGCATAAGTATTCATGCTTGCCTCCACGGTGCTCTTGCTTGTGGTCCTGAAGTTCCTGCCTCTGCCATTCAGTTACTGAGACTACCTTCTTTTATTTACCCAGGCAAATCCTCTCACTCCATTAAAAGTTTGCTCAAAACACAGGTTTCCCAAAGAGACTTTCCAGATGAACACCAAACCCACAGACCACCCTGCTCATGAGCTGATGCATATCTTGTTTTATTGAATTTATGTCTGCTGCTTGAGTATCTGCATAGATTTCCCCAGAAACTTTTAATGTATATTCTACATTTTCTATAATTCTGATTAGTGGGGTGTGTGTGTAATAAACACTGAAAACATAGCTGATCCCAAGTCTTTTATAACTAACCTGTTATTTGTAAGAAGTACCACAACTTACAATTTACTAAAGGATTAGAAAATCTGAATCTATAAAAACAAAGCAATTATTAATAAATGAAGTTATAGAGAACATTTGATAATGTTTGAGATTGTAACAAAATATGAACTTACAAGTTTATGTGTGTGTGAGTATCTATAAAAACAGTGATTGTCCATATTATGTAGAAAGAATGTCTATGTTCATAAACATTAGCTTTTAGGCCTTTCCTAAGATAAAAGACGAAAGTTACTTCACAAGTATTACAGATGGTATTTGAAGAGAAAATGATACCCTTACCTAAAGAAAACATATAAACAGCATTCTTGTTTAAACTGAATTTTGGGATAACTCAGGACCTTTGACAAGAAGTCTAGGGAAAATTAATTATTTAGACAATTTTTAAATCAAGAAATTTTGAGCCCTGACTGGCTGATGTGTCTCAGTGACCCTCAAAGGGTCACCAGTTTGATTCCCAGTCAGGGCACTTGCCTAGGGTTACAGGCCAGGTCCCCGGTGGGGAGCACACAAGAGGCAACCACACACTGATGTTTCTCTCCCCCTCTCTCTCCTTCCCTTACCCTCTCTCTAAAAATAAATAAATAAAATGTTTTTTTAAAAAAAAGCAAGTTTGAGATGAACATATAACATTGCCCACAGAATTACTGTAGTTAGTAAAAAGAAAAAAAATGCTGTGGTGGGAAGACTAATAACCCCCACAAAGATATCACCACTCTAATCTTTTGTTCCTGTGCATATGTCACTTTATATGACAAAAAGGATATAGCTAAGTTAAGGACCTCAAGAAGCGTTTATTAGCCTGCATTATAAAGGTGGCTGAATATGATCACAAGGTTCTTAAAAAGAGTTGGAGAAGTTATGTGATGAGAAAGCAGAGTATCACACTGATGTGATGTAGCTTTAAAGATGCTCTGAAGATGGAGAAAGCAGTCTCAAAGCAATGAATGCAGGCAGCCCCTGCAAGGTAGAAAAGGCAAAGAAACAGACTCTTCTGGAAGGCCCCATGGACCCCGTAACTCCCAGTGGAACCCATTTCAAATTCCTGACCTCTCAAATAGTCAGACAAAAAAAATTGTTGTCCTAAGTTAGTACATTCATGGTAATATACTACAGAAGCAATGGGAAACCAGTACAAACACTAACTAATGATTTTGTTCGAATCTTTCGCTCATGCACATAGGTGAAGTATAGAAATGAAGTAACCTACAGATATTTTTCCTGGGGTGATAATTGCCAGTGAAGAAATTGAAGGAATTCAGAAGAAGATGATGAAGCAGGGCCTTTGATTTTCTCCCTTGTGCATTGTTGCAAGGCCTGGCTTCGTAGGCATGTGATCTGTGAAGTCATACGTAGACTTACAAAGTTGTTGAGAAGGGCCCCATACTTGTTTTCATGCCCTGTGGTCACATCTTAAAATCCTTAACAATTCCTTAATAAGGTGTTATGCATTTTCATTTAGCACTGAGCCCTGGAAATTATATAGTCAATCCTGGCATAGCCTTCCTGTTTACAGTTATTGTAATACCCAATTCACTCACAAAGACAACTGCCATAACATATCACAACAACAAATAAAAAAGGAGAAAAAGAAAGAGTAGGAGGAGGAGGAGAAAAAAATTTAAAAAAGCAAAGCTATGTGACACAGTCAGAATTTTTTTGTACATGTAATCTTCCCGTCTTCTCCCAAATTTTTACATCAGTGTTTGTAACCAATAATCATGAGGGCTCGGTTATGGTCACATTTTATCTAGTGGAGTTAATAAAGTAAACCGTGTTCCCAACCTTCCATTCAGTGTATGTTTATTGGGCTACAGAGTTTTGTGATACAATTAAAAGGCTACAAACACCTATAGAACCATTGGGTAACAAGTTGAATTATACACTTAAGGCTATAAAATGCTATTCTAGCAAAATAATTAGAAAAATTTGAAAACAATCTATAAAACTGAATCAATCACAACTAAATAAAATCAGTAGGAAAATTTAAACCTGATGGTATCTGTATAACTACACATTAGAAAACCACACACTATTATATCATCAAATACCAACTTCACCCTGTTATTTCCTAAATAGTCTTGATTTTGAAATTCTGAGACTGATTCTTTCTGTTAACAATGAATGACTATTCCTCATTAGCCTTCCTTTATGAAATCCATAATTCAAATAGATAATAAAATCAACTAGTTACAAAAGGTTCTAAATGTGGTTTAAATATATATGCATGCATGTATGTATGTAGTTTAAATACATATATTTTAAAATCATATGTATGCATCCATTAAGTGCCATTTGTTATATATTCAGGAAATGAACAATTCATAAGTATAAACATAAATTAATGTAGAAAAATATCTTTTAGACTACCTACTTGGAAGTTGCAAAGTAATTGCTGCTTTATTTTAGAGATGAAATCCCAAAAGCACAATATTTGTAACCAGTTACACCAGCAGTATTAATAATGCCAGTTTTCAAATCAATTAAGAATTAAAGGAAAAGACTATACTTGGTTTAACCTAATACAAAGTCCATGCTTCAAAATGTTGTCTAAAATCTTCTCTTTTGTGAAAATATAATATGTTCTCCCATTCAGTGAGTCATCCTTTTATTTTGTTAATGGTTCCTTTGTCATGCAAAAATATTTTTGTCTGATGTAGTTTCATTTGTTTATTTTCTCTTGTGTTTCTCTTGTCCAAGGAGATATGTCAAAAAAATATTTCTATGAGAAATATTCAAGATTTTACTGCTTATGTTTTTCTATGATTTATATGGTTTTGAGTCTAACATTTAAGTCTCTTATCCATTTTGAGTTTGTTCTTGTGTATGGTATAGTCTGGTTTCGTATTTTGTTCTGGAAGGTAGTCTGGTTTCTTATTTTGCATGTATTTTTCTAATATTCCCAAACACCATTTATTAAATAGACTATCTTTACCCCATTGTATGACTTCGTCTCCTTTGTCAAATATTAATTCATCATAAAGGTGTGAGTTTATTACTGGACTCTCTATTCTTTACCATTGATCTACATGTCTGTGTTTATGACAGTACCATCTTGTCTTGATTACTACGGCCTTGGAGTACATATTGATATCAGGTAGTGTGATTCCTCCAACTTTATTCTTCATTCTTAAGATTTCTGTTTCTATTCACAGCCTTTTGTAGTTCCATATAAATTTTTGGAATACTTGTTCTACTTCTGTGAAATATCATTGGAATCTTAATAGGAATTGCATTGAATATATAGATTGCTTTGGGTAGTATGGACATTTTAATTATGTCAACCTTTCCTATCTATGAACACAGTATGTGTATCCACATATTTGTATCTTCTTTGATATCTTTCTTCAGTATCTTATAATTTTTCAAAAACAGGTCTTTTATATCCTTGGTAAAATCTATTTTTAGGTATTTTTTTCTCTTTGGAGCAATTGTGAATGTGATTGTTTCCTTAGTTTCCCTCTCTGATAGTTCATTACATCTAATAGGGGATTAATATTCAAAATTTATAAAGAACTTACAAAACTTGACACCAAAAAAATCCAGTTAAAAAACAGGCAAAGGATCTGAGTAGATACTTCTCCAAAGAGGACATATAGATGGCAAATAGACATGTAAAAAGATGCTCAACATCACTAATCACCAGAGAGATGCAAATTAAAACCACAGGGAGATATCACTTCACACCTGACAGAATGGCTGTCATCAATATATCAATGAACAAAAAGTGTTGGTGAGGACATAGAGAAAAGGGAACACTTGTGCACTGTTTGTGGGAATGCAGATTGTTGCAGCCACTGTGGAAAGCAGTATGGAGGTACCTCAAAAAGGTAAAAATGGAACTGCCTTTTGACTCAATTATTCCACTTCTGGAAATATATTCAAAGAACCCAAAACAATAATTTGAAAGAAAATATACACTTCCATCTTCATTGCAGCATTATCTACATAGCCAAGAATTGGAAGCAGCCAAAGGATCCACTAGTAAATGAGTAGATACAAAAGCCGTGGGCTGGGGCCAGTGTGGCTCAGTTGGTTGGAGTGTCATCCTACAACCGAAAGGTTGCAGGTTCAATTCCCAGTCAGGGTATGGACAAGAAGTAACCAACTGGTGCTTCTCTCTTGCATCAGTGATTCTCTCTCTCTAAAAGTAATGAAAAAATATTCTTAAGTGAGGATAAAAAAATTTTTTAAAGTTGTGGTACATTTACACAATGGAATACTACTTGGCCATGGAAAAGAAGGAAATCTTACCCTTTGCAACAGCATGGATGGACCTAGACAGCATTATGCTAAGTGAAAAAAGCCAGTCAGAGTAAGAAAAGTACTACATGATTATACTTATATGTGAAATCTAATAAACAAGAACTAACAAGTAAAATAGAGAAAGATTCATAGACAGACAACAACCTAACAAGGAGGCTTGCTAGGGCCTGGGTGGGGATGTGTGAAAATATTGAGAAACAAAAGAAAAAAGGCATGGGCATAGACAACACTGTGGTGATTCCAGGGGTTGAAGGCATGGGGTAAGGTGGAAGAAGATATAGAAGGAATAAATGGTGATGGAAGGAGACTTCACTTGGGTTGGTGAGCACATGATACAGTGTACAGATGATGTGTTGTAGAATTGTGTGCCTGAAGCCTGTATAATTTTGTTATCAGTGTCACCCCAGTAAATTAAATAAAAAGGAAAATAAATAAATTACTAAGAAGAAAGGTATGTGATGATGCTTGTTCCATACCATAAAGTTTATAACAGTACTGTTCAAACTACTCTTGAAAAGTTGCTTTACAAAGAAATAAAACACCTTACTTCTCAAAAAATAGAGAAAATATAATATAACATTATATAATTATAACATTACAATATAACATTTTATAATTCCAAAAATTATAAAACCACTGCATTGAGAAAAAAAACTTTGTTTGATAACCAGTTTTTTTTCATGTGGCTTGGGCAAGTCATTGTATATGTCTGACTTTTTTTTTTTTTTTCATCTACAAACAAGAAGTCTGGACCAAATTGTTTCTAGGGTGCTTCCCAACTCATTTCAATATTGCTTCTAAGGGAATTTCTCAAGGAGAAAGTTGTTGCTACTATGACTTGACTAAGAAAAAATGATGAATCATGGAAGTAAGATGTTTGCTTTTTAAATTCTATTATCCCTTGAATAACAATAGATGTTAACACTTCTCAAGCTCAAAAAGGATCTGAAGAAAGTGCTCTAAAATTTAAGATCCATAGACACACTGGTAGTATCTATAATTTAGATTCCAATTTGTACAAATCTAACTGTTGTCTTATAAATATAATAATAAGTAAAACTTTACTGTGGTGTTAAAAATAACTTTCCATTACCTTTGAGAATAGTTGTTGCCCTTTCAAACTTTCAAACTAATGTAGCCTTAGTCTAAAGATCATCATTGTGTTATCAGAAATCTACTGTCAAATTGACTATCACATTATTTGCTTCCTAACCACTGGCAGGAAGGACATTTCTAAATCAATTATATGTAATTTCATCTTGAATAAAATGTCTCTTTTTCTTACTATTGGAAACAGCTAACAAAAATGTTTATTTGACTTTAAGAAGTAGTTCACAATCTCCCACTAAATAAGGCCCGTGCATTTTAACCTGTCATTCAAGACCCTATATAAACCAGCGCCAACCTATCTTTAGAGTTTTCTCCTCCTACCCAGTTTGACACATCCCAAACTCCTAAACCATTTACTTTCCTAAACATGTTTTGTGTTTTTCTGCTCACCTATCTTCCTGCCTTGAATGTCTTCCAAGTTGTCTCTGCATTTTAAAGTCTAACCTATTTCAAGGCTGATCTACTTCTAGGTCCTTAATAAAAACACCCAGATCCTCTTTTCTCCTAAATACTCCATCTTCCCTTTCTTCATCAATGTCAGAGATCATCTCACTGTGCTATGTAATTCAAAAAGAATCTCTTCTTATATCCCTAAAATTATTTAGCACATCCAAATATATACTAAGAAAAGATCCCTTATGAGGTTTTTGAAAGATTCTCGAAGTCGGAAATCATATTTTTAGCTGTTTTTCTTCCCTGTGTCATTAAACGTGTCTTAGTTGGAGAACGTGTGCTCATACAAAATAATATGGGATTGAGTATATGACTAGTAAAAAGGAACAAAAGGTGTCCTGCAGCTTTAATTATAATAACAATATAGGCTAAAATAGACAGATTTCAACATTATGATTCAATCATAATTGTCTATGTCATCCTAAAATATCTAATAAAATTGTTTTAGGGCTGTCCCAAGAAGACTTTATGTCAATGTAAGAAATACCCATTTAAAAAATTCCACTCTTTGAAGTCTTTGCAATACTAGAAGCCAAGTCACTACTCCTTAACCCCCTGTCCCTGGACTTATCCCAAGGCTGTAATAAAGATTTATTAATTATATACAGATTTATATTTTCAAAGCACTTTAGAGCCATTAATTTGTTAAGCCAAACAACATACAGTAGAACAAGGTGGGTGTGAATCAGTGCATTTGACAGATAAGAAAACAGCAGGAATACGAAAGTGATCTTTTCTCAGCCAGGAGCAGTCAGGGGTTCCTTCGAGTGCTAGACCTGAAGTTTTTCCACTGTAAAAACAGCCAAACAATTGGCCTGACCTTTTTTTATTATAATTTCAATTATTCTTAATTTCCATGGTCAAGCAGAGTTAGGAGTGAATCTTATGTTCATGATCTTTAGTTCAAATATATGACTAATCGTAAAATGATGTTTTAAATTTTCAGTTATAATTAGTTTTAGTTTCAAGGTCTTAAGATACCAGTTAGTAATCAAGCATTATAATTCTTTAAATACCATTGAAAAAGTAATTGTCAGTACCCAGATAAATGAAAATAAAGCCTACAGCTGCATTTTGTGGTTGGTGATTTGAACTGGGCTGAAGAACAATCTTTCTAAAAGACCTGATATTTTAAACTCTAATGTTATGAGAAAATACATATGTATGTGATAAAAATATCACCTCTAAAATATAATATGCATTTATCTTCAGAGATATAAATTTTACCAAAGATAACTTTTTCCTTCAAAGTTTTAGTTACATGTCATTGCAAAATTGATTTAAAAGTAGATTTTCTCCCTTTATATTCAAGGTTGTGATTTGAGGCAATGTGATAGTAAATTATTCAGTTATTTTCTCTCTACTCTTGGACCAAACAAATCTCTAAAGAAATTGTCGGTTCCTAGTCAGTATCTGAGGAATGCAGTGTTATTTTACCCCAGTGCGAATAAGGATTTTCCACCTTTATTTATGGCTGGCATTTTTATGTTTCTGACTCACGCAACCACTCTCTCACTGTGAAGCCAGTTGTATTTCCTGAGAGGTTAAGATAATTTACCATTGTTGGATATGCCTTTTGCCCATGCTGGTACAGAGAATTAGACATATGACTGCTGTTAGTGTCAATTTTAGTGGTCCATAAGGTAAAAATCAGGACTTTGCATAAAAAGCATCTGTGTCCTTTGATACAAAACCTTCAAAGTGTTTGCATATGTCCATGTACTCAGGTGCCTATTCACAGGCACACCACCACCAGTGGGACAGAAGATAGAACAATCTATGTAATTTTGACAGTAAGTGGTCACCTGCATGAAGAGGGAACTGAATTGACTGTTGAGCTCATGTATTTGAGCTCACGTATTTTAGACCTTCTATTATTTTTTTCTTTGAATTTGTTTTGTAAATCTGACAAAATCACTAAGGATTTATAACAAATCAACAATTAGAATATATAGATTACATCTAAATTGCTCAGACAATTTATACTGATTATTTCTTTTTTTCTTTTTTTTAAGATTTTACTTATTTATTTTAGAGAGGGGAAGGGAGGGAGAGAAACATCATTGTGTGGTTGCCTCTTGCACGGTCTCCTGCCGGGGACCTGGCCTGCAACCCAGGCAAGTGCCCTAAACTGCGAATTGAACCAGTGACCTTTTGATTTGCAGGCTGGTGCTCATTCTACTGAGCCACACCAGCTAGGATGATACCAATTTTTTCTTTGCAATTTCATGCATCATTTCCTTGTTAATATCACTTCAGTCATTTTCACATGTTCACAAAAAATATTACCGACACTTCGAACAATATCACTGACCTGGGGTGTCTTAAAAAACAACTTCCCCTGAAATGACTGATACATGACCCCTCTGGGGGAGAAAAAAAAGTTCATCTTCCAAAGCAACCAACTCAGGTTAAACTTTTAAATGTCTTCAATCCACTCTCTTTTCAAGTATCCTAAGGGAAGTTAGAGTGCAAGGGTCAAAACTGCATCTGAGTTTCATTATAGGACACTGTACTAGGATACCTCTTGAGACCTTTCTTCCTTCAAGTTACAGCATATGTTATTCTTAAAGGTGGAAAGGCTATTTTCTCCCTCCACATCACTGGAAATCCAGGCCTCTTGCCTCATTTAGCTACTTTGATGTTTTCTTTGGGGTTGGGGCTGCTAGAGGAATTGATTTAAGAGAGACTTCTGTTTTAGCATCATGATTGCTTTAAATGATAAAATAATGACAAATAGCTGGCTCAAATGAAGTATTTTAAAAGAGACACAAAGCAATGCAAATTTTCCCAACCTTTAAACTGGCAGTGCCGTTCTTCCTAATTCTGTGTTTAAAATGTAAAAAAAAAAAAAAAAAAAAAAAGTTAATGGACACAAGTGCAAATTTACTGTTTATAGAAAGCGTGCATGTATGTACACATACATTTGTGTACACATTCACATATGGATGTATATATATAGCTTTAGAAGTAGAAAGGACATGAACTATGCAAGTCTCTTGAAACAGCATGTACTTCTTAGCGACTTTAGTGTTTCTTTAACAGCTGCTTTCATAGCATAGTAAAATCCATGAGGCACTAATCACTAAAGATTACCTCTAGGTAAAGTAAAAATAATACTCTGACCCACGTTGTTAGCCTTTGCACTTGCTTGTACCATACAGTGAGTTTTTTTAATGCAAGGTGGAAATTAAACTGACATCTGGAGAGCATTCCTGCCCCATCCAGATCGTCATCTCTTACTCCCTAAACACCAACGCACATTGTGTTGAGGTTTAACTATGCCCACTCATCTTTTGTCCTTAACTCTCTGTAGTGTGGAAGTGTGCAGTACTGATTTCTTTTCAGATAAGTTCTGAACTATATGGTAATTTGCTCCAAGTAAAATAAACTACTAAAAAGTTCTTTACTACTCTGGCCCTGCAATGGCTAAACAAGTTCCAACGCAAACTCAGACTGAGACAGATTAACACAAACATAATCAAATCTATGTAAGTGTAATTTGATTTAATGTACTCACTTTTCTAATATTCTTATTTCTATTTTTAATAAACTTATTATTTTATAATTGTTTTAGATTCATAAAAATTATGAAGATAATACAGAAAGTTCCTATGTACTTCACATGTACTTTCTCCTATTCTTTACCTTCTAAAATTGGCATAGAATATCCTTTACAATTAATGAGGCAATATTGATACACTATTATTAGCTAAAGCTCATAGTCAGATTTCTTAGTTTTTAACCTAGTGCCATTTCTCTGTTTCTGTATCTCGTCTATAAAATCATATTGGGCTTAGTTGTCATGTCTTCTTAGGTTCTTCTTGGCTGTGACATTTTTTCAGTCTTTCCTTGTTTTTCTGACTTTGATATTTTTTAGGGGTACTGAGTAGGTATTTTATAGAATGTACCTCGACTGGAATCTGTCTAATGTTCTTCTCATGATTAGACAGGTGTTATAGGTTTGGAAAGGAGAACCATAGAGGTAAATCATCATTTTCATCAAACCACATTAAAGGTATATACTATCCACAGAACTTATCACTGACTTTGACCTTGACCACCTGGCTAAATAGTGCTGGTTAGGTTTCTGTTCTGTAGTTACTCTTTCCTCTTCCTTTCCATGTTTTGCTCTTTCGAAGGAAATCACCATGTGTAGCCCACCCCTAGAAAGGAGGAAGGCGTGCCACAACTACCTCAGAGCAGAATAGCTCCATATATTATCTGGAATTCATCTACAGGGGAGCCTTTTGATTCTCTTTCACTTATTTATTTATTCAGTCATTCATTAATTTACACCAGTGTGAACATGAGGATATTAATTTTATATTTGGGTTATAGTCGAATACTACTTTATTTTTTTCTAAAATTCTTCCAGCTATGGCCACTGGGGATTCTTTAAGGTAGCTTCTGCATCCCTGTGCCATATATCATGTATGTAGGTGCATATATATATATATATATATGTACATACTTTATATATTTTTCACTGTCTTACTTTCCATCAGTACAAGCAACTGCAGCAGGATCTTATTGTATATTTTCTTCTCCTAAAATCAGATGCTTATCCAAGGAATTCTGGTTTCTTTTAATGGGACATAGTATTAGAAAACAAGATTAGCTACTATGTAAAGATTTGTGTGGAGTCAGGAAATTTGTATACACAAATAATGAAATCCTGAGTAAACCACACATTATCTACTTTTCTCTTAATTATATTGAAATACATTACAGTTCACCCCTACTTTAAAAGTGATGCAGCCAATAGGCTAAAGAGAGTTTCTTCAATAAATGGTATTAGGAAAATTAGACAGATATGTGCAGAAAAATGAAACTAGACCACCTTCTTATACCACACATAAGAATAAATTCAAGATGGATTAAAGGTTTAAATATTAGACTCAAAACCATAAAAACCCTAGATAAAACATAGGTAGTAAAATCTCAGACATTGCTAGTAGCAATGTTTTATCTGATAAATCTCCCCAGGCAAGGGAAACAAAAGAAAAAATAAACAAATCAGACTACATCAAACTGAAAAGTTTTTGCACAACAAAGGAGACCATCAACAAAATAAAAAGACAACCCACTGAATGGGAGAACTTATTAGCCAACACATCTAAGAAGGTGTTAGTATTCAAAATTTATAACAAACTTAAAAAACTCAACACCATAAAAATAAACAATCCAATTAAAAAATGGGTAAAGGACCTGAATAGACACTTCTCTGAAGAAGACATGCTGATGGCCAATAGACATATGAAAAGATCCTCAATGTCACTAATCATTAGAGAAATGAAAATTAAAACCACAAAAATGAGATATAAGCTCACATGTGTCAGGATGGCTATCATCAATAAATCAACAAACAAGTGTTGACAAGGGTGTGCAGAAAAGGGAACCCTGGTGCATTCTTGATGGGAATGCAGACTGGTGCAGCCACTGTGGAAAGCAGTATGGAGATACCTCAAAAAATTAAAAGTGGATCTGCCTTTTGACCCAGCAATCCCACTTCTGGGAATATATCCAAAGAAACCCAAAATACTAAATCAAAAGAACATAATCACCCCTATGTTCATTGTGGCATTATTTACAATTGCCAAGATATGAAAATAGCCCAAGTGTCCATCAGTAGATGAGTAGATAAAACAACTATAGGACATTTACACAGAGGAATACTACTCGGCTATAGAAAAGAAGAAAATTTTACCCTTTGTGATAGCATAGATGGATGTGGAGAACATTATTAAACTAAATGAAATAAGCCAGTCAGAGAAAGACAAATGCCATATGATTTCAGTTATATATGGAATCTGAAGAACAAACTGAACTAACATGCAAAATAAAGACAGACTCATAGAGAACAGGATGACAGCTATTGAATGGGGGAGGTTAGGGAGTGGAGGGATTGAGAAAAAAGGAAAGTGGACTTATGTACATGGACAACAGTGTGGTGATTACAGGGGAGTGGAGAGTATAGGGGTTAAACAGCAATGAAAATAATACAATAAAAGTATTTTTTAATAAAAGTATTGCAGCCATTCCTAACATCACAGAACATAAGTAATATTTTCTGTTGCATTAAACTTATTTGATATTCACAAGGTGAAAGTAAAGAACATTTTCTAGAATCAAATTAGAATGCTCTTATGGCCATTTTAATCTTTAATCATGAGTTTTTTAATAGTTTTTTTTTTCATCATATAAATGAAAACTTCTTGATGGATCTTCCTGATTTAGGTGTGGAAGCTCAAAAATTAATTTAAAGACTGTTGCATGAGTGATGATCTTAAATCAAAAATACTTAGGAATTTTGAATAATGAGGCAACCATTAAGGGACTACAACCCATTAAGGGTACGTTATAAATACTTCACAATTTAAAGTTGTCATTTTCACATTGATATTTTTTAGAGAGGTAAATTATCACCAACATCACCATCATTATCAATTGTTCAGGGAAATTCAACTGGTTTAAAAATCAGCTCATTCATTACTGAGCACAGTGAGAAGACAGAGAAGGAATCATACACAAAGATGAATTCACACTTTTCCATAAAGCCTACTCCAATAGCATCCTGCCGGCCCAATTTCCCTTTCCTAACCTCTTTTTCATTTATAATAATAAAATGCCCTTCCACATAGAACTGCAAATGGTGTGCTGACCTAACTCTGCCTAGGATAGATATAAAGTTCAATTTGTATTGAAGTAGGAGGTCTTCTGAGAAACTTAACATATCTTTTTTTCTCCAGCCCTAATATTATTTAGGTGGGCAACTTTTTAAAATAACTCAAACATTTACACTTTGCTTAGATCTTTCCTATTATTTTTTTATTATTTGATCCTAATGCCTATGAAGTTATTTAAAATTTTTAAAGAGACACTTTCCATATAAAGAAACCAAACCTCAATGTTACAAAGTAATTTTCTTAGAACTTTAAGTTGTATTAGTGATCATTTTGAAGGTGAGTTCTCCTCTGGGGCAGGCTGAACAATGGGAAAGTGACATACCTAGAACTGAAGTACTCTTTGGGTGTGAGGAAGACGGAGAAACTTCCTCTGCACTCAGAGTTGACCCAAGAAGAGAGAGGAGGTGGCAAATTCTGGGTCAGCGTGAATCTGAGACTGGAAGATACTCAAGGTTGAGCCAGACTAGTGAGGGGAAGTCAAGTCCTAGCACAGGCAGTGGTACGGGAAAGAGCAGGGACGCTGGGAGAAAATTGTTGTGTGCGTATAAACTGAAAAGCTTTATCTTACTAAGGTATCTTTATTTTTTTGTGTTTCCAGAGTACTTTTATTTTTATTTTTGTACTCTTTTTTAATTTTTTTATTGTTCAAAAACAGTTGTCCCCATTTGTCTCCATTATTCTCCCCTGCCCTACACACCCCACGCCTCCCACATTTAATCCTCCCCCTCACTGTTGTCTTTGTCCATGGATCCTTTATATCTGTTCCTTGAGTTGGCCCTTCCTCTTCTTTCCCCTGTTATCCCCCTCCCTCTCCCACTCTGGTCACTGTCAGTTTGTTCTTTATTAAATGGGAAGTCTAGGCCATTGATGAATGAAGTATTAGCATATGCCTTCTCACCATGCATGTAGAAAAATCACAGCCTAATCAGTGGTACACTAAGTCCCCAAAATATTTCTGGTGTATGAACAGGGCCACCCAAGCTCCAGACCACCAGCCATTAGTGATGGCTCACATCCAAGTCCAGATTATCCTGTGATGTGACAAGAACACAAGCAAAACCGGATCACCTGTGTTACAACAGATACATGTGCTATATTCAGATAATACAAAATTTCATACATTTAAAATATGTCTTTGAAATCAAATTAACATATCTAATTATGTCTCAGAAGTGCAAGAAAGTTAGTTTGGAATGGTATTAAGGTAAAACTTTATCATTGAGGTCAATATTATTTAAAAGGACAATAAAGCAGAAATTAGAATGTGAAAACTTCATATACCTAGAGTAGGTCATACTCTATGTAAATAGAAAGAAATAGATTTGTTGATGCAGTTTGAAGTTGATGCCGTCTTCTAATTTACTGGAATTTTTATTTATTATATTACTATGTTTTAATTGTAGCAACAGTCATACATTCCCAGGTACATGATTTTCAGTTTAATCAATTTGTTTTTAGTTATATAAGTAAACATTCCAATGTCCCCATTGCTACTATTATTATTCACTCTATTAAAAGGATAACATTAGTTCAATACTAGAGAAAGTCACCTGAACTATTTTATTAAAAAAGACAACACAGTTTTTTTCTCATTAATTCAAATATAAAAACTGATTTTTTTTCTGATAACAGTCTCAGTTTTGTTGGCAACATTTAAAGTGGATCTCTTAAAATATTTAGTTTTTATTTGCAAAATCTCTTCCACATTCTTTCAACGGAAAACATACTGAACAAAAGTATATATATATGTATATTGCAAACATCATGTTAAACATTGCCAAGAACACAGAGATAAATGAGGCATCACAATTACCCACAAGGCGATTCTAGGCTAATTGGGTGAGATAACCAAATAACTTAATCACAAGAGTGAATGCAGGTGCTATGAGAAGGACTTGGAAGAGAAGTTCAGGATTTGGAGCCAGGCTACTGTGAAGTCCTAGTCCTTACCAAGCATTAGTTTTGTGGTCATGCAATCACCCAGGATCCTTAAATTTCAGGGTAGTCATTTGTAAAATGGGACTTTTATGTGAAATCAAGAGAATACTTTTTATATAGCCCAACATAAATTAAAAAGGCAAGCTGATAGCCAGGGTTTCAAATGATGAATGAAACAACGATGTGTTATCATTAGGAATATGGTCTACCTCACAGGTGTGCATCCATTTGCTAAGAAAATGGTGCTGGAGGCTGGGTGGATCACACCTACAGAAAACAAAAAAGAAGGCATTTCCAGGGAAGGAAACAGCATGGCATGGAGACTGTTAAATTCAGGTCATTTTCGGCAAACATGGATGATTACATTTGGCAGAATATGAACCACGGATACTGGGATAGTGAGAAAACCAGTTGAAAAGATCAGGTAAGTCTTGATGCCAGGGGTTTACAGACGTGCTTATGTGAATGTAATTTTAGACACAGTATGTAATGGTCAAGTGGTTTATAAAGTCAGGACACAGTTTGTTCTGAATGAAAAGAAGGCACACCTGATGGCAGCACAAAAGATGGACTGGAATTTAGAGTAAAGGGAGGGTGAAAGTGGGCTGCAATCACAGGGTGAGTTTGAACTGGGGCAGGAACAGTAGGAATTAGAACAGTGCCAGACTGGGAGAATCTGATGATTCTGAAGTCCAAATCATTAGGTAAGGCCCCTGGGGCCTCTCTATTTAGCCACTAAATATAAATTTCTTTCTTTCTTTCTTTTTTTTTTCATGTCTAGGTCCTGATTTTCTCAGGATTTTTTTTTACTTTTTTTTTTATTGATTATGCTGTTACAGTTGTCACATTTTCCTCCTTCACTCCCCTCCACCCTGCCCACCCCCTCCCACCCACATTCCCCCCTTCAGTTCATGTCCATGTGTCATAAGTTCTTTAGCTTCTACATTTCACATACTATTCTTGCCCTCCCCCTGTCTATTTTCTACCTACCATCTATGCTACTTATTCTCTGTACCTTTACCCCCTCTCTCCTCCTCCCACTTCCCTGTTGCTAACCCTCCATGTGATCTCCATTTCTGTGGTTCTGTTCCTGTTCTAGTTGTTTGCTTAGTTTGCTTTTGTTTTAGGTATGGTTGTTACTAACTGTGAATTTGAAGTCTTTTTTTACTGTTCATATTTTTCATCTTCATTTTCTTAGGTAAGTCCCTTTAACATTTCATATAACAAGGGCTTGGTGATGATGAACTCCTTTAACTTGGCCTTATCTGAGAAGCACTTTTTCTGCCCTTCCATTCTAAATGAAAGCTTTGCTGGATAGAGCAATCTGGGATGTAGGTCCTTGCCTTTCAGGACTTGGAATACTTCTTTCCAGCCCCTTCTTGCCTGTAAGGTCTCTTTTGAGAAATCAGCTGGCATTCTGATGGGAACTCCTTTGTAGGTAACTGTCCCCTTATCTCTTGCTGCTTCTAGAATTCTCTCCATTTTTACCTTGGCTAATGTAATTATGATGTGCCTTGGCGTGTTCTTCCTTGGGTTCAACCTCTTTGGGACTCTCTGAGCTTCCTGGACTTCCTGGATGTCTATTTCCCTTGACAGATTGGGGAAGTTCTCCTTTATTATTTGTTCAAATAACTTTTCCACTTGTTGTTTTTCCTCTTCCCCTTTTGGTATCCCTATAATTTGGATGTTGGAACATTTAAAGATGTCCTGGAGGTCCCTAAGACTCTCCTCATTTTTTTGAATTCTTGTTTCTTCATTCTTTTCTGTTTGGTTGTTCCTTTCTTCCTTCTGGTCCACTCCATTGATTTGAGTCCCAGTTTTCTTCCCATCAGTATTGGTTCCCTGTGCGTTTTCCTTCATTTCTCTTATTGTGGCCTGCATTTGTTCATCTGATTTATGACCAAAGTCAACCAATTCTGTGAGCATTCTGATCACCAGTGCTTTGAACTGTGCATCTGATAGGTTGGCTATCTCTTGTTCACTTAAAAAAATTGGCTCTGGGGATTTCAATTCTGTTTGAGCCATCTTTTTTATTTTCCTTTGGTCTGGTTGCAGGTGTTACTTATGGGCAGTGGAGCCTTAGGTGTTCACCAGGTCGGCGCCCCCCAGTCACTGGGTTGTGACATTGTATGTGGGTCTGAGAGGGAACAATGGCACCTGCTCTACTCTCTCTAGGACTTCAGTCCCCTTTACCGCCTCCCACAAGCAAATTGGGCCCCTCTGGTGCTGGCCTCTGGCGGGTGGGCTTGTGTACTTTCTCGGACCCTGTGGGTTTCTCCAAAGAGCCTCCTGTGAGGCTGAGAGAATCTTCCGGCCTCAACCCCCACAGGTGTTTTCAGTTGGTGCTCTTAGGCTTTGTTTCCTGGTGGTGCTGGGTCCCTGGGTTGCACGGTCTGTGTCGCTACCCATTTTCGCTTAGTTTGTGCATGAATGTGTGGCTGCGGTGCACTGGGTCTGCCCGTTGCCTCCTGCGCCCAGGGTCTGCCACCGATCCATCAGCTGCCCCTGCGTTTCTGGGGTCTGCCAACTGCCGTCTGAACCCTGTGTGCCCCTGTCTGCCAGGCACTGCTCTTTCCTGCTGGGAGCCCTCGACCCCTCTCGTAGGCCTCCGACTCTGCCCCTCCTTACTGGTCTGGATGTACGGTAGTCAGACTTCCATTCGGTTCATTTCTCTCTGTTCTGGTTGTTTCTTGTTTCTCAATTTTTGTTGTCATTAGTTTTGGTTGCGTGAGGAGGCACAGTGCGACTACCTATGCCTCCATCTTGGCCGGAAACTAAATATAAATTTCTAACTCATGATCTTAATGACATCTCAAATTCAATGACATTTTTCATGTCTCCTCTAAATTTGCTTTTCCTACTTGAAACTGCTAATAGTGCCATGGCTAAATTTTATTCATTACATCATCCCTGCAAATTTTGAGGTGAGTGTACTCTATTTTGACTCAAGGTATCCCCAACCTCCTCAGCTTCCCTAGTCAGAAGCATTAAAGTCATCAATAATCACTTTCTCTCCTTTACCTCTTCTATCCAGTAATTTGCGAGTCTACTCAATTCCTCCTTGTCTTTGCCATCTGTCCTTCCTATCCCCTTCAGGCCACCATCTTATATTTACCCCTTCATCATCTTTCTCCTAAATTATTGCAAATGTTTACTTGCAATCATTTCTTGAAAAATCTTTTAATTCATTGCTTCTTATGCTTCTATACTTATTTTAGAATCAGCTTGTTAATTTATGTAAAAATATCCTGCTGGGCTTTTTATTAAATTTGTATGTATAGATTCATGTTAAAAGAATTGATATTTATGCAATACTGAGTTTTTTATTCCTTCGAAATAAATTTCTTTCCTTTTATTTAGGCCTTAAAATCTCTCAATAATGTTTTGTAGTTTTCAGTGTAGAGGGTTTTTTTTTCCATATTTTGTTAGCTATCACTAAAATGAATTGTTTGGTGCCATTGTAATTGTATTGTTCTTTAATTTTCTATTTTGTATATTGATATTGAATCTAGTAACTTTGATAAATATACAAAGAATTCATTAAACAATAGGGATAATTATATCTACATGTGACCATATGGATGAATCTCACAAATATGTTATTGGAAAAAAGAAAGTAGTCAGAACAGTGCATGTGATGCGATTCCATTTATATGAAATACCAAACCAGGTGGAACAAATCTCTGCTGTTTGATGTCAGGATACTGATTCCTTTTGGGGATTAATCACTGCAAGAAATTACAAAGGGGCTCATGAATAACTGATAATGTTCGTGTCTTCATCTGGATTCCAGTTACAAGCATGTGTTCAGTAAGTGAAGTCAGAAATCTGAATATTAGTGTGCATTTTTTTGTATACTAGACTTGGTGAAAGGTTATCAAAATTAAAAGAACAGAGATGAGTCTTACTCCCAGTTAGCTTTTACTACTTATCATACTTCATGTTGTGTTGATGATGGGGAAGCAGAGAGGTACAAACACTGGGAGTGGTTTGCACAATGGGTGTATTATATATTCCTAAGAAATTCCCAAACTATGACATGTTTTCATGTTTCACTGCTACAGCAACTTAGCTGTACTTGAGTTCCTTCTGAATTCCAAATACATTTTGACCCTTAAAGCTCCAGGAAAAAGCAGGGACGGAGCCACAATGAAAACAGATTTGCTCTGACAATGACAGTCATGCAAAGTCAAAGTATGAGGTGGGAGACAAGGACTTGCTTGTTGGTGATAACAACTGCTAAGTAAAGGTAACACCATGTGGAAGAGGTCAACTTTATGGGAAAATGTTATCATGTTAAGTTCTAGTGTAATTTTCTCACTGAGATGCCTTGTACACTGAGTATAGTATTTAATTCTTAGTAATTGCTATCGAAAGCATGCTAAATAGCCAGGGGATGTACATTCAAGAACTTCATGTTTGAGAATTGCACTTTTTCTTACCTAACAGATGGTATATGATTTTGCAGTTGTACTTGTGTTCTATATATTTATTTATAGCTTTATCTTAGTAGGTATACCCAAACGCCTCCCACCACTCTGGCAAGGATTCTAAGCTTATTATTATAAGAATGTTTTTCAATATGTTTATGTTTTATACATATAAAATAACTAAGGCTATAGAATTTATCTAAATAACACCATAGTACACACTGATATCAATTTTAGGTCTGTTTTTAATGGACTTCCAAACTTCTTAATTGATCTTAACAATATTGTACACAAGCAATATAAATATACTTTCCCCCTCTAATCATATCCTTAAAGCTTATGTTACCTTCAAATAAAAATATACTGGTGTCTAATCTGTACTGTTTAAAAATAAGTAGAAATTCTTAGCAGGAAAGAAAAACAACATCCAAAATAACCCAACTCTATCCACGTACTGTGTTTAAGAGAGCAACATATATTGTGGACATGTACATTACTGAAAATTTAGATTTGAGATTTTTAAACATTAATTACCTGCAAAGAAACCTACCAGCACATTCAAAAGCTGTCCTGAGCTTAGTTAGCATAGTCATTTTACATCTCAGCGAAGTCATTATGCTTTGAAGGAGCTTTAGAAATGTTCAAGGTGTTTAATTCATTTTCAAATTTAACAATTCCATCACAAAATAAGGTTGGTGTGAAATGGTTAAAGATTAAGTGATATTATGGTGAGAATTTTAAAATATCATCTATGTATTTTAAAACAACAAATTGAATATAATAAAAATAATAGAAATATTGGCGAATGTTTTCTACAGAACAAATGCAAACATAAATAACAAGATATGCACCTGACATTCCTTTCTATACTTTCTTTGACTATTACTGGTAAAAATTATCTAATCAGTTTGGCAAAAAATGATGGCAATAAAGGCTGTAATGCTCAAATAAGGAGCAATTTTTCCACAGCAGACACCTTTTAAAGCAAGTCAAATTAGAACAGATAGACCAAATTGCTACTGTTTTAGCTTTCGAGATGGACTACAAGGTCTGTCCAGAAAAAGTCCAGCCATTGTTAATATAATGAGAACAGTTTGTGGGACATCAGCATAGCCTGGCAACTGAGGAAAGTAGACTGGAATGCACATGCATGAACAATGATGACTTCACTGTACTAGTCAGCAGGTTTGGGAGATGCTGTCAAGTGAGCATGTGTACTGTGTGGCCATTGCATTCAAAATGAGCAAGCAGAGCAATGGATCTGCATCAAATTAGGTTAAGCTTGAATATTCCTCCATACAAACCATTCAGATGATTCAGAAAGCCTCAGCTATGGGCAACTGGTGATTGGCAGCTTCATCAAGACAATGTGCTTGTTCATGCATCACATCTCATGTAGAGCTTTTGGTGAAAAATTAAATCACCCAGGTGACTCAGCCCCACTACAGCCCATATTTGGCACCCTGCAACTTCTGGTTTTTCCCAAAACTAAAATTACCTCTGAAAGGGAAGAGATTTCAGACCATTGATTAGATTCAGGAAAATATAATAGGGCAGCTGATGGCAACTGGGAGAACTGTGTGAGGTCCCAAGGTGCCTACTTTGAAGGGGATTGAGGCATTAATGTTTCTTGTATCTTCTTCAATAAATGTCTCTATTTTTCATAGTACATGGTTACATACCTTCTTGACAGACCTCATATATATGTTCCATTAATATGATTGGTCTTTAATTAAGAAATTTAAACTCTAAAAAAATTCTTGCAAGTAGAACACTGTGTGCAAATTCAAAATGACAATGTTCTTCAAAGCTCAAGTCTTTTACTTTCATAAATTCTGCTATGTGGGTTGGATCACTAAAAAAATGGATCTGAGTCAGGGTGAAATCCATCTCAAATCAAGGAAGACAACTCAAAAACTGTACATGTCAACTCAAGCAAATGCAGAGTAAGCAGCAAGTAGAACTTTGAATGGGTTTGAAAGAATTACCTCAAAAATCACTGATATGGACCCTTCCCATGAGCATCCATAAACCTACCACAATATGCTTTCATTTCATGGCTGTGCAATGTGGTGCCTAAGCTACTGGCTAGCCTATCAGAAAGCCAAAGGCTTCATTCCAACTCAACTGCTGTCAGCTCCAGCAGCAGCTTAGGTCTAGGTTAGCAGATAGATTGAAGTTTAGGGGTACAGAAAGAGCAACAGATGTCCCAAAAGGTATCATCCCAGAATCCTGTCTTCACTGATATAAGAACAGTTTTTCTGACATAACTGATGTATAATAAATCTACATTCTGTGGCCCATAAGATGTACAGACTTATTATGAAGCAATTTAGGCTATAAATTACAAACATCAAAGAACTCTTAAATACATTTCCAATTTTTTTAGTTAGACATCAGGTTATCAAATAGAAGAGTTTAAAGCACTTATTAAAAGGCAATTTACCACTGACTGATGTGGCTCAGTAGATTTAGTACCAACCTACAAACCAAAGGGTCACCAGTTTGATTCCCTGTCAGGGCACATGCCTGGGTTGCCAGCCAGGTTCCCAATAGAGGGTATGCAAGAGGCAACCATGTGTTGATGTTTTTCTCCCTGTCTTTCTTCCTCTGTTGCTCTCTCTGAAAAATAAATAAAAATAAAATCTTTTTTTAAAAAATCAATTTAACAATTTTAAATAAAAAATATTAATGGTTGAAGGGAAATGGACTTTTTTAGTACAAAGGAAGACTGTATTACAGTATTTATTTTTGAGTAAAACATTCCTAAAGAAAAGAACTCAAAATAATCATTTTGTTTAACCCTCAAACATGATTTTAGCAGGTGCAGGCAAGCTCAGAGTACAGAATAGTATTCTATTCTGTACTTTGACCTTGAAAAATACTTAGCATCTGTGTGCCAGCAACAGGCCACAGCACCCTGAGAAAGTAGATGCAGCTGAAGCAAGGATTCAATTACAGTGGAAAAAAAAGATCAATCTGTAAAAGTCTTTTAGGTGTAAGTGAGCAAAGCATTATTTGCTGCTGTTAAATTTGCAAGGTAATTGAAGTCATTATCCACTTCAGGGCACTAAAGAGGATTCTTCATAATAAAGGGGAAATGGTGACTAAGAGATTTTGAAAATCTTGGAAGAAAGAAACCACAGATAAGATGCTCTGACTGTGGCTGCCACAGCTGTAAATTGCTGAACCACGTAAGAAAACAACACTATTTTCAGAGAGTTGAAGATTTATGTTTGAGTACATGGATTTTTTCCTGAATAAATTAAATGAATAGTGCCAAGGTTTTCTCAACTCAAACTTAGACCTGAGTTAGTGAATCCTGGACAACTGTCATAAACAACCAAGCTTCCTGATGAGACTAAACACAAGAGTATTCTCTATCTGCATTTCTTCATTAGGAGAACATGTAAATCTCACTATGATCTTTGGTAACCCTCTGGGAACAGAAAATACTGTTGCCAGAATAACCACTATTTAGATAGAGCAGAACTGGTTTGTTGTATAAACTTGGTGGTATACAGCTTGTGCTGTGCTAATCTTGTATGTCTTATCCAATCTGTGACTTTTTTCAAAATAGGGCTCAAAAAAGATTTGGAGTTGAATAAGCATAACTTCTGAGTTCTGAAGGAACTACACTTGTTTGAGTTAACAGACAACCCGGGTTGTTGCTAAAAGAATTTCAGTGTAGGTGAAATGATGTTGTTTTTAGTGGTTATGGGCTAACTTGTACTCCTGCCGACCTTAGAATGTGACTGCAGAGTATCTTGACAGAGGCGATTTAGTGAAAATGAGGTCATTAAGGTGGGATTTATCCAATATGATTGATGTCCTTATAAGAAGGGGTAATTTGGACACAGACTTGTACAGAAGGAAGGCAATTTGAAGACACAAGGAGAAAATTGCCATCTCCAAGCCAAGCAGAGAGACCTAGAACGAATTCTTCCCACACACCCTTTAGAAGGAGCCATGGCTACCAACACGGCGTTCTCAGACTTCTAGTTTCCAGAACTGTGGAAACATACATTTCTGTTGTGTGAGTCACATCTTTGAAGCAGTCTTAGCAAACTAATACACGTTCATTTACCTAGTTTCCTTCTAGGAAACAAATTTATCAAAAATTCTGGCCAAGTACATTTGATCTCTTTCTGCTTTTTCTCCCTAACTGATGAGTTTGAGGCAAAGAGCAGACTGCAGATGCAGTTTCCCAAAGTGAGTTGTTCCATTGCCTCCATTGGAAGGTGGGGTGTGGAAAGCCCATTTTTCTCTAATGTCCAGATGTATATTCCCAGCAATATTAGTGCCATTTTGCCTCTCTTCCTCTTGGTTCTCTTGCTAGTTTCTTGGTTCGTTCTGAAATTATATAGGGAAGAGGGGTGCTATTTATTGACACCTTTCAATGACTTGAAGAAACGAGTTAATTGTGGATTGGATTGCATCAATGAAAAGGGGACTGAGATCTACTTTAATAGTAATGACAGTTTGTATGATGATCACAAAATCTTTTTATTTTAATTTTTTAACTGCTAGAACCATTTTTTTTTTCTCAACCTTGCCTACTTCTAGGTGATACTGCCCTGTTCTAGTTGAGGGAGACTTGGTAAACATTAGATTTAGGGACATCATCCTGGCATCATTAAACATGCCCTAGAGTTGTTATTGTTTTCAAGATTTTCTTTTGATGTGTATTGTACCAGGAACAGATGAACAAACCACATTCAGAATTGCTGAACTATTTCTCAAAATATTTTTCAGATTTTTAAAAACCAAAATGTGTTCTCGTAAACACTTTTGCCATTAAAGCAGTGTGTGTTGGAAGGAAAATTCTTTCCATGTGTATCTTATTCATTTACACTTAACTCATCAAAAAGTTGTTTGGAGAAAAAACAATATTTGATTGCCTAGTAAATTGTTTTGATCTTTTTATTTTAAAAACAGGATATGTTATCAAAAGTAAACAAAACCCAACTTGGGTACTTGATTCTGAATTCTGTTGTTCTGAGTGTCAGTGTTCTATTCTTGAGCAATTGTCATCTCTAGGCCAAGCAATTTCTAAAATATTTATAAATGAGCATTACTTTCTAGAAAATGTTAACATGTTGGTCATCAAGGAACATGTATAAAGGACCCATAGACAAAGACAATGGGAGGGTGATTGAATGTGGGAGGTGGGGTGAGTAGGGTGGGGAGAGTAATGTGGAGAAATGGAGACAACTGTAACTGAAAAATAATTAAAAATTTTCCAAATTAACAAAGAAATGTTGGCCTATATACCTCTCATATATAATGACATCATGATAAAAATTTACCCCAATTAAAATGAAGAACTCCTTAGGTTATTAAAAGCTAGGCCATGGGGCACATAAACACAATGCTAAGACATATGTTTCAATGATTATTGAAGTAAAAACATCAGTGCTACTAGACGCTATAGATATTGAGAGATGAACACATAGTAATTTAGTCCAGATTTGCACTCATTCTGTACTTGAGACTGAATCAGCTTTACTAGTGAGCAGAATATTTCATAAGGACTTTAAACTCCTTTGAATAACTCATAACCTTGGAATGTAAATACTATTGAAACAAAAATGTGTTTTACAAACAATGTTTGGAAGATAATCAAAACAGTGATATTAAAGTATTATATATATTCAGAATTAGTGATAACTTTAATACATTTCTGAAGTTGGATGTATTCTAACCAAATAGGACTCATTTCCACTTTACTCCCTTGTGAGTTGTCACAAAGAGATGTACCTTCTCATTATTATAAAAACTCAAATTACCATGAGTTGTTTTAATATTTAGTAACACTTAAGCCTGTGAATATATAACTATAAACTTTTAAATATATATTGAATGATATATTAAAAATACATTAAAATAATTTGTAATATTCACATGATTACCCTGGTATAGTCATATTACTAATGGGCTATTAATTTTTTTAAAGATTATATTTATTTATTGTAAGACAGAGTAGAAGGGAGGGAGAAGGAGAGGGAGAGAAACATCAGTGTGTGGTTACTCCTCGCACATCCCCTACTGGGGACCTGGCCTGCAGCCCAGGCATGTGCCCTGACTGGGAATTGAACCAGCAACTCTTTGGTTCACAGGCCATCACTCAATCCACTGAGCTACACCATCCAGGGCTTAATTTTTTTATATTCTGTTTATTAGATATTATGCTCCTCCAGATTAGTTTTATCTATACAGTAAGAACATTCAAAAAAATGAAATAAAAGTTGATGAATAAACATTATCCCCCCCAACTAACTATAGATCAGTACTTCTCTGTAAAATATGTCTGTAAACTATTTTCCTAGAAAACATTTCCACTATAAAATAATTCTAAAATTATTATTGTTGCTATGAACTATTGAAATACTTTATATATGTTCTTTTCAATCCTCACAGTTACCTTACATTTTATAAATACTGTCTTCATATTACAGATGAGGAAACAGAGGATCAGAGAAATGGCATAACTTTCAAAGCTAGTAAGAAACCAGGCCGACATTTAAACTATGTGTGACTTGTTCTAATTACTGAGTTCTTTCCACTGTTACGTGATTTCTCTCAAATCTCTTAAGGAGAGTCTGTGATTTTTTTCTCTTGCAAGAACCACTGCATATTTTAAAAGGTTATTCATGGCTAACACTTTCTAACACAAAAATCTCTATTAAGATCAAATCAAACATCAGATTTTTTTTATTTAAAGGTGAAATTCCACATTCCTTTATAAGAAACAGCATAAGAAAATAACAAACATTATTTTCTAAGAGCTTAAGATCTATGCATGCGTAATTGGATTTTTCCTAGATACAGTTAATGAATGAATAATGCCAAGTTTTTCTCAACTCAACCTTAGCTCTCAGTTAGTGAATTCTGGACAACTGTCATAAACAACCAAGCTCTCTGATGAGACTAAACACACGAGTATCGTCTTTCTGCATTTCTTCCTTCTGAGAACATGTAAATCTCACTAAGATCTTTGGTAACCCTCTGGGAATGGAAAATAATTTTGCCAGGTATAACTGCTCTTTAGAGCAGGATTGGTTTGTTGTATAAACTTGGCTGGATACAACCAGTGCTGAGATGGTCTTATCACATCGGTGACTCCTTAAAAATAGGGCTCAAAAGGGATCTGGAGGTGAACAAACATAACTTCTGAGTTCCTAGAGGAGCCACCATCATTTGAATGGACAAATGACAGCTCATGGGTCAAATTTAGCTTTCTGTACAGGCTGAAAGCTAAGAATTATTTTTAGATTTTAAAATGACTGAAAAAACAGTTTTTTATGACATATAAAAATGTTATACAATTTAAATTTCAGTGTCCATAAATGCTTTCTTGGAACGTAGTCTCATTCATTTGTTCACTGTCCAAGGATGCTTATATGCTACACTGATAGAGTTAGTGATTGCAACAGAGACTGGTCTGCAATACCTAAAATATTCACTATCTGGTGTCTTACAGAAACATTTACTGATCCCTGATACATAATATAGTGGTGGAATAATACCTAAGGATCACAGTTTAAATAATGTGAATTAAGATATTTTCCTATTGTATATGGTAAAAATAAAGCTGCAAAGAATGGATTAATTGGAAGATATGGTAATTAAGCCAAAATACAAGTCTCTAAGATATAATAATATTTTCTGTTATTTAAATGTGTTATATCATGTCCTGCCTTACACTTTTATAGTTTTTGACTCCCAGTTGTGACATCATTGGTAGAGCGGCCTCTTCACAGAGAAAACTACTAATGTGGAGATGCACCAAGTGCAAGCACTTCAGATATTTTGTGAGAAAAATGCATTGCACCCCCATAAAGGTTTGTGGGGAAAAAAAAAAGGTGTCCTTAATAAGATTTAAAATTGCTGACATGATTCGGGTTTTGCAGATAAACCTATATGTGGGAAATTAACTGGAAATCAAATGTGCACAATTACTGGAAAAAATATAAAAGAATTATATTAGTTAGCAGATAGTTCCATCAGAAAATAAATAACAGAACCTTATGTTGCTGTTTTAATGTGTGCAATATGAGTTATGCCAGTAGGTCATCTTGCAAAAATGAATGTAATTTATTTTAATAGAAAATACTTTTTGGTCAAAACCGCGTGTACACCACCTTCCCCAGCTCCTTTTGACTACAAAGATGTTCTACCATACAAATAACGAAGACCACGAAGCTGTCCACTTTCATTCTCTCACTTTTATTTAGAAAACACAAACATATAGAGTTAAAATATATGAACTGATGTAAAATCTGCTGCTGTGTTTTACCTAAAAATCTAGGATAACATAAACTTAGAAAACTAATGGTTTCAAAATACAATGGGGTTTCTTAACTCTGTTTCCTAGGGCTACCTGTGTATCTACTACAGTAATCTATACAAAGAGAAAACATGTGCACACTGTCACCTTTACATTAACCTGATTCCAGTGTTGTCAAAATCATCTATTTCCACAGAAGGCTAATGATTCATTTTTCATCTTGTATAAAAGGCTTATGAACACTTAGATCAACGGAACTCTGGCAAACAGGACTGTGATTATACTGGATACAAAAAAAAGTGGTCAAGAGATTACTGCAGCACATCCACATGATAGCACTAAACCAACAAATCCAGAAATACAACAATAAAATAATAAAAACAAATTTTTAACAGCAATAGGTATATTCCATAATCTGCCATATTTGCCTTCTGGTAAAAGCATGCCACAATAGAAATGAATCCCATCTTTAAAAAAATTTGGTGTGTGTGTGTGTGCAGGAGGATTATTTCATCACACAATTACTAAAAGAAATTTTGAAGTATTTTTTGAAAATGTTAAACATTTTTCTGTTAATGCACTATATGCTTTACTTCTCTATGTAACTTCTAAGAATGTAATATTATCTAATAATCTTGAACAAAAGTATATCACATACATAAAAGAAGAATATATTATTATTAAATGTGGTGTGTAACAAATACAAAAAAGATGAATATACTGACAACTGAAGTCTCCTCTTATCTGGAGCATTGTGAACTTATTAGTATCATTTACAGTAAATACAGGCAACAAAGAAGAAAATCAAAGTGTAAAGCAAATAAGTTTTTAAAAAGGTAGTACAGAAAGGAGTAGTAAATATATCAGTAAAGTTGACCAAAAACATGAAAATAAATTGAATTTGAATGGATTCCTTTACAGAACATGAAAAACTTACACAGTCAGTAAAATAAGCACAAAGCACAGAAAATAATAAATCTGAGCACTTTCAATGGCTTGGTCATGCATGCAGTAAAAGCAAATATTTCATTAGACGTTCAGAGCAGAAACAGGAACAAAATGAATTATAATAAAAACTGGTTTAAGCCTAATGTTTGTACAGCACTGCTATTAATTTACACAGTGGGTTATAGTTACAGTAAATTTAAATCTAAATCAAACGTGTCAAGTAAATAGAAGAGAATCTACCTCTCATCAGCTATGTGTCTCTTGGCTTGGTGTTTTGTTAAAATAAACACAGTCTGCATATAAAATTCATGTCTCCACCACGATATTTTTTTCCATCCTTAATCACTGTGCTCATGCAGGCCACTCGATTTATCACTTTAACATTTGGTAGTCACTCAGTATGAGTACACTGATGTATGATAGCTTATGAAAACATTTTCAGGAGGCAGAGGAATATAAAGTAAAAGAATGTGTTTCATATGACAACAAATAAAATAATAGAAATAAAGAATTAAATATTTTAATATATATTTTAATCTACATAAAGGATGTAACAACACCTTTGAATGTTTGTAGGTTCATAGAGGTCCACTCTATGAACCTACAAAACTTTTTTTTAATTTTATTTTTTTAATTGTTTCAGTACAGTTTTCTGTCTTTTACTCCCATCCCAGCCCACCACCCCAGTCCTCCCCACCTCCCTCCCATTTCCACCCTCCCCCCCTAGTTTTTGTCCATGTGTCCTTTATCCTTGTTCCTGTAAACCCTTCCCCTTTTCCCCTGAAATTCCCTCCCCTCTCCCCTCTGGTCACTGTCAGCCTGTTCTCTATTTCAGTGTCTTTGGTTATATTTTGCTTGTTTGTTTTGTTGTTATACAGTCACCTATTGATTACTTAATTACTTTCAGTTTTTGGTGATTATAAAAAATGTGACTACAAACATTTGTGTACAGATTTTTGTGAGAATGTAAGTTTTCAGTCCATTGGGTAAATACCAAGGAGCATAATGGCTGGATTATATGGCAAAAATTTGCCAAGTTGTCTCCCAAATTGATGGTGTCATTCTGCATTCCCACCAGTAATGGGAGTTCCTATTGTTCTGCATCTACTTCAGCACTTAATATTGTCAGTTTTTTGGATTTCAGTCATTTGAATAGGTGTGTAGCATCTCATGGCTCTTTCAATTTAATAGAATTCTGTGTTGTCTGAAAATAATATAAATATCCCACCTTTCTTTTGACTACTGTAATATTTCTCCATTCTTTTACTTTTAATTTAGGTTTGAGTCTTTAAAGTGGGTTCCTAGTAGAAAATATAAAATTGGGCTTTGTTTTATTTTTCTAAGTTCAAAATGTCAAATCTGTCAGATAATTGACACATTAAGACCATGCACAGTTAAAGTATTATTGATAACAATTATATTGATATTTTACCATGTGTAATTATGTGGTTTAAACTGATCGACTTACATCATTCCATTTTACCTCTTCTCTTAGAATCACACATACCTCTTTCTTAAATGAAAATTCAGTGGTTTCTTTAGAGAAGTTAATATATGTATTTTAACAAATCCAAGTCCCCTTTCAAATATTTTAACAGATTATTCCTAATTTCTTCCTTTTCTCTCTCATTACATTGCTAGCATTCTCATCTATATTCTATAATAATCTAACACAGTTTATATTACTTTAATCCGCTATCTCTTAGATAAATTAACAATGATAAAAATACAAATATTTGCCCTTAACTTCATTTATTGCTTTTTCACAGTCTTCCTTTCATTGCATAGATTCCTTCTCTGACATTTTTTCTTTCCATTTGTATATCAGACCTATAACATTTTCCTTCTCCTTAAAGAACTTCTTTTCACATTTCTTTCATGGAAGGTCTGCTGGTGATGAATATTCCAGGTGTGTGGGTTTTTTTTTTCTTTTTTCAGTACTGAGTTGAAGAGGGAATATTTCCCTACCCTGTCTTCTTGTTTGCATGGCTCCTGAATAGTTCACTGCAATTATTATTCTTTTTTCTACTAAATACAAGGTGTTTTGTGTTTTACTCACTGGCTTATTTCACTTAGTGTAATATTCTCCAGGTCCATCAATGCTGTCACAAAAGAGTTTCTTCCTTTGTACTGATGCATAGTTTTCCATTGTGTAAATGTACTACAGCTTTTTTATCCACTCATATACTCACTGGCACTTAAGCTGTTTCTAGATCTTGGCTACTGTAAATAGCACTGTTATGAACATAGGGGTGCATATATATTTTTTGTATTAAGGTTTCAGGATCCTTAGAATATATTCCCAGAAGTGGAATCAGTGGGTCAAAAGGAATACTATGGAGCAGTTAAAAAAAAAAGAAAGAAAGAAAGAAACCGTTACCTTTTGTAACAGCATGGTAACCTGAAGAATATTATACTAAGTGAAATAAGCCAGTCAGAGAAAGACAAATATTTCACTTATATATGGAATCTAATGGACACAGTAAACTAATGAACAAAATAGAAATAGAAGCATAGATACATGGAACAGACTGGCAGCTGCTGGGTATGGGGGGAATTGGATGAAAGATGGTGAAAAGATTAACCAAAGAACATTTATGCATGACCCATGGACACACACAACAATATGGGATTGACCTAGGGAAGGGAGAAGGTGGGACTGGGCGGAGGTGGGGAAACAGAGAACCAGAATGGCAGGAGTAATTATAATAGCATAAACAATTAAATAAACACATAAATAGATGATAGATAGATAGCTAGATAAGGTATTTTATTCCTTAGACTTTTAAAAAAGATTTTATCTTTGTTTTTGGTTTTCTTTAGTTTGAATATATCTAAGTGTAGTTTTATATATATAAATGATCCTTTATATATATATATATATATATATATATATATATATATATATATATAATCTGTTTTGTGTTCTCTGAGGTTCTAGGATCTGGTGTTTGGCTAATGTCATTAAATTTAAAATTCTTCTGCTATCATTTTTTCAAATGTTTCATCTGCTTCCCTCTCTTTTCTGATATTCCAATTATCTATATTTCATCTTTTGAAATTGTCCCATAGTTTTAGATGTTCTAATCTGTTTTTGTTTTCCATTCTTTTTTTTTTTCTCTTTTGCATTCCAGTTTGGGAAGTTTACATTGACCTAACTTCAAGTTCACTGCTTCTTTCTCAGTGTGCTGAGTTACTGGTGGGTCCATCAAAGGCATTCTTTTCTGTTAGTATGTTTTTGATTTTTAGTATATTTTCTGATTCTTTCTGAGTATTCAACAATGTGTTCTTGTAGATTGCCTACATTTCCCATTAGAATTCTGAAATATTCATCAAAGTTATTTCAAATCCCCTGTCTGATAATTCCAACATCTGTTTCACACATAAATCTGGTTCCGATACTTGCTTTGTTACTACAGACTATTTTTTTTTTAAACCATGCCTTATCATTTGTTGTGGAAAGCCCTATAGAATGTACCAGGCAATAAGAGTTAAGGCAAGTAGGACTTTAAAGTGAATTTTTATGTTAATCTGGATAAGATTTAGGTATGTTCACTGTATGTTACAGCTGTAGGTGATAGAGGCCACAGATTTCCCTGGTGTCCTTGTTTTTGTCATCTCCTTTGCTCTTGGGATTCCTTAAGAACTCATCATAAGAACTCATCTATATCTTACAGCTCTTTTAGCTGTAACCCTCTGTTATTTTATTTATTTTTAATTTTTTATTTTTTGTTATTTTAAATATTTATACTCTTTTAAAAAAGTTTTTTAAAAGTATATTTTATAGAGAGAGAGGAAGGGAGAAAGAAAGAGAGGGAGAGAAATATCAATGTGTTGTTACCTCTCACAGGCCCCCCACTGGGGACCTGGCCAGCAACCCAGGTATGTATCCTGACATGTATCCTGACTAGGAATCAAACTGGTGACCCTTTGGTTCGCAGGCCAGAGCTCAATCCACTGAGTCACACCAGCCAAGGATACCCTCTGTGATTTTTACTAGAGTGCTGTTAGTGTGGTGGATATAAGGCATAGGGGAGGTAAGTGTTCTACAATCTTAAATTTAAATCCGTCCTTTTGCACTGGTTAGGTGTGGCTCAGAGAACTGAGTGCCAGCCTGCAAGCCAAGGGTTCATTGTGACAGATACCGGCCAGCAGTATTCATCGTTGCTGCAGATGCTCAAAACACGAGAAAACATACACACAGACTATTGAGTCCTGTGGAGAAACAGGAACAGCATGGTCACTCTCTCTAGTGGAGAGCACATTGAATCGCCGCCTGAGTAGGCTTTTATTAAGAATACAGACACAATTTGTGGACTACAGCCTGGCAGGGAAGATTAAGGGAGTACCTAGCTTTCAAAGGGACTGTCAGAACTCCCGCTGGGATTCTGGGCTGAGATTTTGGGGTATTATCACTTAAAAAGACTACAGAACCTAAAAGGCTAGTTTCATTTCCTGCCTGTGCCTTCATATTCTAATTCAAGAGCATCCTCCAGCAAGCAGATCTCACAGGATCTTTCATATTCTATGTTCCAGGCCTGATTACCCTGGGGGTCCTCCGACTCTGGTCTGGACTGTACCACCCCTGTTATTTCCGCAGGCCTAAGTCAGGCAGAGGAGACAAAGTCATCCAGGAGACTTGGATTTCTCACAATTAAGAACAAGGACTCAGGCTTTGACAAATCCGAGGAGGCAGGGGTCGATGTCGATCATCCCTTCATTTCCACAGCCCCCCAAGTCCTTCCCTGAGGCCTCCACATGATCATGCCTGTCTTAGGCAATTCCCCCCTTGGGAAATCT
This sequence comes from Tonatia bakeri, assembly GCA_004024845.1. NCBI lineage: Eukaryota > Metazoa > Chordata > Mammalia > Chiroptera > Phyllostomidae > Tonatia > Tonatia bakeri. Next base: position 245,034 of record PVIA01000382.1, read on the forward strand.
TACCCGTCATTGGCTAACTGATCAAGCACTGGGGGCCAGGCAAGGAGCAGAAGCAGCACTCCTGACAGGGAAATAAGTTTTGTCTCCTTAGTGTTTCCTGGTCCGGAGGTCTCTTATTCAGCCTTAGCCGCAGGGGGTTACAACTTCCTGAGACCAGGCAGGGTGGACCCCAACAGTTCATGGGTTCGGTTCTGAGTCAGGGCACATTCCTGGGTTGCAGACCAGGTCCCCAGTGGGGTCACAGAAAAGGCAACCACACATTGATGTTTCTCTCCCTCTCTTTCTCTGCCTTCCCCTTTCTCTAAAAATAAGTAAATAAAATCCTTAAAAATAATCTGTCCTTTAGTGGGTCTATGTCCCTGGACTGGGATAGTCACAGTGATTATGAGCATCCTTCATACAGTTAAATAGGACATCAAGCTAAAGGGGCATGAAACTAGGGACATGTTCTTCCTCCAGCAGTGCAGGATAAATCCCTGGCAGTGTCTTCTGCAGGACAGGTCTTTTTTGGAGAGGATGCTCTGAGCATATTCCACAGTGTTTATTATTTCCTTTCTTTCCATCTCTCTTTTGCTCCATCTTTTTCTCTCTTTTACTTTTAAAAATTGTCATTTTCCATATTTCCCCACCCTACCTGTAATCATCACACCATTGCCCATGTCCATGAGTCCTTTTTCTATTTTTCTTGATCCCTCCACACTCGAATTCTTCCAAAGAGCTGTCAGCCTGCTTCCTATCTGAGTCTGTCTCTATTTTGCTTTGTTAGTTCAATTTATTCATTAGATTCCACATATGAGTAATATGATAAGGCATTTGTCTTTCTCTGACTTATTTCACTTAACATAATGTTCTCTAGGTCCTTCCATGCTGTCACAAAAAATAAAATTTTCTTCTTTTTTATGGCTGAATAGCATTCCATTGTATATATGTATTACCATGGCTGTTTTATCACATCATCTACTGATGGACACTTGGGCTACTTCCAGATCTTGCTGAGTGTAAATAATGCTGCAACGAAATAGGGGTGCTTATATTCTTTCAAATTAGTGTCTCTGGTTTTTCAGAAAAAATTCTCAGAAGTGGGATCACTGGATGATAAGGCAGTTCCACTTTTAATTTTTTGAGGTATCTCCATACAGCTTTCTACAGTGGCTGCATTGCTACCAAAGGTGCGAAAGAGTTTCCCCTTTCTCCACAACCTTGCCAGCATTTGTTGTTTGTTGATTTATTCAGATAGCCACTCTGAGAGGTGTATATAAGGTGTATCTCACTGTGGTTTTAATTTGCATTTCTCTGGTGATTAGTGATGTTGAGCATCTTATCATATGCTTATTGACCTTGTATATGTCCTCTTTGGAGAAATGTTAATCAGATCCTTTGCTCATTTTTATTTGGATTATTTGTTTTCTTGGTGTTGAGTTTTATAAGTTCCTTACAAATTTTGGATATAAACCCATTATCAGACTTATCAGTCAATATAGTCTCCCATTAGGTGGGCTGTCTTTTTATTTTGTTGATGGTTTCTTTTGTTTTCAAAAACTTTTTATTTTGATGTAGTCCCATTTGTTTGTTTGTTTTTTTGTTTCCCTTGCCAGAGGAGATATATCAAATAAAAGTATTGCTACAAGCAATGTCAGAGATTTTACTGCCTATATTTTCTTTTAGGATTTTTAAGGTTTTGAGTCTAACATTTAAAGTCTTTGACCCAATTTGAATTTATTTTTGTGTGTGACATAAGAAGGTGGTCTGGTTTCATTTTTCTGCATGTATCTGTCTAATTTTTTTAAATGTCATTTATTGAATAAACTGTCTTTTGAGCCCATTGTATGTGCTAGCTTCCTCTGTCAAATACTAATTGACTATAAAGGCATGAGTTTATTTCTGGAGTCTCTATTATGTTTCATTGATCTGGGTCTGTTTTTCATGCCAGTGCCATGTCTTCTTGATGACTACGGACTTATACTAAAGTTTGATATTAGGCAGCATGATTCCTCCAATTTTATTCTTCTTTCTCAAGATTGCTGTTGCTATCCAGGGCCTTTTGTGGTTCCATATAAATTTTTGAAATATTTATTCTAGTTTGTGAAATAAGTCTTTGGTATCTTGACAGGAATTGCATTGAATCTATAGATTGCTTTGGGTAGTATGGACATTTTAATGATGTTAATTCTTCCTATCCATGAACATGGTATGTGCTATTGGTGTGTGTCTATTTATTTGTATCTTGTTTAATTTCTTTCCTCAGTGTCTTATAGTTTTCTGAGTACAGGTATTTTATATCCTTGGTTAGATTTACTCCTAAGTATTTTATTCTTTTTGAAGCAATTGTAAATAGGATTATTTCTTAATTTCCTTTTCTGATAGTTCATTATTGGCATATAAAAATGCAACTGATTTTTGGATATCAATTTTGTACCCTGCTAATTTACTGAATTATTAGTGCTAGCAGTTTCTTGGTGGAATTTTTAGGGTTCTCTATGTAGAGTATAATGTCTTCAGCAAATAACAGATTTCTTCCTTTCTTTCCAATTTGGATGCCTTTTATTTCTTCTTCTTATCTGGTTGCTATAGGTAGGACTTCAAATACTATGTTGAATAACAGTGGTGAAAGCAGATATCCCTGCTTTGTTCCCAATCCTAAGGGGAATGCTTGTAGCTTTTGCCCATTGAGTATGATGCTGGCAGTCATATATTCTTTATTATGTTCAGGTATGTTCCCTCTATTCCCACTTTATTGAGAATTTTTTATCATAAATGGGTGCTGGATTTTATCAAATGCTTTCTCTGCATCCATTGATATCATCATGTGGTTTTTATCCTTCATTTTGTTTATGTGGTGTATCACATTTATTGATTTGTGAGTGTTATACCAACCTTGCATTCCTGGAAAAAATTTCACTTGATCATGACGTATAATTTTTTTTATGTATTGCTGTATTTAGTTTGCTAGTATTTTGTTGAGGATTACATCTGTGTTCATCAGGGATTTGGGCCTATAGTTTTCTTTCTTTGTAGTGTATTTATCTGGTTTTGAAATTAGGATAATGCTCTCCACATAAAGTGAATTTGAGAGCCTTCCCTCTTCCTGAATCTTTTTGAATAGTCTAAGAAGGAGAGGTGTGTGTTTTTCCTGGAATGTTTGGTAAAATTCACCTGTGAAGCCATTGGTCCAGGGCTTCTGTTTCTTGGGAGTTTTTTGATTCCTGCTTCAGTTTCACTGGGTGCAATCTCTCTATTCAGTTCTCCAATTCTTTCTGATTTAGTTTTAAAAGATTGTACATTTCTAGAAATTTATCTATTCCATCCAGGCTATCCAATTTGTTGGCATACAGTTGCTCATAATATTTTCTTACAATCTTTTGTATTTCTTTGGCATCAGTTGTTATTTCTCCCCTTTCATTTCTGATTTTATTTATTTGGGTCCTCTTTTTTTTTTCTTGATAAGTCTGGTTGAAAATTTGCTAATCTTGTTTGCCTTTTCAAAGAACAAGCTCTTGCATTCATTGATTTTTTTTTAAAGATTTTATTTATTTATTTTTAGAGAGGGAAGGGAGGGAGAAAGAGAGAGAGAAACATCAATGTGTGGTTGTTGGGGGCTGTGGCCTGCAACCTAGACATGTGCCCTGACTGGGAATTGAACCTGCGATGCTTTGGTTCGCAGCCCGTGCTCAATCCACTGAGCTACGCCAGCCAGGGCACATTCATTGATCTTTTGTATATTTTTTAGACTAGTTTATTTCTGCTCTGATCTTTATTATTTTTTTCTACTTACTTTAGGCTTTCTTGTTCTTTTTTGAGTTTTTTTTAACTGTAAAGGTAGATTGTCTATTTTAGCCTTTTTTGTTTGTTTTTTGAGATAGGCCTGTAATTCTATGAATTTCTTTCTTAGAACTACTTTCTTCGTGTCCCACAGATTTTAGATTGTTGTGTTCTCATTTTCTTTCATTTCAAGGTATCTTTTGATTTCTTCCTTGATCTCATTGTTGACCCATCCATCGTTCAATAACATGTTATTTAGCTTCCATGTCTGTGTGTATTTTTCTGTTTTCTTCTTGTGATTGATTTCTAGATTCGTTATGGTCAGAGAAGATTCTTGATATGGTTTCCATCTTCTTAAATTTATTGAGACTTGTTGTATGCCTTAACATTTTGTGTATCTATGAACCAGAAAAGAGCTTCTCAGTGTTAAGCTCATCTACCTTCAGGTTCTAGAAAATCCTCAAAATTAAACTTTTAATCTTTCTACCATTTGGGGGCTCCAATAGCTCTGCTCCAAGTAAGCAAACCCAGGCTTTGAGTTTCTCTCTGTAATCATCTCTTCAGATCCATGGGTGGCAGTGTGCCCTGCAAATGCAGTTCTCCAACAGGTCTAAGAAAATATTGATGTTCACTTTGTGCAGCTTTTTCTTAAAGTGAGAGTGAACACTTCTAATTGGAGCTGAAAACAGAACCGATTTATTAATGATGGGTAAATTGATCAAATTGTTCATAATTGACCCAAGTTCTGAGCCTTCTCAGTTAGATTCATGAAATTCTTTGGTCCTCTTTCAAACCTAAGCATCTTAAATATATGAAAATCAGAGAAAGCAAGTATCGTCTCCTAACTGCTACTAATTCAAGTTTAAGGGTGGAAATCAGCAGTGTACCTTGCTCTTTCAAGTACATAAAAATATCTTGAAAAATGTTTCTATAATTTGGATAGAAAGCCTATAGCCTTTTACAAGTAGCAAGAATTGCACATTTTAACAGACTGATAAAGTGTTCCCAAAGTGAAAAGGTCTGCATTTACATCACTCCAGCAGCCAAGAACAAATTATTATATTTTAAATTTCTGCAAGTGTTCTGATGAATATCAAAAGAGACACAAGTAATAGTTTACAGTGAAAGTCCATATAATCCTCTTCTGTCCATCTCTTTTTTCTGCATTTCTGACATCTACTTCTTAGGTTTTTTTAACTTACATAAAAAAAAAAAAAAGCACTCTTCCTTAAGTTATACAGCAGATTCTGTCTTTTTTTCTATCAATGTAAGAAATCAAACCTGTAGAGGATTTTTGTGAGTTTATTTGAGCCAAACTGATGACAAATGCTTGGAAAAACCTCAGTGGTTAGAAAATATGCTGGAAAATAGGAGTTTTGCACCTTATTTTATACATTACAATCAAAAGAGAAGTTGTTAAGTAGGTTGTATAAAATCCATTGGTGACAGATTAGGGAAGCGGGAGAAAGCAAAGCAGGGAAACCTTTGGGACTGGATAAAAAGTAGATGATAGACACATAGTTCTTACACACCAGTGGGCACAGGATAGTTAATAGTCAACAATTAGCATGATAATAATAACAATGAGGGCATTTGAGGTTTCCCTCTGGTGCCTGTGCTTTGAGGGGTCTGGAAAAAGGAATTTTCAATTCCAAAGGTCTGTTATTGCAGATTCAAAAACAAACAAACAAACAAACAAAAACAATATACAGGCTTAATTAAGATTGACTTTTGTCAGGGAAGATTCCAGCCTAGGACTACGCTACCCGCCATGACCTGCTTTCAGACCACCGTCTGTGGTTTCTTTAGGACTGGAGTTTGCAAGGCTGCCATGCCAGCCTCCAGTGAGTTTGTCAGGGTTAGCATACGGCCTATTTGGTCCACAGTTCCTTCTCTTAATCCCTTTCTTTGCTTTATGTCTCTTTTACACCTTAGTCCTGTCCAGTACTTTTATTTTTGTCCAATAAAAAATAATGTTCTTTCTTGGGAGTAGCAAAGAACAAAGACAAAAGATTGATACACTATATAATTTTGTCTCCATTGCATACTTACAAAGTTTTTTTTTCTAAAACATTGCTTTATTTTTTAATCTCATTACATTTTTAAAGAAGTTAATTTTCTTTCTTAAATAATAATATACTGTTACTACTATAAAATAGCAAATAATATTCCAGTGACAATATTCACAGTTCCATAATAAGAAATCACAGTTCAAATTAACAATACTAAATTACACCATGTGGTAAGACTACTCACCTACTTACCTGGGGTATGTTCCAGGACCTGGAACTGACAGGCTCATCAAGAAGATATAGCTCAACTAAGACAAATTCACAGAAACTGTAAGATGTTTTCTTATAATCAAATAGGACAACAGGAAAAACATCTTTGCATTTCCCAATGTTAAATTGACTATGTGGTTTTCTTATCTTTGTTTCTTTTGCTCTGACACCTATATTCTTTTGTGCCTCCAACTATACACTCAGACCCTCCCCATTTCTGCTAGCCCCTGACAGAAGCAAATGTTTGACAATAGCCTCTGACTTCTCGGCATCTACTGTTGCCCCTGCCACAACTTCTACAACGTCTCTACCCCAATTCTTTTCGGGATTCAGTGAGTCCTAGATGCTGCAGTCTTTAAATAGTCCTTGAATACATTGCATTTTTGTCCAGTCCCCAGGCTTCAGTTTTTATGATACCACATTGGTGGTCCTTTTCCTGTAGATCTGGAATCCATCCTTGACTTTCCACCAGTGCTTGAATCCTTGGTGCCCTGCCTGACTTTGACTAGTTCCTTTTTGTGGAAATGGAAATGGCTTCTAAGCAAGTGGCATCCTTCCAAGTGTCTGTGTATTTACTTTGACCAAACCCCCTACCGATGAACCTGCATTGCTGAGGCTTTATCATGCTTAGGGCTGTGGCAGAAATTATTTCTACACTGCTCATTTCATTCCACTCTGGCCTCAGGCAAATTTTTTTCAGTGCTACAGCTAAACCTGAATTCTTTTCATAAACATAACATTGTTTCTACGTAAAACCCTTGTAAACAGTTTCACCCCATCTTTACTTTCTTTGTAAACACTTAGCTTTGATTTCCCCTTCTCATATATAAAGTATATGAGTTATTTGCAAGTATTATGCACTTCAACATGCACTTCATGTTTTCATCACTAAGACTAACCTTGCATAGCTTGCTGGGTAAAATTCTATTAAAGTCCATTTTAGAGAATTAATATCTAAAAGAATATTATCTAAGAACATTCTATCATCTCGTTTGTCTAGGTATTTGAAATTCTATTCCTCAGGCAAGTTATATGACCAGAAAGCTAGGTACCTGGAAGTCATTAACTCCCCTTGCAACATAACACACTTTCAACAATCCACATTTTAGTGTTATGTTCTCAGGTTTTATTGAAAGTCAATAGAGAAAATAGTCACAAAAACAATGTGTTGTAACTGCTTTAAAAGCATTCCTAAGATATATTTAAACTAACAATTTTTGATTGCCTAGACAGAACCAGACACTAACTACTCAGGCATCAGTGATAATAAATAGATAAATAAAGCTAATTCTTTACCTTCAAGACCTTTACAGCTAAAGGACTGGAGAAAAAGGAGAGGAGGGAAGATATGCAACAAACAGTTATGTGACATAAATGCCCTTTAATGATCTTTTCTATGCTAAACCAATTTTATTAAATTAATATTCTAATACACTAAATACATTTTTTAAATTAATGGAATGCTTTCTTTCATTTAATAATAAAAAATATATGCTCTCTCTTATAGATTAGGAAATAGAAGGATAGAATTTAATTATAAACCCAAGCTAGAATGTTAATTAACCTCAATGATAGGAGTGTTTACTTTCATCTCCATGTTTCTCAAATAGCCATTTTATATATGGTGAAACATCAATTTTTCATCATAAAGAATAAAAATAGATGTATATAAATACACTCATAACTTCAATTTTAAATGTTATAAATTACCCATTTTAACATATACTTAGTCGAAATTATAAGTTTTACATTTTACAAATACTAAGACACAATTTTTATATCAGATAAAATTTAGTAAAATTTTAATAAATATTATACTTTAAAATTCACCAAATTAATAATTTGATATTCATTCACAGTGTTACTTTTCAACCTTGTTTTCTAGCTTGTATTCATATGGGAAAGTTTCCAGGTCAAAGTACTTTGTAAACTAATTTCATAGTTAAATATCCTAGATATTATAAAAATATTTTATCACAGATTCAGATTCATATATTATTATAGTTCTTATATTTATTTTAAATATAAATATACATAGTCAACCTGCATCCAGGAAGAAAACCCATTAGAAAAAAGATTTAAAATCTATTATCTTAAAATTTTCAGTTACATAATGTGTTATAATCAACAATAATCACCATGTTATACATTAGACCCTCAGACCCAATTCATTTTATTATTAAAGTGTGTATCTTTTTACCATCTTCTTCCTATTTTCCCCAGCCCAGTCCCTGACAACCACTATTGTACTCTTTCTATATGTTTGAACTTTTTAAAGATTCCACATAAATGTGATACCATATACAATTTGTCTTTGTCTGACTTATATTACTTAGTTTAATGCCCTCTACATGCATCCACATTATCACAAAAAGCAGGATTTCCTTCTAGTTAAGCTTAATAATATTCTGGTGTGTGTGTCAAGATCTTTATTTATTAATCTGTCAATGATCACTTAGGTTGTTTCCATACTTTGGTTACTGTGAATAATTCTGCTGTGAACATGGGAGTGAAGATATCTCTTTGAGATCCTAATTTTATTTCCTTTGGGTCTGTACCCAAAAGTGGAATTGCAGAATCATACGGTAGTTCTATTCGTAGTTTTTTAAGGAACTTCCATACTATTGCCCATAGTGGCTGTGCTGATACCCGTCTCCACCAACAGTGTAACAGGGCCCCCTTTCCTCCACATGCTCACCACCATTCGTTACCTCTTGTCTTTTTGATAATAGACATCCTAAAGGATGTAAGTGATATCTCCTTGTAGTTTTGATTTGCATTTGCCTGATGATTGGTGATGTTGAGCACCTTTTAATTTACCTGTAACCATAGGTATGTTTTCTTTGGAAAAATTATCCACTCAGGCCCTTTGTCTATTTTTAAACTGTTTGTGTGTGTGTGCGCGTGTGCGCTTTGGAGTTGTATGAGACTCTTGTGTATTTGGGATATTAACCCCTTATAGAATGTGTGGTTCACAAATATTTTCTCCAATTCCATAGTGTGCCTTTTCATTTGGTTGATTGTGTTTTGGTGTGAAAAACTAAACCATTATATTATGAAATTTTTACTTATGTCAGTTATCAAATATATAGACCCTGCTCTTCAAGTGATCATTTTGTGGAGATCATAAAGTTACTTTGTGAAGTAATAAGTAAGATAGATGTAATAGTGGGGAAAATGATGAGCAAAAAGTTCACACTTTCTCTAGACCTTCAAATTCTTTCACTTTTGCCAATAAAAAATCAAAACAGTTGCCCTTCTAGCCCCTCTGAATGGCAAATGAAAGAAGTAAAGAATGAACTTATAGCTCTCTGGAAGAAGGCAAAATGAAAAACCAAGATGTATTTAAGGTTTGGGATTCATTAGTAATGCATTACTTTTGTGTTTTAATGTATTCAAAAACCAAGAGAAAAATATTTGCTTTTTATATCCTGAACAAATTCAAATTCTGCCAAGTACTACTTAAGACAGAAGATATGGGAGCTCTCGAGAAAATAATGATGATTTATTATTGCAGATATTCATTTTATTATAAAATTTATGTATGTATTTGTAATAATTGATTCTCTAGAATCCCCTAACTTCAAAAGAGAAAGTATGGTTATATGGTGATCCTAAGGCCTAGAGATTAATTTTATCAATAACAAAATATTATTGAATAAAGTATCCTATATGCACTTGAAATCCATATAGCATTAAGATTTATGTTATACATTAATTGGCATTATTATTGTATAATAATACAATGTAAGTATATTGATTGGCCTTGAAAGTACCTCAATGCATGATTAAATAATAAAGCAGGTTATAAAGCATGTACAATATGGAATTTTTATTTATTCACAATAAAGGCATATATGAATAAACCTAGGGAAGTGATGTACTTAGAAAAACATCCATAGAATCACCTGCTATCCTATATTAGAAGATACTTCTGAATCCTGATCTACACTTGTAAATAACTATTTCAGGGATGAAATCTCTCAAATTTTATCTTAACAAGATTTTCTATTTCTGCATCCACTGCAAATGTCACTAATTTAGGAAATGAAAATTATAGATTTGAAGGTAGTATACAATTATTATTTCTAATTAAATAGATGTTGATAGTAAAACTGTTGAGTACAGCTACCCATCACACACAAATACACACAAAGCTATTTTTACTTATTTGTAATGTCATTGTATCAACTTTACATGAAGGGAGATCAGTAACTTTAAAACAGCTTTCTTGCCCAATGGAATCAGTTAATTAGGCAAAAGTTTTTAATTGTAAAAAACTATTAAATCTCTTAAACCACGACTTAATAGCCATTTCACTAAAAACAGTATTAATCACCTCCTAGCTTAATGAAATTAATTGCTATACTGCCTTGACAATTATATTGCAATTGATCAAGTTTAAAGATCTATAAGGGTCACTTGCTATAATTCTACTGCTGTCCATTAAATCTGCAACATATTGACTTATTCTGCAACCTTTGACTTATTCACATGTTAGGGAATTCTAATGGCAGCTCTAGGTGTCATTGTTTATACAAAGTGATATATCAAATTGCTTTGTTTTCTTAGGTCAATTAAAGTGGCTTATTCTCCAACTCTACTACAGTACCTTTATAACTAAGACATTCAAATTACATTTTGTATTTAAACAACCAACAATGAGTAAGGAAAATAATGCAGGTGTGCTGTCAAGCTAATAGAAACTAAAAAATAATAATAATTTAATATGAAAAATTTAATAGTAAAAAATCATGTCTCTTCAAATAATTTTTACTTCTAATAATAAGATACAAATTTATACCTATCAGAAAGACAAAAGTCAAAAATAAGAATAACACAACTCTTAGAAGAGCAGAGACGGGAACCGTGGTATACTGCGGTGGCAGTCTAAGTGCTCAAGGCAAACTGAGAAGTGTTTTATTTGTAGAAGCTCTGGTTCAAATTAAATATAAGTATGACCTATGACCCAATGATCTTTCTCCTGAGTACATATCCCAAAGTTCATACAAGATTCATGTTGTGAGAGGTACAAAAACGGTTGCTGAGTTACTGTCCATGTCTAATAGGAATTTTGGAGGCAACAGCAGTGCTCATCACTAGAAGCATGGATTGACTATTGGAGGGAAAGAATGAAGTATGAGACTGTGAAATGTAAGACTATTTACAGTACTATGCTTAAGGATAAGATTATCTATCAATTTATTTATTACAAAATATATTATAAATTTTGTTTTCCCTTATATTTGGATGTTTGTTTTGTACTGGTCAATATAAGTAGATGTAACTCAGTTATTGAATACAGTATAACAGCAAAAGCAAATGAAAGAATCACATTGAACAAAGCAGAATTCAGATTCTAAAGGATTAAGTGTTTCAAATACCGAAGGTTAGAATGAAGATACACAATGAAGATATACGAGGTTCTATTCATCAAACAATACAGTCAACACTTTTCTAGAGCAGAAACTGTAAAAAATGCATGAAGAGTAACACAAAAGCACACTAGAAATAGATATTTAATATATTTCCAGTCCGGGTCAGGTCAAGTGGATACAGTTAAATACATGGAAATCCTAAATGACATGATGAAAACATAAACTTTAAATCCTAATAATAAAAGATGGACTATATGGGCACCAGTACATGAAACATTTACAAAAATTGGCCATATGTTAGAAAACTAAAAATTTGGTAAAGTAAAACACACACACAGGATTTTATCACTATGTTACACTAAAAAAAACCTCTTAATATTCAAATATAAAAATAAAATAAGCCCTGTCCATCTTGAAATTTTTTTGACTCTATGTTGTTATACCTTTTGGGTAAAATGAATATATAAAACAGAATGTGGAATTTCTAAAAAGATAAAAAATCAAAACATTTTGTGTCAAAATTTATGGAATACAAGTAAGGCACTGACAAATATTTAGAGCAATGAATTTTCCCGTGGTGTCAATAAAAATGAAAAAATAAATGAATTTAGTTCCTGACTCAAAATACTACAGAAAGAGCCCTGCCTGTCTGGCTGAGCATGGGCTGTAAACCAAAGGGTCACTGGTTCGATTCCCAGTCAGGGCATATGCCTGAGTTGCAGGCCAGGTCCCCAGTGGGGGCCTGTGAGAGGCAACCACATGCTGGTGTTTCTCTCCCTCTCTTTCTTCCTCCACTCCCCTCTCTCTAAAAATAAATAAAGTCTTTTTAAAAATACTAGAGAAAGATATAGTTAAAACAAGAAAAAAATTCTGAGATGTCCTAAATTAAATTACAGGAAAACAGAGGGTGGAATGAAGAGAGAAGTAAGGTTAGCCAGTTAACAGTTGTAGGACAAAACTAGCAAAAGACTGCTTACGTTCCTGAGTGCATGTTGGAACTCTGAATTAACGTACCAGTGGCTATTTCTGTGCCTATCCAAAGAGAATAGCCAGGTGCCACCCACCACAGGTGCCTCTGCTTCTCACTTATGCATGAACTTTCTGGACTGTTGCCCACAACCAATCTAAAGAAACAAACACTTCTTCCTTGTGGACTGTGAACCTCTCCCAGAACTAGCCCCACTTTACCTCTCCCAACTCCTTTATCTATGGCCAACGTAAATATTTCAAAACAACTTACATCTTTCTTCCCCAACTGTTTTCATTTTAAAAAATCTGGCAACTCCAGGACAACCCCCTTGACTTTTCTATGTAGCCCTGCTGCTGGTGGTTCAGACCACATGACCCACAACCCAGTCCTTTTTGGGCTGGCATTGTGCTCAATAAGCTCTTTCTTTCAGAAAAGCTTTTGGCCATGAAAGTTTTTTTTTAGCAGTTAATAAACAGAAAACTACAGAATGACATCCCTTATGAAACAGATGCAAAACTCCCTATCAAAATATTGTGAAATTTAATCCAGCAATCTATAGAAATAATAATACATCTTAAGGAAGTGGATTGTATTCCAAGAATGTAAGTTTGACATTTAAAAAATCAATGTAACTCTACATATTGATAGAATAAAGAAAAGAAAAGAAATGCATAACAAATACATAATCATCTCTATGAATGAAAAAAATAATTTTGGAAAACTTAATACCATTGGATAAAAATCCTTAGAAAATGAGGACTAGAAGGATACTTCCTTAAGATGTCTGAGAAAGATCTACATCTATTAGAGTTAGTTGTTAGAGTTAATGGTGAACAACTGAACATTTTTTGTCCGAGATCTGAAACTAAGATTCCTAACTCTCATCACGTATATTCTGCATTGTCCTGGGTTCCTAGCAGATACAATAAGTCATGATAGAAAATATGTAAGTAAAAGCAGAAAAATTGGGGAAGAAAGAACAAAACTGTCTTCTTGCCTGACGAAATTATTTGCATAGTAAACTCTAAGTGTTTCAAAAGAGCTACTAAAAATAATAAATCAATTTAGCATTTTCGTACAAGATCAAATCAATATGCAATAATAACTTGTATTACTAAATTAGAATTACCAAATGAATACTAGAATAAACAATTGGAAATAAAATTTAAAACAAGTGTATTACTAATAAGAATAAAATAATTAAAACAACAAGTTAAATATAACAAAAATATGTATAAGATCTCTGCTATAAACACTACAAAATATTTCAGGGAAAATTAAAGATTACCTGAGTAATTAAAGAGATGAACAATTGTTCATGGATTAGAAAACTAAACACTATTACAATTTTCCCTAATATTGATTTATAGTACAGATTTTACATAAATCCAAACATAATCTCAAAAAAGAAGTTTATAGAAGTTGAAAAGATAAATTTAAAATTTATACGGGAAAATAATGGACACGGGGTGGCCAAAACAATATTTGAAAAGAGTAGTTACTTTGGTTGGTGTGGCTCAGTGGATTGAGCACCAGCCTGGGAACCAAAGAGTCATCAGTTCAATTCCCAGTCAGGGCACATGCCTGGGATACAGGCCAGGTCCCTAGTGGGGCCATGTGAGAGCCAACCACACATTGCTACTCTTTCTCTTTCCCTCCCCTTTCTCTAAAAAGAAATAACTAAAATTTATTAAAAAATAAAAAGAATGGTTAGAATAGTTAGAAGTTACTGTACTATCTGATCTCAAGATTTACTTTAAAACTGCAGTAATCAATATAGCATGGTATGATCATAAAGGTAGACATACCAATAAATGAGGCAAAATAGAAAGTCCAGGACTCAGCATACACAAACGTGACCAATGTGTTTTTGACAAAGGTGCCAAGATAACACAATCAGATGAACAATATTGTTTCAACATATGTCCTAAAACCAGCAGATAATATATAGAAAAATTAACATGACTCTTTCCAATGCAGCCACCAGAATTAACTTGAAACGTATACAGACCTAAATACAAGCATGCGTGTCTGTGTCTTTGAGTGTATGTGTGTCTTTGAGTGTACGTGCATATAATGAGATAAAGCACACATTGCAAAATGGTGAAATCAATGTAATTTCACCAATTATGGGTATAAAGGGTAGTCACCATATACTTTTTTCAACTCCTCTGTAGTTTTATAACTTTCAAAGTAAAATTTCGAGGAAAAATTTCTGAGGTATATATGAAAAATACTAACTTGTGTTTAATCTTGTTACTTGGTACAAGATGATCTATCAATTATCCTACCTATTATTTATTTAAATGATTTCAACATTAAAAATAAATTGATTAATAGAAGTATTTAACTTTAATGACATAGTTAATTTTATTAATGATAATAGCTTAGTTTATTTAGTGACATAGTTAATTTATTATTTATGTAAATCTAATTTATGGAATAGCTTTGTTTAATAATTAAGTGTTGCATTCATAAAGAGATGATTATTTTATAAGTACTCAGTACTCAAATTGTTGCTTAAATTAATTACCCTTATGCTATTGGGATATGTACCTTGTTTATACTCAACCTCATAAAGAGGTCACACTCCATAAACTTCAAACAGGCCTGAGCGGCTGTAATTTATCATAACCACAAGAATGTGTTGTGAAGAAAACTTTCAATAGGTCTGTAATTAAGACAATCCCCATTCAGATTCTGAGATTCTTACATTAGATTAAATCTCATGACATTCTAGGAAAACATTCTACTTCAGTCTTCCCAAAGATAAAGCCATTCATTCATTACTCAGTAAAAATTTATCTGTTTTCATTTTAATCACAAAGAAATACTTTTCTTCTTTACTGTTGTTGTCTTTCACCTCAAACCCAAAATGTTTTACAAAAGACCCAACAGCATCATCCATTATAAAGAAAAGAAAAAGGAGGAGGCAGGAGCTTACTCTGTTTCAGAGCCTCTCCCCCAAGGCCTGCCCAGAGGCTAAAGAACTAGCAATCTTAGCTTTTTAGAAGTGGTGCAAAGTTACATGCAGTCAAATACAATGCCCATTGAGGGTTAGTATTAATGTTTCAGTAAAGCTTTTCTTAAGTTTATTTTTCTATAAAGCAAAGTACAAATCACTCCTTAACAAAGGTAGTATGTTTTGAAAAGTGAGCTTTCAAACATTGATATGAGAACTGTGATACTGATGTTGAGATACACATTAAAGGACAAGGTGTGTGGGAAAAATACACAGGAAAAACTAGGTTAACTGTGTGCCCAGTAATCTCCAAATCAAAGTCATCCACTTAGACATGATCATTATGTTTCATGAGCTGAAGATGAACAGAAAGCTCCAAAGTGGATGTAAATTGTATGCTGAGCTATTTAAAACCTTTGAAATATAGGTCATCTGCAATTGTAAAGGGGTGTGTTTCTAAAATCTCTTTATAAATTAGTTTATTAGAACGTGAAAGGAATTTCCCCACAGAAGCTATATTTTTCGTGATGTCTTGTGGCTTAGGTTTCAGAGCAAGACCCCCAAAACCTACTGTGTCCTTAATGGACCTAAAATGTGGTAGTTTACTGCCTTTTCCTTTGCCACTAGAGCAAACACACAGTCCCTCTGATGCTTCTTATACTGTTATTGCAGGGAAAAGTGGAATGCAATGCCTAAAAAAAAGGAATACCAGACCCTTATAAACTGGTCGCCAGGGTCGAAAAAGACTCTAAGTCAGGAATATCTGTTGTGAATGGGGAAGGTAAATGTCTCCCACCCAGTTCCATGCAGGGCTGTTTTCTAGGTAATGATTCTATCCCCAAATGCAAAAACATTAAACTAGGAAGAATCCAGAAATATTCTTGTAAAAAGCAATCTGCATTATAATGTTATCTGCAGCCCTCCTCCCAACCCTTTTATAAGACTTAAAAATTCTGAAAATAAACAACTCATACATTTTAAATTGCACACTGTTCTTAGTAGCTTAATGAAATCTTGTAGCATTCTGCTCCATCCAACCAAGGATGTGAATTAATTCCTTTGTCCAGCATGTCTACAGCAATCAGTCACTTAATAGCCATCTTGGTTGTCAGATTGTATTCAAGTAACCCTTATTTTACTTAAAAATGGTGCCAAAACACAAGACTAGAAACACAATGCTAGAAATTCAGATATATCAAAGAGAATCTGTTCAGTGCTTCCTTTAAGTGTAAAGATGAGTATAGTACAAGAAGATATTTTGAGAGACACACAGAAAGACCATATTCACAAAACTTTCATTACAATATATTGTTATAATTGACCTATTCTATTATTTGTTTTTGTTGTCAATTTCTTACTGTGCCTGATACAGAAATTAAACTTTATTTTAGGTATGCATATATAGCAAAAAATATATATGAAGGGTTTGGTAGTACCTGATGTTTCAGATATCCACTGGGAGTCAGGATGAATTCCCCTCAGCAGAGGGGACCATTGTATTCACAGAACATTAGTGCTGCTCTGGAATTCTCAGTCATATGAATGCCACATTGCTCGTGTCTGCTGGCACCATGATATTTCTACAACCCTTGTTTTAGGAGTTCTCAAATGTAAACACTTGTATTTGTAGTAGCACATTTGCCCAGGTGTGTTGCTATGAGCTCCAGCCCAGTGAAAGGTACTTACTTGCATGCCTTCCACCCCCATCCTGGCCCTTTGCGTCAGTGACATTCCCAGCATGTAAGTTATATACATATAAGGATATTATGGTTCAAGGAAGGCCAGTGTGTGACACCACTCTCCCCTGTTTGAATTCTGAGACAAGTAGGGTAAGAGGAATAGAAGAAGGGAAATAAAAAGACCAGCTTTATTACTGATGGCACAGGTAGAGATCATGCTTTATTATGACATGCAGCGTCCCAGTCCTTAGATGTTGGTCTCCTCATCTGCACCCAAGAATTAGACTCATCCACACAATCACAGGCAGACCTGTAGAACCACAGGTTTCGCCCTGCAGGCTTTTACCTCCAAATTTACCACATGGCCAGGGGCAGACCGGAACACCTGCTCTACACTGAAAAGTGGATCCTGAAGTAAGGTGAGTACGAAATCGGCTGGCAAAGCAAGCCCAGTTCCTATGCCCAGAGTCACCTGTCAGTTGAGTCACTCATTGTCTCTTAGGAAGGAAGGCACAAAGGGGAATAGAGAGAGGTCGAAAATGTTATCCTACTGGACAATCCTCCACATGGAAGAAAACACCAGGACTAGGAATTACTCCCTCTTTAAACAAAAGCAATGTGAGTAATTGTCAATTGTCAACCTTGTCATAGATCATCAGTGCCTGGAAATGCTGATCGTCCTATGCATTTTGAAAACATGGACTTAGTCTCTGCTTTATGACAAGCACTATGCTAGCATCTGAAATACAAAATGTAAACACATGACATCTAATCTCGAATGGTTTATAGTATAGTTATAATCTTTAACTAGACAATACATTCAAAAGATAATGTTTAAAATAATGCAAGGTATTCAACACAAATTAGAGATTTACATTAGAATGTTAGAATCTTTGAATCACATTTAAATTATGAAATCATTGGGCTTCATCATTTTATAGACAAAATATTGTCTGGAAAAACAGTGAGCTACTTTAAATTCAACCAAATTCAATAATTCAATTCTTATCAGATGGTTTACATTCTCAGTTCTTTGAAGACTCAATCTTCTAAATTTTTGTCTGCATACTAATCTGAATTATTTTGCCTCCCTGACATGTGATGCCTCCCTATCAATGCCTATACACTATTTATTTAGCAGAATTACTTCATGAGTTCTGTAAAAGTGAAGAAGAATCATATATTGTTCCATTCTCTCAAAGATGGACTTCATTAAAACATGATTCACTGGGTCTTTGCCAAGCAACTGAGATACAGATAAGTAGTATAACAAGAACCTTCTGGTTCTTCAGTAACAAGCACCAATCAATAGGATTATACTAAATTTCATGCTATAGCCAGTCATATTTTATCAAGGTTCCAGTGCATTTACAATGAACAATAGCCCACTATGTTGATCCCTTTATTAACCTTCACAGTCATCCTTTAGGTCTGAAAAACTTCCACTACAAAAATTTTAATGTAAATAGTAAAAATATGAAAATACTAGAAAAGCAAAATAAGACAATTTTCATGTAATGTCTAAAATATGTTGGAAGCACATACTTTTTTTTTGAGATTTTATTTATTTATTTTTAGAGAGGGAAAGGAGGGAGAGAGAAAGAGAAACATCAGTGTGCGGTTGCTGGGGGCTGTGGCCTGCAACTCAGGCATGTGCTCTGACTTGGAATCAAACCTGTGATGCTTTGGTTCGCAGCCCGCGCTCAATCCATTGAGCTACGCCAGCCAGGGCGGAAGCACATACTCATAAAGAAAAAGTGTACTGTTGTATAAATGGATATTTTTACTTTAAAATGGAAATAAAAATAACTAATATTTATTCAGTGCTAATGCCCACTGAGTTTAGGACCTTACTTATTGTACATTGTGTCATAATATTGATATCGTGGTAGTCCTATAAAATAGGTGCCATTATCTCTGTTTTATACATGAAGAATATGGAGTATACAGGAACCAAAATTCAGCCAAAAGTTCACTGTTTAGGGAAGTGATTAAACTCATAGTTAGTAAATATAAGCAATCCTGAATATAAACATGTGTGTGGAGGACTCCAGGCCCACACTCTTAAAATACCTTGTCTCTAGTAACCCCACCAAATGAGAGTATGTATCTGCATAAAGTTTCCTACATGCCAATGAAAATAAATACAAGAGCCCTAGCTGGTGCAGCTCATATAGTTAGAACATCATCCCACAGACTCAAAGACTGCAAGTTCACATCTAGGTTTGATCCTTTGTCAGGGGAGGAGCAAGAGGCAGCCAATCAATGTTTCTCTCTCACATCAATGTTTCTCTCTTTTTTTTCTCCATTCCTCTCTCTCTAAAATCAATCAAAACTGTCCTCAGGTGAGACTTTAAAAAATTTTATTTAAATACAATATGTAATATGTTTGTATAGCATGCATCATAGTATCCATCCACATATATGAAGAAGTACATATAAACTATGGATACACTCACCTTATTTATGGACACACTTATAGATGAACTTGAAACTATGCACCTCTCTGTAGATTTTTAGACACAGATTATGCCTGAGTCCTACTAATTCCATGTAAATCCCAACAACCTCACTGCTAAAAAGTAAAAAGTTAATACTTTAAATATTTATACCAGCAAATATAAAACATATTTGAAAAAATATATAGCATAACACACATGTGTGTATGTGTATATATATATGTATGGATGGATGTAAATATATAGATATAGGATATATATGCCCCATATTAACCCAACTAATGAAATAAATAGATCAAAACTTACCATGAAATTGAGTCTTTAGGAACTAGAATGTACTATGAATATAAAAATTATATATTCTTTTAGAATATGAATTATGTAGTATAGTTTTCTTAATTCCCAAAGGAAAAGGAAGCAAAGCATACAAATCCCTTCTGTTGTTCTGTGGGTTTAAATACCTCTCAAACTTAAACGTGCATCGGCACCAATGGAGATCCAACCTCTTAAGTTTCTGAGTCAATAGGTCTGGATTTAGTCTTGGTATTTGCATGATGAGCTCATTCATGGCCTATGCCAATGATACTGGTTCAGAGACCACAATTTGAGAAATATTCTTTAGAACTGCAAAGGTTGATCAAACTTTGGCCTCTCCCCTTACCATCATTGTGCAGATCAGATCTCTGGGTACCAGCTGCTGTGAGAGGACATGAACATATGAGGAATACAGCCATCAGAAGTAGTTAGTAAAGTTGTTCCCAAGAATTTCAATATATTAAATAACCCAGTGGGACTTCTAAAAACTCCCTTTGCTCAGTCCCCATTCAATACTAATTAAGTCAGACTTTCTGGGTGTGGAATTCAGGCATGAGTAACTCTAAAGCACCCCAGTTGATTCCAGTGTGCAGCCAAGTTTGAGACCAAGTGATAATGAGAAAAATCAAGCAATGCCCATGCCCAGTGGCGGCAAGCAGCAGCCTGTGCATTACAGATCTCAATGATCTGAACATTGTCATTCTTAGGTCAGTCCCTGTATATTGTTCTTCTATCAAATGTATAAAATTTTATAATTATTTTAACTATATAATCAACACTGAAGTATTCTAACTTTTATAAACACGAAAGATGTCCACCACATAATTATGGTTTCCCTCTTAACCTTTCTCTCGCACTCTCTCAACTTTTGCATGTTTCTTAGCTCTTCAAACTCGGCATAGGTTGTGCTCCACACAACAGAATGGTAGGATGGGTAACTTGGAAAGCAGGACATAATGGCTGAACATACAGAATCTAGTGTCTGGCATTAGGGGTTCAAACTTTAGATTTATACTTGGTAGCTGTTTGATGCTGAATAATGTCCTCCAATTTTAATCTGTAAAAAGACCCTAATAATATTAGAAGGTAATAATTATATTGAAAGGACTTAAATGTAAGTTGTTTTATTACATTTCCTTTTTTAAATCAGTGTTTATTTAACTAAAAAAAATTTATTTGAAATCTATGACTAGAATATTTCTGATTGTTGCACCTGTGTTGAATTTATTTATTTTAACAATTATAAACAGAAACTCATGTTGTGGTCTTCAATATAAATTAAATAAACATGGCAATGAAAGTAGGGATGATTTTGGTTGAGAATCTTGAGTCAGATTATAAAGGAAATTCAATCAGAGAGAAATAGAGTGAAAAGTTCCCAGAAGAGTATATAGAAAATTCTATAAATTTAAGTTTTTAATCCACTCCTGAGCATTATTAATAAACATCTTTTAATATACATATTAGTTGTATCTTATGCTTCTACTCTTAGGGCTAGAAATCACTAAATTTAAACATGAAGTTTTTGATAGGTTCTTTATGCTCTAGATTTTTCCAGAGTTACATTTATTATATTTGCAGCTATATAACTACACCAACATTTCTTATATATCAAGATAGTATTAGATATGTCAAAATAAAATTTTTATAATATGATTAGTCTCATGAAAAGCTTTGGTATCACATAGTTTATTCACAGGAACTTTTTACTGTGTTATGCAATTGTTCACTCAGAATTGAACATGTGCTTTAAAATGAGTTCAACTATCATCTCTTAAAAATTATTTTCCTTACTTAAGATAACATTAATAGTAATATTTTTTATTTTTAATTAAGCAAGTCATGCAAATATTAAAGGCATTGCTCTTAAAATATTTGTTAGTTGCTCTTTAATAGTGATGTTATATTTTTGTGTTGGAATCTTCTAAAATAAAATGGAAATTAACAGCACACTACTGTAAAAGCAGGGGATAACCATAGTGAGATAACCCAAAAACAGGGGTTGGCAAACATTAACTATAAAGGAAGGGCAAGAAATGAAATATTTTAGGCTTTAGGCTACTTACTCTCTCATGTTGTTCTTCTTCCACAACCATTTACAAACATAAAACCTTCCTTGGCTTGGAAGCTGTACCAGACCAGGCTATGGGCTGGATTTGGCTTGTGCCCTGTCTTTGGTTGACCTTGGACCTAAAATGTTTTAGAGTATATTACCATTGATACTGTTGTGGTTTTTGAACCGAGACTTGAGTAACAGCATGTGCAAGTTTGCAGCCACATTTAGAGAACATTCATGGAAGTAACCAAGGAATGAAAATGGTTACAACTCTGCATAATTAGTCCAGAATTGTGGAAACCCAATCGTTCGGTAACACTGGTTATACAATAGTCACACTACTAGAATAAGCATAAAAGAGTATCTAAAATGGAGACAGCTGTACACGATTTACTTTTCTTTTAGCCATAAAATTCAATATCATGTGCCAAAAATCTCCATTATGAGGCAAAAAATAAAAAGGCACAGACTTTTAGTAATGAAGTGTCACCCACAGGTGAGCAAAATAAATGCATATATTATATTTACTTGAATAAAGACAATATTCAGTAACATAGGATGCAATTATTTGTTCATGAATCCAGATCCTAAAACATGTGCATACTTTAACTTTTTAAAGCATGCATAGTGACTCCCATTTTTATGTTGAAAACATTCCTTGTACCCTCAAAATACACATTTTAAAATATAACTTTTCATTATTTGAGATAGATTAAATTACACTACATTGATATAATACAAATATAGTTTATGTCATTTACAATGGTCTGGCTAAACCAGTTAAACATTGCTTAACTATCTTTTTTATGTTTTTTGTTATTGTTGTTTTTTGGAAACTTTTGAGAAACCAAGCATATGACCTATGTACATAAATATATTGTATCCATTCATATAATTTAAGATTCACTGGGCTTGAAATAGGATATTTTTTTCCTAAAAGACTCTTTTATTTTGCCTGGACACTTCAGTAGTCATTAAGAGACAAATCCCAAGAAGTAGGGGCAAAAAACTGTGGTAGAAGACCCATTTCAAGATCAATTGACTTTATTGCCTGCATACCAATTCTGCAGTATCATTTGGGAAATGAAGCAGAAGAAGCTGCTGAGAAAGCACAGTAGAAATCCATACAGAAAAAACTTAATATGAATTAAATGACATCTTCTTGATATATTACAGAAGATCATGAAGAAGTATGAAAGGGTGACTTAACTAAAAAAAAACAGGTATACATCTGCAATTTATGAGACAATTTATATTGTACACAAATAAATAATATAGTATGTAATCATGTGCTTATGATAGGGAACTCAAGACGTGGAAAATTTTGGCTTAAGGTAAAAAGTTGTAAGTCTAGTAAGTAATGTGTATGTTAAGCTCTTGTTTCAGAAACTACAGATAAGGCCCATTCTGGCTCCTGGGCAAAACAGCTGACCTCCTGGGCACTGGCTAGAGATTGCCGCCTGGGGACAAGTTGGAGGCATCCAGGCCTTTTGTGTGAACACCCCACCTCCTTGGGGACAGCTAACTGCTGAGAACAGGAATGCTGCAGCTTCGCTCACCTAATCCTCCCTGAATTTCAAAGCCCTCACCGCACCTTGTTTATCCTCCCCCACCTCTTTATAAAAGATCTGGCCAGGGAAGAGAAGGGAAGATGGTTTTATTAGGGTATGAACCCACCATCTTCTCGGATCATTGGCTATCTGAATAAAGCGCCATAAAAGATTCAATTGCATCATTGCTTATTGGATTTGGTAGTGACGGGCAGCCTGAATGCCAGTGTCTTTTCTGGTTACACTTATTATCGTAAAACTAGTATTATAAAGCATTTTTGATACATACATTATATAACTATAAAATATATGCTAAAATAAATCCATGAAGTTTGCTATTTCCTGCCTTTGAGGCATTTTCCAATCATTCAAATTGCTTTTCAGGTTGTTTAATTAGAGAAATTCATCTTATTGCTGGTGAAAACATGACCAGTAACTGATGCAGACACCAGCCTGCAGTGTCCGCTTCATTATGGATGAAATGAAACATTCACATAGACTACTGAGTCCATTGGAGGAAAAGGGACAGCATGGCTTTTCTCTCAAGGGGGGCAAAAGCCTTGGCCCTTGCTGTGATCGGCCTTTATTGGGCACATTACATGATGGTCCTCATTTACTATGCACCGGTTGGCTTTATGTAGTTACCTTTTACTGAAAACAAAGGAGCCAATGCTGTTAATCACATCACAGAAGAGAGATATTTGCAAATGAAAAGACAAAAGTGATTGAACTGATTACACTCATCCTTGAAAGGTTTAGCATGGATTTTAGGAAGTTACTTTGCAGTAAATGTCCTCAATTCAGGGTGAGGGAGTTTTTAGCAAGAGCAAGACTCAAAGTGGCCTAGGCACATTACAGGTCTGATTCCCCATGGGAGAACCTATCCATGGACATGGGTCCTGTGCATCTCTAAGTGGGAGCTGGGCCCACATCACGCAGAATGGTCTCCTACAAGTAACCACAGTTTTGTGTTCAGAACTCACTAGATTAGTGTTTTACTGAAACTCAGTGGAGTGACTATTTCAGATGTTATTGAAAGAAGAGGAGAAAAACAGAAAAGGGATTCTGTACCTGCAAACTACGGAGCTGTGAGGAGCAGCTCTTTCAGAGAGGGGTCAACAAGAGCAATGTCAAGGTGTTACAGGGTGCAGCCAAGAGAGGGGACCCCAAATGGACATTTGAAATGGGGCCCAGAACTCAAGGTGTCCAGGAGATTCTAAGATGTTTTTTTACCCCTTCCTCCCACAGGTGTGAGTTGGGGGAAGGGGCACACAGAGCAAGAACATGCAGGGCAGCTTTGCAGCTAATCCATGGCATGGTCATTTAACATACCTATAGCCTTAGGCTAGTCACTTGAATATGCTAAATAGCTATGGCCATGATCTAGGCCAGGGGGATGGAAAGGGACACCCCCCCCAAGATGTGACTGGGGGGCAGGTCCCCTGACATACAACGCCTGTGTGGGAGCTCAGAGAAGATTGGCTCCATGACATGGGGTGACACTTGCCCAGACCCATTATGGTGACCAGAAAAGCTGGAAAGGACAGCAGATTGAGGGCAAGTGTGGCCGAGTGTGGGAGGAGTCGGAAATGGGGCTGTAGAGGAAGATTGGCACAGGGATTTAAACCCAGACACAGCAGCCAGTGGGGGGGAGAACCACGTGGATTTGGCTGAGTGGGGACTCCCGTGGTCGTGGGGGAGAGAGGACCACGTGGCTGGAGCAGTGGAGGGGAGAACCATGCAGCTTTGTCAGAGTGGGGACCCCCGCAGCAGTAGTAGGGGGAACCACCACCCGGCTTTAGCAGAGATTCTGGAGACACAGCTGATGGTGCCAAGAACCGAGAGAGGTCTACCAGCCGAGCACAGATTACTGGGAAAACCAGGGGTTGCCTGAGCCTGGACTTCTATTCCCTTCCCTCAGATATGGTACCCCAGACTGGGCAAAGGGGAGGGAAGGACTGTGTGTGTTTGTGGGTGTTTTAAGGGACTTTAAGATTTTGATATAGACATTAGGTCACTACTTTAAGTTTGTATAGCACTAAATAAACGTTTCCTTTCCTTTTCACAAATCTCTGGCATTGAGAGACATCTTTCCTATAAGACAGCGGACATGACTGACCTGAGTCTCTTTCAGTGATAGTATTATCGTCCCAGGCCCCCTTTGTTTGTTCTGTAACAAAGGCACCAGAGCAGCATTGGTGATGGACAAAAAATGCAGTTGGCATGTAAGCACTGAATATGTATTCCTAACTCCTGCTATATAAGGTCTATCAGTCTATGATTCCCATAGGTTTACTTACACAAAACAACTAGCTAAATGATTCAATAAGCATATCTTAAATTTTAACACGAATTGTTCTCTTTACTTTTTATTGTCAAATATACATTACCAAATAACACTCACTTCATAAGCCAATTTTCAGGCATCTGCAGGAGTGGCCCCTGGAACTTCAACAATAACCCGTAGAAGCAATTGCTGAATAAGCTTCTCTGACTAATCATTTATATACATGTGTCTTGTCATTTATAATTATTCAGATAAACACTTAGATACCTGCTATTTTGTTTGCTAGGAACTGTAAAGATGTACTTAAATGTTTTCTTACTCAGGATTTGGGAAGAAAGATGTATGCAGGAAAGAAATTAGGGCATAGGAAATACATTGGTAAATTTTGTCCATATAGAGTAATGTAAACTTCAGAAAGAACATGATGCTTCAGAATAATATTTAAAAATTAGAAAACATTTCCAAGACAAAAAAATGAGGAATGAAAAAGAAATATTGAAGTTTAGAAGTATCAGATAATTAATGTGCTTGACTAGTAAGAAACATTAGATTATATGGAGATTGATTTTTAACCTGCTATGATATTTTGCTTTTCTAGTAATGAAATAAGTACCTTATCCAGTAAAGATAATTAGTTTTAGGAAAAAGCACAGATACTTAAACATTAAAATGCTATCATTAAAGTTCATTCACCAGAGAACCACAATAAAAACATTAAATTATATGTTTCTAATTGTTTAATTCTCATCCAAGGGTATGTTTTTTGATTTTAGGGATAGAGGAAGGGAGAAAGAGAAACTCTGATGTGAGAGATACATTGATCAGTTGCCTTGTGTACACACCACGGCCAGGGATCCAACCCACCACCACAGGTATGTGTTCAGACCAGGAATGGAACCTGCAATCCCTCTGTGTACAGGACAAAACTCCAACCAACTGAATCACCTGACTAGGGCTTAATTATATATTCCTAATAAATTCCAATTTGCTGGAACATTTTTTTTTGATATATGACATGTCCATGAAGGTAGTCTATGAGAAATTTTCCTCCAACTGAAATGCAGCAAAGCTCAGAAGTTGTTTGCATAATATCTTTGCACATTCAAATATCAATATCACATAAATTGTTTAATGGAAGAATGGGAAAATAATTTTCTCAGTTCATAATTAGTGACATAAAAGTTAATTATAAGAAAAAAGTTATTGAGTTCCCAAGGGAAAAAATAATCAACTTATAAGAAGTAAAAATGTTGGTGTCAAATCAGGTATCTGATTAGAAACTTCTATTTTCTGGTGTGAGCTTTTTTCACCATTTTTCTACACTTAGGAGGAGTAGGTGGCTGAAGTCTGACACATTTTATATGTATATATCATATTAAAAAAAGAAAGAATTATATTATGAAAAAAGACTTCTCTCATATTTTTACTTGCAGAGAAATAAAAAAGAAAACTGGCCTTAATTTTTATGTGTTATAACACATGGCACATAATCATCAACAAAAGAATGCTATAACTACAAACTATTTTAGACTAATATTCTTGAATACTAAACTCTCAAATTTTACTTTATTTAAAACATAAATTTGTTCTGTTCAATACTGCCATCTCAGACTTAGCTAAAATGGTAGGATCTCAGAAACATTCTACTGTATTTACTGAATAAAAATACAAGTGATAAGTTGGGGTGGCAACTGATAATAAAACATACTTCAAGAATTGTGTCAGATGCAAAGGTTGATCTCAGCATTATCTTCACCCCTTTTTACTGTGTCAGAGAGCCAGGGCCTGGTTATGTGCACGCCCACAAAAATGTTTTCTTCTGTCCAAAGGAGAATCTTCCCAGGAATGCAATATCGCCATTTAGAAACAAAAGTGCGTTTAAGCTCCGTAGGACAGAAACTCATTTAGGAACATCACTGCAGAGTGCCTGAAATATTTGTACTTCTTCAAGTACTATGCTCAAGTTTATTTTTCAAAATCATAAGGCTTTATTGAAAAAGTATATCTTTAAGTATACAATTAGAAATACAAACTATGATATTCAGACAGGATAGTAAGAAACTAGGAAAATTCCTTGGCCAGTGGAATGGGAAAACTGAGACAGCCAAACTGGTCAAGCAATTTACAAACCAGATAATAAACCACAAGGTCCTATTTTAATTTATTCCAGACAGTGCTGGGGAAGACCCACCTCAGTACACAGTCCCTCTTCAGTGACATCCTTTGAAGGTAAAACTGATCAGAAAATGACCTATATGCTCATTTTGATGCATTAGCATATTAAAGGATACACCTGGAGAGCTGATGAATATTCTATTGATATCCTCCTTAAAATCCCTGCATTTAGAAAACGGACAAAAACTCTTAAGACAAAGAAACCAGTGTGTGTTATCTCTCTAGAGCATGCTGACACCTTCTTTCTTCAGACGTGTATCTTTTCATTCTTTTCCTAAATTATAAGGGTCCCCTGAGATTCACAACCTGGGGAGCTGTGGGCAGCAGGCACTTGTCCCAGGCTAACTCCCTAAACCTGTCTCCAGAGGCCCTTCGTTTGCCTCTCTAGCTTGTTTCCTGCATCCATGCGGCCCAGCTGGAGGACTTCTGTCTCTGTAATGTTCTTTCTAAAGGACAAGGTAGTTCTCTAAGCAGCCCACTAGAATCTCCTCTTCTAGTGTACTTTGCTTTGCATGCTAAATAAACTTCCTCTTGCGCTAGAGTTCTTGGCTCTGAAGTCTTACTTTGTCGAACTCGAGAAGCAAGAGCCGACATTACTAGCAACAATATGAAGATACTTCTTTGTTGTGTTTCAATAGTTACTTTTGTGTTTTTACATAATTGATAAAATATTAACAATCAGTATTTGGTAATGCAATGCTATGACTTTATTTCTGAGTCCTATCAAAGTGTCCATTTTTTTTCAGATTGAAAGACTGCTATGTGAAAATGGAAACAATATGTTTGAAATGAGGTGACTGCTTCCTTGTCTCTTAAAAGCTTCCATCTATGTTTTGAATGAGAACACCGATGAGATAAACTACATTTTATGTTAATTCCAGGAATTTATATTCTCTTATGTTTTCCAATGAAATGTCATCATTTTTGTGATTTTGTAAAAAGTATGCAATAATTTTTTTCCTCTCAGAAATAAAAAGTATTAAACTAAGTAAAAAAAAAAAATTACACATTCTGAGTGGTATATCACAAAGTCAACACCTTACGAAACTCATTTGGAATTTTGGCTTTCTCTTCCAAACCATAAATTGCAACTTTATGGAACTTATCTATAATAGTTATTATAAATATAATGCTTTCCTAAAACAATAATTGCTATTTAAACTAAAAAGTGTACAGTGAAATAAATACCTTTCTGATTTAAGAAAAATTATGGTTTTATCTTTGGTAACATTAATAATCAATTAACTCAAGAATAAATTAAAAACACTCAGAAGCATTTGGTAAATAATTATCAGTGGAAATTCCTAGAACAAAAGTCTTTCAAAATCATCAAAGGTGCTTTTGTAACACAGTGGTCAGACTATATCACTAATGAGTAGAGGAGACCCCAAACTAGGGGACCCAGATCTGACACAGAGGCTGCACTTGCCTAGGAAGAGGCCAGGGCAGGGTTGCCTGCCTTCCCAGGGAAGGGAAGGGCCACAGGAGAAGGCATAGGGTTGCAGAAAGCACTGGCTGGGAAGCACCAAAGGAGTTTGGTTTTGCAACCAAAACTCCATGACAGCCTTCCCATACCCTAGGGCAGTGGTAAACAAAGGCAATATGGCTGAGCAAACATGTGCCTGACAGCCAAGCTGCTCTTGACATACTTAGGGGGAGCTCATTTAGAGCCTGTGTGGGCTTTGGGGGCTGGATGCCCCTCCTCAGGCAAACAGACTCTGAGCACCCGTGCAGGGCTGGGAAACTTCTGCCCCCTTTTGGAAAATAGTGGCTGAAAAAGGGTCAAAGTCACTGGGAAGCTAACAAAACTGGTAGACACTGACACACATTGGGAAAAAGTCTAGTGGTCCCTCTGGCAGGGATTTCTGGGCCAAGGTTTAAAACAGAGCATGCGGTGATACACTAGGGCTTTTTCCCATCCCTGGCTAACCCAGTCAGCTTCAGGGAGCCCAGGGTTCTGAGACCGGTGGGTCCTGAAAGACCACGTGGTCTGTGAATGTCTCCAGTGTCCCTCCCACACAGAAGGTGGTGACAGTGTCTGCTGTACTGCAGGAGACCCGCCTGGCCAATCACACAGACACACTGGTGAGCTGACAGCCAAAGGGAAAACAGTTCTGGAGGAGTAAACTGGAGCTGTGAGAAGGACTAAGGAGGAGTAAACTGGAGCTGTGAGAAGGACTAAGGCCTGTGCACACAGACTCCAAAGGGCGGTACTTTTAATTAGCACATATTGAAATGGGTCAGGCCTGGCAGAGGGTGGCAGAATTATTAGTCTTTTTGTGTTTTAAAGGGAGCAGGGCCCCAGAGGCAGAAACCTGCCAGTATTCCAAAACTATATAGCCTTTAAATAAACATCTCCTTTCCTTTTCCACCAAGTTCTGACTCTAAAGTTTTGCCTTTAGGCAGTGAGCAATAGAACCCCACTGACTGTTCTGGAACAGCACTGGCTGGTTCTGTAACAGCAATTGTACCCAATGCAGAGCTCTAAATTGTCATCTGAGGTTGACCCTCGAGTTGTGGGTGAGTGGGACTGCGGGATTCCTAGTTGCTGGGAATTGTTTCTGTGTGTCCCTTTAAGGTGTTGGCTGCCCAAACATTCCTGGCAGGTGGAAAGAAAATGAGTCTGAGAAAGGATGGACTCTGAGAAGGGGTCAGGACTGGCCGAGCTTTGGGGAAGCCATTGCTTGGGGTCATGTTTTGTGAGACTGATTACAGGTTTGACCCCTGGTCAGTGTGCATATGGGAAGCAACCAATTGATATTTCTCTCTCACATCCTTCTCTCTCTCTTTCTCTCTCTACCCACCTCCTTCCTTTCTTCTTCCCTCTCTCTTAAAACTAATAAATGGATTTTAAAAAATGTGAAATTATTCACGTTTAATTCAGGCCTAAATTCCATGTCCTATCCAAAACTGGCAGTAAAATCAGCCTCCCCTAAGTACAGGCTAGCAAACTTCATCATTTTATTTCCATCAAGAAAGATTAAAGAGAATAATCTAAGAACAGAACTGAATCCATTCTTCATGTCCACATTTATAATTAATAGAAGAGAAAGCAGTTACTTATCTGTTAGACAGTATGACATATAATTTATATTATACAGGTACATCATTCTAAATAAGAAAAAAGAATAATAGTAGAATATGCAATAATTATAAACTGATGCAATATCAAAGTGCTAACTCTAAATAATTTAATCAATAAGATAAAAGAAACTCCAATACAATTAATTGCCTTTCTGCTTATAAGTAAAATGTGTTTATTTAGAAAGTCATAAGAAGAAAAAATCTCTTTAGAAGTATTTTCTGATCCTTTCCAAATACTAATTACAGCTGGTACCATATGTTTAAAATAGAAACCAAACAACTGCTCCTGGACTGTTGAATGGAACTCACAAAATACAAGTAATCAGGAAAATAAATAATCAGAGTTTGCCATGTGTGGAGTTTAATAATGTGCAAAATTTGCAGCTTTCAAATTATTTTGGTTCATGAATATAAATAAGATAAAAAGAGACTTGACTTGGGGTGGTGAACACACAATACAATATACAATTCATGTATTATAGACTTATATAACTAAAACCTATATAATTTTAAATTCAGTTGAAAAGATGATTTAGAAAGAATGCATAAATATAAAAATCAGGATGCAAATGTCCAATTAATTGATAGATTCCATTGGTTCCAACATAAAAGTATCATATAATTATTTCAATGATTTAATGTGAGTTTTTTCACACAATTCTATAAAAATAATAGTTATTGTTTGTATTTAAGTTTTCATAAGCTATATAGAGCAATCTTCCTATAAAAATATGCCTAAATATATATTTTCAATGGTCATCTTTAGTTAAAATACTCTTTTCCAAAAAGAAATGAAAATTTTATTTATTTGTAAGTGTTGACAAGTATTAGGCAGGTGACATCTTTTGATAAAAATTTGATACAGTTATGAATATTTTCAAATTAATTATTTTAACATTGAACATCTATTTATAATTTTAAATCAAAATAATTAACTTACTTTACACTTAATAAGAATATAAATATATTTATAAATTATATTTCTGAAAATTTAATTAAAAATGGATTCCTAGTTTATTTTCCTACTTAAGTTTAAAATATTAACAAGTGGTAAGATTATTTAACCATTTGTGAGAATTCTAAAAAGCAGAAAATGATAATTAAATATAAGAAGAAAAATCAAATGTATTGTAAGACCATAAGGAAACTCTGAGTTGATGAAGTTGAAAGCAAAACAAAACAAAAACTAGAAAGAGAGAGAGATAGAGAAAGAGAGAGAGAGAGGCAAGCCAAAGCAGCAGAGCAGAGTATGGTAGAACATAAGTTCTCACACATTTTTAAATTTCACAGGGAGAGATTTCAGAATTATGTACAATGTTTAAAATCTCAATTCAATTACTTTTAACTTATGCTATACTCCCAAAATTTGATAATTAGACTTATTAAGTGATGAGCCTGGGAATATTATTAATGGTGTTCATTTAGTTAACACATGTATTGAGTGCCTACTATGTACCATGATACGGCGTTGAAAAAAGTAAAAACACATACAAAATATGTTAACTTCTTGGAGCTAACATTATAGTGAAGAAGTGAGACACTCCAAAAAAGTAACTTCTATGCTATACTAGATGTTATGAGTATTTTTTAAAAAGTTAAGCTGGGGAGGAAAATACAGGGTGGGTATTGGAATAAGGGTGGCTGTTGAAAAGTTATATGGAAAGACCTGGGAAGTCCTTATTGAGAAGGTTACATCTGAGTAAAGACCTAAATGAAGCAAAGGAGTACATACTGAATGTTTGTGTCCCCCCAAATGTATATATTGAAGCCCTCGCCCCTGATGTGGTGGTATTTGGAAATGACCCCTTTCAGAGGAAATTACAGTTAAATGAAGTCATGAAGGTAATTTGCTGGTCCCACTAAATCAGTGCCCTTAAAAGAAAAGACACCAGGGAGCTTGCTCACTCTCTGTGCAACGTGAGGACACAAAGAGAAAGTGATAGATAGTCTGCAAGTCAGGAAGAGATCTCTCACCAGTAACTGAATAGGATGGCACCTTGATTTCGAACTCCCCAGCCTTCAAATAGTCAGAAATAAATTTCTGTTTTTAAATTACCCAAGTGTGTGGTGTTTTGTTATGACAGACCAACATGACTAATACAGACATCAGACAGAACCACTGGCATGGCACATCCTCCCTGTGGTGGGAGTGGGCCTGGTGTGATTGTTTGTGGAACAAAGAGGACCTTTTGATTATATGTGTAGTTGTGTGACGAAAATAGTGGGAGATGAATTCAGAGAGGTAATTGAGGACTTGATTACAGAGACTCTTGTAGGTCATACAAAGAGTTAGCTTTCAGCCCTGGCTTGTGTGGCTCAGTGGATTGAGCCAGCATGTGAACCAAAGGCTCTCTGGTTTGATTCGCAGTCAGGGCGCATTGTCTGGGTTGTGGGCCTGGTCCCCAGTAGGGTGCATGTGAGAGGCAACCACACACTGATGTTTCTCTCCCTCTCTTTCTCCCTCCCTTCTCCTTTCTCTAAAGATAAAAAAAAAATAAAATCTTTAAAAAAAGAGAGTTTTCACTGTGAGTGAAATGGGGCATTAAGCAGAAGGGCATATCCTTTAAATATTTATATTTTTCTAATGAAACTACCTAGGATTGAAGATTGGGGGTGGGGGTGGGGTTATTTTGTATGAAAATTCGATTTTCTTAATAATTACAGAGCTTTGAGTTTGTTTTTTTTTTCTCTTAGTCTATCTCTGCTTTCTTAAGTAATTTTTTTTTTATTTTGTTGCTCTGACTGGGTGTTTTTTTTCATCTTGTCTTCTAAATCGCTGATTCAATCAATCTTCTGCTTCATCTAGCCTGCTTCTAATTCCTTCTAATGCATTCTTCATTTCAGATGTCACATTCTTCATTTACAACTAGTTCTTATTCATAGCTTCTATGTCCTTTTTCATGCTGGTGTATTTCTCGTTAAGTTTCGTTAGTATCCTTATAACCATTACTTTCAATTCTATGTCTGATAACTTGCTTGATTCAATTTAATTTAGCTCTTTTCAGGGGAGTCCTCCTTTTCTTTCATTTGGAGATTGTTTCTTTGTCTCCCCATTTTAACTCTCTCTTTTTATTTGTTTCTATGTATTTGATTGATCTACTTTGACTCCCTGTCTTGTGGTGTGGGTTTGTGTGGAAAGAGACCTGTGTGACCCAGTGGTGCAAACTCTGGTCTCCTGCTCTGGATGCTCTAGGAATGCCGTTTGTGTAGGGTTATATGGGCTCTACTGTTGTATTTGGGTTCTGAATGTTGTTGGATTGTTTGCTGGAGACATCTCCCCTACAGCTGACTAACTGAGATGCTCAAACCCCATCATATCTTGTATGTTGTTGTACAAATGATGGCAGAACAAAGCAACACAAAAACAAAATCAAAACAACCTCCCCCCAAAAACAGAAAAATCAATGACAAAAGACCAAAAAGTAATAAAAGTGGGAAGAGAAATGAAATATTAGGGACAAAGGGAAAAAAGAAAAAGAGTAAGAGAATACCGAAAGACAAAAAAGTGATTATGGGAGAAAGAAAGGGAAGAGAGCTAATATGAGTAATGAATTGAAATAGAAAAACAAGAAAAAGGGACCAAAAAAGGGAGAAAAAATAATAAAATAAGAAAAGGAAAGAAGAAGGGAACAATGGGGTAATCAAAAATAAGAGTAAAATAAGAGATATAAAAGACAATTTGAACAATAAAAATAGAAAAAGAAAAATACTAACAAGGCTATTAAAATGAAAATGATAATAAAGAACGAAGTGGAATTTGCCTCTGCTGAGTTGTGCTTGCATGCTGGGTTTCCCCTTTGGATACAACTCTGAATTTGCCTGAGACTTATCTAAGCCAGTGCCAGGTGCTGTCCACACCCACCCCTCTGGCAGCCTGTTCAAAGCTATAAGTAGCACACATTGTGGCTGGTTCCTCCACGTTTGGCTGTGCCCAAGTTGAGACAAGCTGCTCTGCAAAGCTGGGTTTTATCAGTATTGGTCCAGTACTGATAATGGTCCCAAGTCAAATGACCCACGCCACCACAGAATCCACCTCTGCCTGTCTCTGCCTGCCAGCCTGCTGCCAGTTTAAGACTAGTCACACACCCAACTGTTTCTGAGAAGGCTTCTGGCAGAATCAGGGGGGATGGGACTCCTGGATTTCCCATGGCAGGGGTTTTCAGACTTCAGGGAAGATGGTGGGTGTGTTCCCCTGACCCTAAGCCACTAGACTGAGACTGTTCAGGATTTTTCCCCTGTACTTGGCAAGGCAGGGCCCCTAGTAGGCTAATGGCTGGGAGCCCCACAGCCCAGATTTTTGGTCTGGCTGAACTCAGGAGGGTGTTTCTACAATGCTCTGTGAGGGGGCAGTGCCAGTCTGTTTCTTGGGAAAGGATATAGTATGGCTGCGCCTACAGCCCATGTCTGACACCCCCTGAGTCTGCATATGTTGCAGTTTCCTCAACGGGGGTTAAAATACGGGATAAGAGAAAAGAAAGAAGAGAAAAAAAGCACTAAAATTTTTTTAAAACAATGCAGGGTGGTTTCAGCAGGATTCCAGAGGGTGGGGAGAGCAGTATCGCACAGAATAAAGTAATTGCTTTTCCCCTGGGAGAGGCTTGCTCTTCTCAAAAAAGATGGCTCCTGTAGGCTCCAGGTATATCATATCCCAAAACAGAAATCCCCACAGCCACTCCACCATTTCTCTTCTCAGTGCCTCCTGTTCACACTCTCCTTGCACAGCTCCAGTCCATGCTGCCCTCCCTTTGTTGGGGCCCAAGGTGAGTGACTGCAAACACAAAACCTGTGCTTTGGCACCTTTAAGAATTAAGAAAAAAATAGTGGTTTTGTGTCCAGCCAGTCTCATCTCTTCCTAGCAGCAAAAAACCCTACAACCTTTCATCACTGGATGCTACATGATCTTCTGGTCCCAGCACCAGCACTCTGTGCTTCGGTGCCTGGTTTATGGTCCTCGCTGTTCTCCTTTGTAGGGGAAGCTCTCACAGCCATGCCATCAACTCAGCCCACTGTCTTGTGCATGGGGCCAACCCCTGTGATGATCTCACCCTTCCTACTGGTCGGGGTGGATATTTTTCAGTCCTTGGTTAAAAGTCTCTCTCTTTTTTTTTGGGGGGGGATAGTCTTTAGTTTATTTTGGATGTCTAGTCCACACTATAGTTTTATTTCCAGTTTGGTTCTGGGAAGAGGTACATAAGATATTCTACTCTGCCACCATCTTGCACCCTGAATCCCTGGTAATTTTCTTTGTTCTAACATTGACTTTATATAAGATCAGTATAACTCTGCTTGTCTTCTTGTTTAATTTGTTAATTACAGTTGACTTGCAGTATCTTTGTGTTAGTTTCAGGTATATAGCATAGTGGTTAGACAATTATATAATTTACAAAGGTATTCCCATGGTAAGTCTAGTACCCACCTGGCACCATCCATAGTTATTACAATATTATTCCCTGTGCTGTACTTTACATCCCCAAGACTCTTTTGTAACTACCAATCTGTACTTCTTTTACCTTTAGCACCCAGACCCCAAACCTCCTCCCATTTGGCTACCAGCAGTTTGTTCTATCTATCAGTCATTTTCAGCTTTGTTTGTTCATTAATTTTGTTCTTTGGATTTGATACATAGGTGAAATCATATAGTATTTGTCTTT
Source organism: Tonatia bakeri (assembly GCA_004024845.1). NCBI lineage: Eukaryota > Metazoa > Chordata > Mammalia > Chiroptera > Phyllostomidae > Tonatia > Tonatia bakeri. Next base: position 281,641 of record PVIA01000382.1, read on the forward strand.
CTGTGTCTGAGTTATCCCACTCATCACTATATCCTCTAGGTCTGTCCATGATGCAAATAGTAAGATTTTGTCCTGTTTTATGGCCAACTAATATTCCATTGTAGATATATACCACATCTTCTTTAACCAATCATCAGTTCATAGTGAAGATGAGTTGCTTCCATACTTGACCATTGTAAATAATGCTGCAATGAGCATAGGGGTGCATGTATCTTTTCAAATTAGTATTTCTTTGATAATTATTTTCATGGTATACTTTTTCCATCTTTTCACTTTCAAACTGCATATACAGCCATACCTTGGAGATACTGAGATCTCAGTTCCAGACTATCATAATAAACTGTACATCACAATAAAGTAAGTTATACAAAATTTTTGGTTTCCCAGTGCATATAAAGTTATGTTTCTACCATACTATAATTAAATGAGTGTACAATAACATTGTGTTAAAAACAATGGACATACCACAATAAAAAGCACTTTATTGCTAATAAATAATAACGATCCTTTAAGCCCTTGGCTAGTGGTAGTCTTTTTGCTGGTGGAGTGCCATGCCTTAGCGTTGATGGCCGCTGACTATTCACGATGGTGGTGGCTGAAGACTATACTAGCTGTTGTACTTCGTAAAATAAGACAACAGTGAAGTTTGCCACAAGGTTGAATCTTTCATGGATCATTTTCTATATATAGTATGTGGTGCTGTTTAATAGCATTTTACCCACAGTAGAATTTCTTTTAAAATTAGAGTCTATGCCCTCAAATTTTGACTATGTTTTGTCATACTGAGTTTATATAATATTTTAAATATTTTATTGTCATTTGAACAATCTTTACAGCATCTTCACCTGGAAGTAGATTTCATCTCCATTAACCAAATGCTTATCCATAAGAAGCAACTGATCCATTAAGGTTTTACCATGATATTGGGACAATTTAGTCACAAATCAGGCTTCACTTCTAAATTCTAACTCTCTTGCTATTTCTATATCTGCTGTAACTTCTCCATTGAAGTCTTGAAGCTCTAAAAGTGATCCCTGAAGATTGGAGTCGGCTTCTCCCAAAATTCTTAATGTTGAAATTCTGACCTTTTCCCATGAATCACAAATGTTCTTAATGGCATCTAGAGTGAGGAATCCTTTGTAGAAGATTTTCAATGGACTTTTCTCAGATATAACAGAGAAATTACTATGCATGCCAGCTATTACCTTATGAAATGTATTTCTTAAGTGATAAGACTTCAATGTCAAAATTTCTTCTTGATCCATGGACTGCAGAATGATGCTCTGTTAGGTATAAAAATGACATGAATCTCATTGCACATCTCCATCAGAGCTTTTAGGTTACCAGGTGTGTTATCAATAAATAGTGCATTTTGAAAGGAATCTCTTTTTCTGAACAGTAGGTCTCAATACTGGGTTTGAAATACTCAGTGAGCCATATTGTAAACAGATGTGCCGCCATCCAGGCTTTGTCGTTCCATTTGTAGAGCACAGGCAGAGGAGACGGAACATTATTCTTAAAGGTCCTAGAGTTTTGGGATGGCAAATAAGCTCCGGCTTCATCTTCAAGTCACCAGTCTCACAGGAGAGTCAGCCTGTCCTCTGAATCTCTGATATGAGGCATTGACTTCTCTCTGGCTATGAAAGTCTGACATGCTATCTTCTTCCAACACAAGGCCATTTTTTCTACATTGAAAATCTGTTGTTCAGTGTGGCTACCTTAATTACTTAGCTAGATCTTCTCAGTAATTTGCTGCTACTTCTACATCATCACTTACTACTTCACCTGTATTTTATGCCATATATTTAGCTTTTAGGAAAAAAAATCATGAACCAACCTCTTTTAGCAACTTCTCAGCCTTCATAGAATTGAAGGGAGTTAGGACCTACTCTGGAGTAGATTTTAAATTAAGAGGATGTTCTGGCTGGTTTGATGGTCTGTCCAGACCACTAAAACTTTTTCCACATCAGCAATAAGGCTGTTTTATGTTCTTACCATTCATGTGTTCACTAAAGTAGCACTTTTAATTTCCATCAAGGACTTTTCCTTTACATTCACAACTTAGCTGACTGTTTTGTGCAAGAGGCCTAGCTTTCAGCCTCCCTCAGCTTTTTACATGCCTTCCCCACTAAGTAGGATCATTTCTAGCTTTTGATTTCAAGTGGGAGACACGTGACACTTGTTTTCACTTGAACACTTAGGGGCCATTGTGACTTATTAACTGAACTACTTCAATGTATTTTCTTTCTTTCAGGAAAGAGAGAGGGCTCAAAAGAGGGAGAGAAGTGGGAAGATGGTTTTTCAGTGTAACAGTAAAAACAAACGTATTAATCAATTAGGTTTGCCATCTTATAGGTGCATAGTTTGTAGAGCACCAAAACAATTACAAAGAAAGCAACATCAAAGATTACTGATCACAGATCATCATTACATCAAATAATAATGAAAAAGCTTAGGATATTACAAGAATTGCCAAAGTAACAGACACAAAGCAACCAATGCTACTGAAAAAAAATTGTGCCAATAGACTTGCCAGACACAGAGTTTCCTCAGACCTTCAATTTATGTAAAATGCAGTATCTGTGAAATGCAATAAATCAAAGCATGATGAGATAAGAAATACCTGTATAATTACATTTAAAATGAATTTCTTGTAGATAGCATATAGTTTTAGTAGTTTTCTTGAATCCATTCTATCCATATTTTTTAATTGATATTTTAGATCATTTAATTGTTAAGGAATATTGCAATATTTAACCAAATTCTGTATTTTGTTTTTTTTCTATTTATTCTCTCTGTTTTTCATGTATCTGCTTTCTTCTCTTTCCTTACCATGGGTTACTTGAAAATATATTAGAAATTCATTTTCTTGTATTATAAATAAATTTTTGAAGTGTATCTCTTCATAGAGATTTTTTGAGGGGGAAGGTTTGGATGGAAAGATTATTTCATTTTTAGTAGTTGCTTGAGCTATTATATTATATATATTCAAAGGATTTAGGACAGTCCTCCCCAACTTGTGCCACTTTGGCATGTAAATTATTTTGAGCTGAAGGCAATTAAAACGCCGCAGGCTCAACAGAAACTTCTACCTCTCTCTTGAAAAACTCAAATTTAGGCCCTTGGCCATAATGAGAGTAATTATCAGAGATAGCTTTTTATGACCTGTCTATAGTGTCTAACTAATTACCAAATACGTGCTCTTGTTTTCATACTGTGAATGATCTCCCTCCCTTTGAAGCCTGACTTCATCCTTGGTCAGAATGCTATTAATGCCTCATTTTAATTTTCTGTCTCTGAACTTTTCCTGTATGTGGAGTCTCTGACTCTCTTTTGTACATGGGGTTCCCATACATATGTATGTAATTAAATTTGGTTATTTCCTCTTGTTAGTCTGTTTCATGTCAATTTGACTATGAGATCAGCCAGAAGAACCTAGAAGGGTAGAAGAAAGTTTCTTCCTACCTAATAATACATAAATTATCGTAGTCTACCAGTGACTATGTACTACTAATTCAAGTGAAGTATGGAAACATTGCCTCCGTTTATGCACCTTCTTTCCTTTTCCTGCTAATAATATATTTGCCATACTTTTCCTATACAAATTGAAACTATATCAGATGGTTATAATTATTGCTTAAGTTATCAAGCATAGAACGATCAAGAGAAGTGCTTTTATTTATTTATTATATTTAGCAGTATTTTTACTTTTTATATATTTCTTCTTCCCTCTTGATATTCCAGATTCTTTCTTTTATCATTTTAATCCTCTTTGGAGAACTTCCTTTAGTTATTCTTTTAGAGTAGCTCTGCTTAAAAAAAAAACTCTTTGTTTTCCTTTATGTCATAATATCTTGATTCCTTTCTTATTTTTGAGGAATATTTTCATGCGATACAGTATTCTGAGTTGATAACTTTTATTCAGCACTTAAAAAAATATAGTATCACTGACTTCTGTCCTGTTTAGCTTCTAATGAGATATCTGCTGTCATTTAAATGTTTCTCCATAATAGGTGAGGTTTTATTTTTGTCTGGCCTTTGAAGACATTTATATTTTTCATTAGTCTTCAAAGGTTTACTATGATATTTCCTGGCATAGATTTGGTTGGTCTTACCCATTTGTGTTTGTGTAGCCTCTTTGAATCTGTAGTTTTATCATCTTTGCAAAATTTTAGAAAATTTAAATCATTATTCTTTAAAGCTTTATCATCCTGGTAAAATATATCCCTTCTTCCTGTCTGTCATACTAGTGACACAAACGTTAGAGCTTCGATCATAGTCTCACATGTTCCTCGGGCTCTTTCAATGTTTTTTTCCTCTGTTGTTCAGATTGTTATATTTCTGTTGTTTTAACTTGAAGTTTACTCATTTTCTTTTTCCCGTCCACATGCTCTTGAGCCCATTCATTGAGTTTTATATTCACTATTATATGTTTTCAGTTCTAAAATTTACGCTTGGTTTCTCTTTATATCTTCTGGGTTTTGTGGGGTTTTTTGTTTTTGGTTTTTTTTTTTTTTTTTTTTTTTTTTTTTTTTTTTTTTTTTTTTTTTTTTTTTTTTTTTTTTTTTTTTTTTTTTTTTTTTTTTTTTTTTTTTTTTTTTTTTTTTTTTTTTTTTTTTTTTTTTTTTTTTTTTTTTTTTTTTTTTTTTTTTTTTTTTTTTTTTTTTTTTTTTTTTTTTTTTTTTTTTGCTGGAACCAATTTTATTTTCATTTGCTTTAAGCCTGTTAGCAATTGTTCATTTAAGCATTTTTATGATGGGTGCTTTAAAATTGTTGTCAGATAATTCTAACATTTGGTTCACCTCATTTGCGTCTGTTAGTTGTCTTTTCTTATTCAGTTTGAGATCTTCCTGGCTCTTGATATAATGAGTAGTTTTCTATTAAAACCAAGACATTTTAGATTTTCTGTTATAAAACTATGCATATTACTTAAATCTTGTGTTTTAGCACTGATACCAGTCTACTGGGTGAAAGGGGCTGCTGCTTCATTACTGCCAGGTGGAGTGGAAGTCCAGGTTCCAAATTCAGCCTCAGCTGAAATGTGAGGTGGGAGAAAGGATCCTCATTACAGCTGGGTGGGGTTCTACCTCCCCAAGTATTCTGTACTGATACTGTGTTTATGTGTGTGTTGGGAGGGGAGGAATGATCTTGTCTGCTAAATGGCCGTGTGAATGTCCTGGTTTTTCATTAGGCCTCTTCTGACAGCACTCCAGGAAGGAGATGGGAGGATGCTGTATCACCACTGGGTGGTAGTGAAGGCCTATGCTGCCACACAGTCCCCACTGACATCATGGAGTGCGGTGGGGGAACAAATTACTTCATGTCAGGAACAGATGTCCAAGCTTGCCACTTAACCTTCATTGACACTGTCTTGGTATCCCCAGAATATCCTTTGCTGGCATAGGAGTGGGTAGGGGTGCAGATTTTTCTGTGCTGTTTGGCTGGAGTAGATGCATGCTCTCTGATTCTTTTCTGATCCATTGAGTAGAGAAAGCCAGTTTTACTTGGGCTATTTGATTTTTCTGTGCATGATGGTGTGTCTGAGTTACTTATTTTTTCAGCATGCAGTCTGGGATATGTGCAGCAAAAATAAAACTAAGGAACTTACCACTATATTATCTCTTTGGTCCTGTGATGCCTATTTGGTTTAACTTCTTCTCTCTACCTTTAAGAGTCTTCTTAAGTTTGTTTTACATATAATACCCAGAAATTTTAGTTGTACATAGTAGGAGAATTAAATAAAGTATGTCTACTCTGTCTTCCTGGAAATAGAAATCCTGACTTAAGTTAATCAGTACTCTGACAACAGTGTTGTAATTAGGAAAGCAAGTGTAGAATCAGAGACAGTCATTAGGAGCCTACTGCCACAATCTAGGGGGTGTATATCAGTATGGTAACTTTGAAGATGATGACACATAGTTGAATTCTACATATATCCTTAAAATAAAGAACTTAGTATTCACTAATATTTAGATACTGAATGACAGAGAAAGAGAGCAATGAAGTATGATTCTAAAATTTTTGGTCCAAGCAATAAAGTTTCCCTCAACTGAAATAAAAAAAAATACTATGGATAGGCCCATTCTGAAGGATATGGTAGACCAGAAGTATGGTTTTCATATGCCATGCAGTGACATCTGTCAAACAGCCCAATGGAAACAGTGCATAATAATTCAGAAATGTGATTCAGAGTTCAAGACAGAGACCTGAGCTGTACACTTCAACATGAGAATCACCAGGGTATTTAGAACCGTGAGAGTAAAGGAGATTGTTAAGGGAAGGATGCAGTTAGAGATGAAGACTAAACACAGCTCCAGGGCCCCAATATGCTAAAGGGTGTGGGAAAAGAAGAAGAATCTGCAAAGAAGAAATAAAACAACTGTCCATAAAGTGGAGAAAATGAGTGTGGTATCTTCGCTAAGTGAAGAAACTATGTCAAGAACAAGAGTGAGCTCATCAATATTAACTGTTTTCGATAAGGGGCATGAGGTCTGAGATTTCTGATTGGATTTTTTCTATATACCAATAGATAAATTGGTTTCCTAAGACTTCCACGAAGGATTATCACCATCTCGGTGGTTTAGAACAGCACACATTCACTCTATCACAGTCCTGGAAGCCAGAAGTCTGAAATCTCAGCACAGCTGCACTTGCTCTGGAGGCTCTAGGAGAGTCCATTCCTTGCTTCTTCCAAGGAGGAGCTGCAAGGGATGAATGCTAGCCTCCTTTGGCTGTGGCCTTAGAACTCCAGTACTTGCCTCCATTTTAACACATCCTTCTCAGGATACAGTCTAATTTCTCTCTTCCTCTCCCCTTACAAAGACATTCCTGATAGCATTTAGGCCCTGCCTAAATAATACAAATTATTCTACTCATCTCAATATCCTTAAGTTAATCATACATATATCAACTTTACATGCAAGGTAATATTTAAAGGTCATAAGGATTAAAACTTTGTGCATATCTTTGAGATCTGTTATCAGCCTAACACAATAGATAAAAATCATAGATAAAATATGTTAAACATTTACTAATTTACAGGGATTTTAAATGAGGCAAATTCTGACTAAAAGGCAATGTAGAGAGATACAGTGACCAATACCCATTGTCAGGCTTAAAACAAGAAAACAAAACCAGCTTAATACATATCTCACTATTGTACCTCTCAGTATATGAGAGCTGCTTTGAGGCATTACGGACAGTCCTTAGGAATTATTTGGAGAATCTCTATGGTATTTCCCCTCCTGTGGCCAAAATGAGGGAAGTAGAAAGAAAAAACAGTCAAAGAATTTGCAGAGGTAGCCGCCAGAAATGAAAACTTACCTCAGCTAGATGTCTGCAAAACTGCAGAAACCAAAGGCGCAGAGCTGCTGAAAGGCTGTAGTAGAGAGTGGCAAAGAATGACGTGTCCCTTTGAGCTTGTACATCCTGTACCACAGAAGAAGCTTATCAGTTTGACGAGGTGAGAAGGGAGTAGACAGGCAAAAATGTGCATTATTCCTTGTGTGCCAAATGGGCAAGACAGGCCACAGCCTGGTAGGAACCATCTTGAGTGAACACAGTCTGAGCGGGGACGGCTGCCTTGGGTTATGTGGACCTCCATGGAATGTGCTCAGAGACACCAGGGCGAGAGAAAGGCAGAAGCTACAAGAGATCAGACACGGAGTATAACACCAGCCAAGGAGGGGGAACCAGCAGTCAGAATCCAAGAATACTAGAATATAAATCTTTTCTTCCAATGATCCTTCTCTTTCTGCTCCTCTCTTTGTCTTCACGAAACCAAAAGCAAAAGAATAAGTGGTGGGAAACGAGGAGGTGGAAAAAGCAGAGCACAGCAACATTCAAGGTGTACATTCCCCAGCTGAAATGCAAAGGAGTCAGGCCTGAGCTGCTCTGAATGTTATGTAAGGTGGAAATTTTCAGTTGGATGATAATGGGATTTTTAAGAAATATAACTAGGCTGCTAATACCCAAATGTATTGGGAAACTTGTCAGATCTAACGGATAGGAAATCCATACTTCCCTATGCCTCAAACTGCCCCAAATTCACACTACATACTTTGAGTGTATGTTGAAATATATGTTGAAAATGCCAAAACTACCCTAGAGGGAATTATAAATACAACTTATAAAAAGGAAAACTAAAGGACTTTTCCCAATTCAAAGCTGTAGGAGAAAAATCTCAGAGAGTAACTTTTATCCAGAGTTGGGGAATGCTTGAACCTTTATAGTGTAAATAGAGGACCTGCAGCCCCAACATGCTGCAGCATGAAGCAGTGCATAAGAAGAATCTACTGCAACGTAGAGAAAGAATAACTAAAACAATTCAAAAAAGTACCTTGATGTAGCAGGAGTTAGCAATCAAAATAAGCTTCACTGGTGATTTGTGTGATTTGGGGACTGCAGCTGCCCACCCTGCCAACTAACCCAGGAAGGGAAGCCCAGCTGCTTCCAGTGAAAAACCACAACAATGGGAATTCTGTTCTCTGGGAGACACAAGGATTAGCTGCCAGTGATCCTGGTTCTGTGTAGGACCACACAAACTCAATTCAGACTGAAACACCAAGTACAACATTTGTGTGTCATGATATTTGTAAAAGTCTGAACTAATCCCCTAAAGTAATGGATCATTCATGAAAAATTATAAATAGAGCAGTACCAATATGTAGCCTTTTTTTAGAAAGATGACTTCAAAAATGTTCACAGTTCTCTAAGCTAAGTTGTTTAAATAGCTGCCCATTTCATTATCTAAACTGATTATAAAATATTTTGACAGTTTCTCCCCCAAAGATATGATTAGAAGTAAAAATTATAGGAAGAATCACGTCTTCAGTTGACGACAGTCCATGCATGTGCCAGACTCATTCTTCATTGTATGTTTAGCCTGTGCTTTGAATACTCACTTTTCCTCCCTCATTCTTAGGCAAATAAACTTTGGTTCTATTTTAATTAATAATGTGCCTTTTTAAAGAAGAAAACTTGATTCTTGGGGGAACAACCACATGACTCAATGTACAAGTGGAAAATTAACAAAGCCCAAAAGGGAACAGGGATGTTTTTTGGCTTCTTACATACTTGCTTAAAGGGTTCTGTGGTTGTGTATGACCCAGAGGAGAAAGTTCAAATCTTTTCAGAGCATAAAAGTCCTCATTCCCACATTTCATCTTCAGCCACATCTCCAGCTGCTTCCTGCTTTGCCCCCTATAATGTGACTGAAAATGTAGCTTTTCAGTTTACCAAAATTGTCATTTTTTATTCCTCTGTGGCTTGTCAGATGCAATGTCCTCTGCCTGTAATAAATGCCTTTCTACATGCTCCAATCCACCTAACAAACTTGTGCTCATTTTTTAAAGTTCCAGATCAAATTTCATGTAAGTAAGCCTTTCTTGAGCAATTTCATGTAGAGATCCTGTGCCATTCCATAAGCTTTTACATACTTTTATAACAGTTTTATCACACTGTGTTACAACAGATTGTTCATAAGAACGTCTCTCTGGATTGTGAGTTCTTTAAAGACAAGTGTTTGTCAATCAATACCTATAATTACTAGAACCTTATATTGTTTGCAATGTATATAGTAAAAATTAAATATTTCTTATATTTTCTTAAAAATTAATATGTCAATCAGTCTATTTTTCATGTCTTGGTATCAGTCATAGGTGCTATCTCTTAGCTGACCGCCTGCCCCAACCCAGCCCCTCTGATTAGGATTTGAAGCCAAAGACAGTCATTCGTTTTGGTTGACTTTGCTTCTAACCAAGAGTGGAAAACTAAATTAAGGTAGACTGCTCCAGAGCTTCTCCTCAGTCCACTGTCCAAAACTCCCTGTAATACTGTACTGTCCGAAAAAATAAGAAACGGATAAGCCATTTTTCAATGCCAAAACCCATGTTGAAAAAGAATGAGATAATTTTTTATAGACATTATAAGCTATGGGTCAATAGTACAAAAATATGCTATTACTGATGCTTTTTTCAGGACCTTATTTCTTATATACAAGTGCTACATTTTTATTAATAGTCAAAATGATACAGATATATGTGTAGAAACATTGTCCATACATAATTATGTCTCCCATACACATTTAACTCCACCTTCTAAAGTAACCAGTATTATCAATTTGATATCTCTCCTTCCTTCCATATATTTTTATTTTATTATTTATTTATTTCATTTTCTTATTGTGGTTCAGTTACAGTTGTCTTGCCTTTTTTTCCTGTTGCTTTCCTCTGCCCCACCCCACTCCTCCACTCCCACGGTCAGTCCCCCACATTGTCCGTGCCCGTGAGTCCTCTATTCATGTTTGTTGACTTGCCCCTTCCCCTTCTTTCCCCCATTATCTCCCTCCCCTGCCCCTCTGGTCACTGTCAGTTTGTTCTTTATTTCCATGTTTCTGGTTCTATTTTGCTCATTTGTTTGTTTTGTTGATTAGGTTCCACTTATAGATGAGATCATATGGTGTTTGTATTTCACCACCTATCTTATTTCACTTAGCATAATGCTCTCTAGTTCCATCCAAATTTTTAATGTGTGTGTATGTGTGTCTTTGTAATGCACTATTTGTTTTTTAAAATGATATTTAGATCCACCATTATTATACATCTTTTTTCTTTACATTTCATTTTTGTCTTCCTTTTTCGGTTTTTACTAAAGTTTGAATCTTGTCAGGACTGGAAGGTACTTGTGTTTATTCCTAGGGGGTAGTTAATGTTGAGGACTTTCTTTCTCTTTCACTAAATACTTAATGTTGACCAGAAAATCAAATAGGATTATAATTTCTGCACTTCAAAGAACGCTATTTTTCACAATAACGACTTGGAATACTCAGATAGTCTCATTAGATCTTCCCCCTCTTCTTTCTATCATGCACGTGCAAACTCACACATGTATACTCAGAGGCAGAAGCAATGCCTCTGTTCTGAACTTCACTCTTTGTCTATTTTCAATTTTTTTCAAAAGTAGTTGTTTGAGGAAATGTTTATTTAATTAAGCTAAGCTTCATTAAGCACCAGGCCCATCCTTTACCTTGTTACCCCTAACAGATGACAGTTTGTACATTATAGGTATGAAAACAATATTTGTTGGAATGAATTAATTTTACACTATATCTATCCTGTTTAACCTTTACTCAAAGATTATGAATTTTGTGATTTTCTGATAGTTATGTCTATATTATCTTTCTTTTCTTCCTTTGATGATAGTTATTGCTTAAAACATTTCTAATTAACCTCACATTAATGCCATTTGAAGCCACCTAACTTACAATTGCAACTTACATTTTACTCTGGAACTGTGTCAGGAAGAACTTTATGAATATATTTGAGCAAGGGAAATACAACATCTGAGAGGAAGAACAGCAAATGAAATTTGCAAACCAGTGGTGGTAGTGATGGGAATAGGACAATAGAAGTGTTTCTTTATCCAAACAAAAATATAAAGGTTTGAAAGATGTTTATTTCAGTTTTGCTCAGTAGTCTCATTTTCCATATTATTATACTTTCATGTATGGTTTTTCCCTCTTTACATATATTTTGTCTTTTACCACTATCTGTATTCTAAAGTGTTCCATTCTGCTTTTCCAACCATTCTGTTTTCTATACCTTTCATTCTCCTAAATATGTACAAGATTTTTTTTTTTAAAAGTAACACTATTCTATCAAAAACAGGTTAAACCATTACCTAATACCCATGTTTCATAGCATAATAGAGATGTCTATAATTTTATGTTTTTTAAATGTGTCTTCATCTGTGTAATTCAACTAAGGATGGCATTAGAGAATATAAAGAGGTTTACCCATTTTTCTAAAATTTTATTTTATAGCTTAAGAATCTGAGACCCCAAAAAGCCAAACATCTTACTGAAAGTTATATAGCCAGCTTGAACAGATCCTGACCTAGATACACACCTACAGACAGACATTCAGTCTGCGTTGTCTCCACTACACTTCATTATCTTTCAAATAAAGCTAGTATATTTTTAGCACTGCTTATTTTGGTACCATGGTTTAAATCGGTATTAAGTTAACATTAAATGTCTATTATAACAAGAAAATAAATTAACACCAGGGTAATGGTTTGGTCTTATGTATTTCTAATGAGAAAAAACAATCTATGATAATAATAGCTTTATATAGAGCAAAATAACAACCCAATATTTAATAACTTCAATTCATATTTTTCAACTGCCAGACTAATACTAACATGTTTGTCATAGAATTCCTTTATTATGTCCACAAAATAATATTAGTTCTTACTAAAAGTGAATGAAGGTAATGAGATACTTTAAACAAATCCTCATAACCTACTATGGAAAGAACCACAGATATACATGAACAGTTTTAAATCAATTTCCAACAGTGCATTAAAAGTATTTTTATTATATAAAACTTCAAACATTGGCACAATGGAGAAGACAACTATAAAAGTAGATAATGTTTGTTATAGTTGGCATTGGCAGTCTTGATATAATCTAAATGTTCCAAAAGACATGACTTATTTTATCATCTACTTTACTGACGAATATGCTGAAGACTTTTTCTAAATAATTTTTACATTAGTATGACCTAATTGTCCCCTGTATAAACACACTTATTTGCTTCAGTGAGCTGTACTGCATAAATATCTGGGTTTACTGAAATAATTAGCAGGGCTGTTGGCTTTCTTAGAATGATAGGTGTGTTATAACAGAGAATCATTTAGCACTATAAAAATTAATAAAATTTAGTTGTAAATTTCTTATAATAACTTAATTTTATCTTAAAATCTTAGAAAATTTCCTCTTCTGAGATATTTTAAAAGAATCATATTCTTATTAAATTTTATACATAAACACATATACATATATATTGGTATACACATATGTGTATTCATGTGTATATGCACACACATATTTATATATATGACATTAGTAGTCACAGCCCTGGAGAGCAGCCCTACTGCGAATGCTTTAACATTGAGCCATGTTCTGCTGTGCTCTGCTTTGTTCTTTTCTGTAACAGCCTCAATGCTTCACTGTCTAAGCAACTGCTTTGACCTTGCCCTTTACCTTTAAATCATAGCATGCACATAAGTAAGTACTAGTAAGAACTATTGCATATCAGATTTTTTATGCTTTAAAAAATTAAAGATACTTATATTACATAAGTATAGGTTTAACGTACAGATATTTGATATTAATGAGTTCATAGAAAACTATGCCAAGAAATTATTTGCCAGAAATAGGAAATATGGAAAGAGATAAATTAAATGTATATTGTAACCTTATGTACACCTGAAAAAGGCACTCAGGTGTCTTTTTCTGATTTAATAGTAATAATATCTCTGCCACAAGCCCACAAAACATTTTGATAGATATTTTTCCAATTTACTAAAATATGTAGTTTAATAATATATTCAAAAAAGTTTTATTACTGTATATGTTTATGTGAGCATTTTATTAAATGAAGTATAAAATATTTATCAGTGATAGTTAATACCACCTTTTGAGTTAATAAAAATAATACAAATTTTATACAGTATAAGTCTACTTGAAAAAAAGCAAATGTTTCTAAAAATATTTTTTTAAAAAGGAGAATGATAGTTATAAACAATTAAGTTTCTTCAAGTTATTTAACAGTTATCTCAATGACTGGACAGACTAGAAAAATTAGAGTTCAATGCTCTTCAAAATGATGTTCGTATCCTTTGAGAACGAAACATGGTACTTGTGTGCTGGAAAGATGCTAGGTGGACTTGGGGTGAAAGTAGAAGTGTTCATTCACTTGGGTGTGTTCTGAAAACTGACTACCTATGGCATATACCATCACCAATACATAATACTCCTAGTAATAGCTACCACTTAATTTGTTTACCATGTTAATAGACCATCTGGGATGATTTAACTTGCATGGCTCCTAATTAAGAAGTTTTACATGAGAAAACTCTGTTTCACATATGAGGAAGTGGAGATTCAGATAGAATACATATATACCAAGTTTACAGCTTGAGTCACAACAAAGGAGTATGAGCATAGGTCTTATAAACCCCCAAAGTAGTATTTAGTAGGAGAAACATGTGGAAGGAAGCATTAAATTCACTAAAATACATACTGAATAGAAAAATAAGGTTAAATATATGATTATTGTCCTGACTGGCGTAGCTCAGTGGATTGAGTGCGGGCTGCGAACCAAAGCATCGCAGGTTCAATTCCCAGTCAGGGCAGATGCCTGGGTTGCAGGCCATGGCCGCCAGCAACTGCACATTGATGTTTCTCTCTCTTTCTCCCTCCCTTCCCTCTCTAAAAAAAAAAAATAAATAAAATCTTTAAAAAAATATGTGATTATTTTAGAAACTGTGAAGAATAAAATTATCTCAATTAATTCAATTAATTCCCAATACTAACGAGGGACAATTCCATTGGAAGAGGGATGGTGAAGAGCCCTTTCCAAAGTGTCCTGTCTAGTTGTCTCTTCAACTCTGCTCTAACAATTTTTATTCCTTGTAGGCAGAGCTAACTATCTTATCATATTGCAATTTCTATTCACATGAGGTTATAAATATTAGTTAGATGACTTAAATATTCAGATAGTAAGTTCTTCTGACATAAGGATCTAAAATATTCAATCTATACAACAATTTTTGAGCTCACTATAGTAAAAGCTGTTATTATCCTTTTGCATAGAAAATTGCAAAGAAATTTTAGTCTTATAAAACACAGAATCATAATTACTAAAATAACCATTCTTGAAGTCTAAAATATGATAATCATCTTTTTGCCTAAAGGGAATTATACAGCTGTTAAGATGCAAACATGCCCTTGATATTCCAATGTGTAATCATGTGTGAATTTCTACACTGCTCTAATTCTATATGTGTTTTAGAGAATAGAAATAAGAAACTAAAATTATTCATCCTTCCATTTCTTTATTATTACTCTATTCCCCCCACCCAAACTAATATATATTCTTAATATCTATGGTCTTGTGAGAAGCCAGTCACTCTTTTGAGAAGGTAGCTTCATATGTACAACAGCTTACTTTTTGGCCAATTCTAGATGACAATAATCACTACATCACTATGCAGAAACTACTGGAAATGCTGTACAAGGATGAGTGCACATATATCCTTACATATACTTATCTATACCCAATTCACATTAATTTCTCATGGATCACTTTCTAAAGTCCTCAGACCACCAAAATAATTCCACATATATTTCACTCAGCAATTGTTCACAACAATGACCAGCTGGTATGTACTGTACTTGGTTAAGCATTCCCTTCTGTTTCTGTCCTTCATGTTTTAGCAGCCAAGCTTTACTAGAAGACATATGGAATTTACAAACAAAACTATCTCAAATGAGCTCATTCAGTGAACATTAATAAAGAATGATGAAATCCAAGCAGTACAAAAACATCTCAGACTCATTTTTCTTTTTTACAAAACTATCAAAATACCAGCATTTAATGTGATTATAATTCCTCTACTGCCATTATTGAAATTAACTCACAGACAATAGCAATTTTCAGACAGAGACATCAGGGCTGAAAAACAATACTAACATTGATATACAATGGTTTCCATACTAAGTGGTAAGAGTTAAAATCACTGCTGCCACATTAGTGCTTACATTTATATTTTATGAAATGAATCTGTTACTTGTTTTAGATTTTAATTTTTATATATTTTTTTTGTTTTTAATGAATATCTACAATAAGAAGGGCAATGGTTTGGTTGATTTTCATCAGGCAACAGAACTCATTCATAGCACAGTTAAAATACACATACACACAAATGTTCACTTATACATGTGATTGAAAACTATTTCATTGAAAAAGAGAGCAATCTATGTTTTTAACCACTTATATTTTGAAACACTATACATTAGAGTAGAATAAGACCAGTTCTATGCATTTCAAACACACATACATCATTTGATTTGGAAAACATTGAGCATTGATAGAAAAATTAATTCTTCATAAATGAGATCCACACATAGAGACGAGTGACATATTAGGAGAAAAAATTTGAAAAATACATTTCTAATAAAGGATTTGTATTCAAAACATGGAAAAAGACACTTAAAATTAAACAATAAGAAAACTAACAACCCAATTAAAACATGTGTAAAAGGGCTGAATAACAATGGTACACAGATGTCAAGTAAGCATATGAAAAGAAAGATTATTAATATGATTTGTCAATAAGAAATTACAAATCAAAACAATAATGAGATACTACTACACACCAACTAATGGCTAAAATATAAGAATCTGACAATTTTAAATGTTAGCAAAAACATGGAGCAACAGGAACACTCATTCAGTACTGGTGAGAACAAAAAATAGCACAGCTGTTTTGAGAATGTTTGACAATTTCCTACAAAGCGAAACATAATCTTATATGTGATTCAGTAACTGTGCTTCTGAATTACCAAATAACTTAAAAACTCATATCTGAATGAAAACTTTCACATGAATGTTTGTAACAACTTTATTTATAATTTTCTCAAACTGGAAGCAACCAAGATGTCCTCCAATAGATAAATAAATGAACAAACAGTGCTACAACTTTATAATAGAATATTATTTAGTAATAAAAATAAATGAGATATCTAGTAATGTAACACATAGATGCATCTTAAATACCTATCTCTAAATTAAAGAAGTAAGACGAAAAAAACCCACATATTCTATGGTTCTAAATATATGAATTTCTGGAAAGGGCTAAACTTCAGACACCCAAAAGATCAGTAGATGCTGGGAGGCAGGGAGGAGGGGAAATAGAATGTTAACTAGATGAAAAACAGGTTTTTTTTTTTTAGGATAGTGAAACTATTCTCTATAACACTGTAATTGTAGATGTATAACACTCCACGTTTGTCAAAATCAGTTGAATTTTGCAGCATAAAGAGTGAACATGCATGCAAGTGAAAAATAAATTAGGAGGTTGGTTAGAGTTTAGGATGAAATAAGGTGTGACAAAACCACCTACTGTCTCACAAACAACCTCAGTGAAAGGATTTGGGAGACGAATGCTGACAGATGCTGAAAATAAATTTTTTAAGATTAAAAAAAAAAACACTGTATTCTAATTGATAAAGTTGGTTCCCATAAAGATATGGGTTAGAAAACTTTATACACACACACATACACACACACACAGACACACACACACATATGTACTGGAATTGAACCATTAAGTAAGTAAATAAATAAATGTATGGCATTGGGTGAAAGCTAGGTTATTGGATAGAAAGTTATAAATAAACAAGCAGAAAAGCTAGAATAATCCGTAAGATAATGAATTAGAGATAAAGACATCAATATGAACTTATGTTTACCTTAATATGAAAAGAGATAATTGCACATAGAAGTTAGAAATTATATATATAGAATATTATATATATAAACAAATTATATATAACTCATATCTTTGTTTCTAATATTATTCTCCAATAGAAGTAAAAAGGAACAAGAAATCTTTGGAGAAATAATTAATTCTAGGAGTAAGATAGGAAATACATAAGATGAGCCATCTTGCAGTTCCAGAAATTGAGATAATTCTTTTAAAAATGCAACAATAAGAATTAAAATAAGCACACAATGATGCGATCATGTCAAAGGAACATAGGGGCATCCATCTGGAAGATCTCTCAGTCGCTGAACTTAGAGCAGTTTTAGCAAGTTAAATAGAGTACTCGAGTTATAACATAAATATAAAATAAGTATCTATGAGTTTATACTGACAAAATAAATGATTAAATAAATAAGGGGGTGGGAGACAAAGCTCTCATGCACAAGAATTCCAAATAATTTATGTAGATACTCTTTCCCAAAAGAGATGAAACATAACTCCCCACTCCTTAAATGTGACCTACACACAGCAATGTCCTTCTAAAAGTACCATGTTGAAAGAGCAACTTCATAGTGAAGGAACCTGACACAAACTACCCAGCCAGAAGGTCGAGTCATGTTGACTGTCTGTGCCTGTGACATGAGGTGGGAAAAATGGCACTCTACCTCTGTTGTCATTCTCCCAAAAGTCATAAACCAAGCCAACCACGAGAACATCAGACTTAAATTGAAGGACATTCTACAAAATACCTAGTGTTAGTACTACTTAAAACTATCAAAGTCACCAAAACCAAGAAAAGTCTTAGAGCCTGTCACAGTCATGAAGAACCTAAGGAGACAACTAAATGTCACATAGTGTCCTGGATAGGATTCTGGGCAAAGGAAAAAAAAAAGATAAAAACAAAGAAAATTTCAAAATTTGATGTGCTTTCATTAATAATGATGTATTAGTTGGTTCATTAATTGTGACAAATATACCATACTAACGTAAAATTGTAGTAGTGGAGGTGGAGGATTGAATACAATGTATCTAACTTTCTGTACTATCTTTTTAATTTTTCTGTAAGTCGAAACAGTTCTAAAAGATAATGTTTATTTTTAAAACTATCTAGTAACACAAGGCTTGAAGATTTCCAAGGGCCGAGCCATATCAACAATTGGTGGAAAAAATACTTCAAGAAGAAAGAGAAGATACAAAATCTTGAGAGATGAGTAAGTCTAACGTGTTCACACATGAATAATAGAAAAAGAACAGTGTTGCTTGAATGCCTATGACTAGAGGAAAGCAACAAGAGTTGAAGTTAGGTAACTGAAGCGGTTAGGTAGAAAACAGCCTTATAAGTCAGGATGAGAAATTTGTATTTTATTTTGAATGAGATGAGAAGCAACTGGAGGATTTTACAAAACATATTATATGATATGATGTAATATTGACAGGATAACTTTGAATATTTCTCTAGAATAGACTTGGGAGTTCCAATGCTGACATAGTGCATGAGCTCCCACCTTCACATAATTAACCACCCTAATCTTGGGAAAAACAGAATAATGGAAACACAAAGCTTGACAGCTTTGGGGCATGAATGAAAACAGGCCAATTCTGAAGTAGTGTAAACACCTGACAGCACTGGAAAAGGGTAGGTAAGTCATCTCTTTTTGTAGATTAGGCTAAAAACCATTTAAAAAAATCTATACATATTCTTTCTAGACAAAAAAAAAAAAAAAACACTGAGGTTTGGGTTCAGAACAATCATATCCATCACTGAAAAATGAGAGAATCATCCAAAAAGGCAGAACTAGGAATAGGCTACCCTAAGTTCTGTATATAAACTTTGCCTAGATTTATGCCTGCATCAAGAACTGTGCATGTTTCAAGCAGAATATAAATAGTTTACTCAAATTAACAGTGTTTGCAGTTTGAGGCCATTCAAGTTAATGTCTACAACCAAAAAGTCAATTCCATTTGAAAGAATGTAAGAGAAGCCAAGGTCTCTGTGATAAAACAATTACAATGTCTTAGATATAACCCACCATTATGCAACATATGTAGGACTACGAAGATGTGTTCCAGCATCAAGAAAAAAGACTCAGGTGAAGGAATTAGTAAACATCAGTTAACTTTAAAGAAGTTATTTTAATTACACTCAATGAAGTAAAGAATACCATGCTTCTATGATAAAAACAATATAAATTCCCAGAAGAGAAATGGAAACTATAAATAAAAACCAAATTAAAAATTTAGAACTAGCCCTGGCTGGCGTAGCTCAGTGGATTGAGCGCGGGCTGCGAACCAGGCATCGCAGGTTCGATTCCCAGTCAGGGCACATGCCTAGGTTGCAGGCCATGTCCCCCAGCAACCGCACATTGATGTTTCTCTCTCTCTCTCCCTCTCCCTTCCCTCTCTAAAAATAAATAAATAAAATCTTTAAAAAAAAAATTTAGAACTAAAAATAAAACAGTGTATAAAATTAGTGAAGACATAGATCATATGAACAATTATATCAACCACCTTAATTTAATTGCTATTTGCAGAAACATACATTCAACAACTGCAGAATACACATTATTTTTGAGTAACATGATTATTCACCAAGATAGATCATATCTTGAGCCATAAAACAAATTTCAATAAACTTCAATTGCAATCAAAAAGGCTACACTATGTAGTCACAAATTAAGTTAAAAATGTGCCACACTAAGATATCTTGGAGACATCAAATTTAGAAAATTAAATAATATAATTCTAATTAAGTCCTGTCAAAAACAAGACTAAGGCAATTAGAAAATACCTTGATCTGAGTGATAACAAATATTAATGTATCAAAATCTGTGATATATAACTAGAACAGTGTTTGAGGGATATTTACAGCTTTAAATGTTTATATTTTAAAAAATAAAAGTAGTCTGAAAGCAGTCCGTCAGAAATAAGGAGACCAGTTAGAAGCCTTTGCCACAATCTAGGCTGGATGGTGGTGGTTTGGGAAAGGAATGTGGTAGTAAAGGCAGTAGTAGCTACATCAAAATCTGAAAATACATGTTGAAGGTAGACCTGACAGGACTGGATGACAGGCTTGATACTGAGTGTGAGATAAAGTTAGGGGCAATGATGACCCCAGGTGTTTTGTTCTACCATATGAATTTGTCACATTAAAGGCACACTCAATTGAATGTATAGAAAGAGGCATGCCTTGAAAATAATTATGTATGTGGCTAATGACACAATGAGCTAACAAAAAACTCTATTAAAAAGTGACTTGCCATTAGCCAACATAGAGAGGACTGTGGCCAGAAAGGCTTAGGGGAAGCCAGTGGTTCATTTTAGGACAGGTCAGGTCTGAGATGACAGTTTGACATCTACGTGGGGATATTAAGTAGTGAGTTGGACTTATGAATCTGAAAACAGGGAAGTAGTACATAGGAATGTCCATTTGGGAATTATCAGCACACACACTGTTATTTAAAATCTGAGACTAAATAAAATCACCAAGCCAGGGAACGAGAGATAGAGGTAAGTGTGGACGGTGGCAAGAGACAAAATACACAGCCCTCCAATGTTTAGACAATTAAGGAGAGGAGGAAAAACCAGGCAAGTAGACTGAGAAGGAGCAGCCAGTGATGTGAGAGGAAGCCCGGGAGAATGTGGTGCCTTGAAAGCTAAGTGAGCAAGGTGTTTCAAGACGAGAGTGTAACCAACATTCTCCAATTTATTTATTTGAAGTTGGTAATTTAGATGTGAAGGAATGTGGCTAAACAGGAGTAAATGGATATAAAAGTGTTCAGCAAATACATATAAATGTTAATAGTATACATTAAGCTGAAAATTAATGGAAACAAGTTTGAATATTTTCAGTTTTTTAACTTCTTATGTGAAAATCATTTTAAACTTATAAGAAGTTGTAAAAATAATTTACAAGGGCATCATATATCCTTTATTCAGATTTGCCAATTTCTTTTTAAAGATTTTATTTATTTTTAGATAGAGAGGAAGGGAAGGAGAAAGAGAGGAAGGAAACATCAATGTGTGGTTGCTTCTCGTGCACACCCTGCTGGGGACCTGGTCCCCGACCCAGGCATGTGCCCTGATTAGGAATCGAACTGGCTACCCTTTGGTTGGCAGGCCGGCATTCAATCCACTGAGTCACACCAGCCAGGGAAGTTTTGCCAATTTTTAACATTGTATCCTATTTTCTTTATGATTTGAAGTGTGTATATATATGTAAATAAATTTGGGGAATGTGAATAAAATAATCTGTTATTTGATTGAATTAACTTTGAAACATCTCAATGATTCAACTATAAGGATTTAAAATCTGATTTTATATTTTTAGTGTGTTTTTGGTTGAGATGTTCTAAGAATTTGTACACATGAGTATTAAAAGATAATTGTCTTATAAAATTTTATTTAAAAACTTTTTAAAATATTTAAATGTTATTTTGCAGCATGACAAACACATAAAAATCTGAGTGATCTGATTTTGCTGGGATAATAAAAACAGAACTTTTTCGACCACAGCATTTTTCCATATATGTCTTTTTTAGCAGTGTCTAAGAAATAAAACTCATTTAAATGTTATATGGTCTAAAAATATGCTATTTGGGGGGAAGTCATAGGCCAATTTCACAATTAGTAATCTATTTTTTTCTTATTTCAAATATAATAGGTCTTAGTAAATAAGTGAAAACTTATTTCACATTTTTGCCTTCTGGCATACAACACACTAAACCTAATCTTAGAAAAACACTCCATTCAAATGTTTTGCGATTCATACTTTAATAAAAAGTCTGGTGATATAATCTTGTTCTACAACTAAATAACAGTTAAATATATCTTACTTGTCAGTTTTCAATAAATATTTTATAACCACAGTTCTACTATTCTGACCAGTTTTTCACACTAAAATTTATTTTTCAATTCTGAAATAACTAATTATTTGATTTTAACATGTATACACATGTGCATGGATGTGTGTATATGGCATACAAAGTAAATAGAAGAACTGGAAGTTATCAAATAAAAATGTTAATTTCCTAAAAAACTTTTTCAAATTTATATTTTCCTTTGAATGTAGCCCAAGCCTCAGTATTTCCATCTAAGAGGAAAGTATTGCATTAGATTGGATTACAAAATAAAATTTTATAAGAAAGTCTTATGAACACTCCTAAAGTTTACCCAACTTCTATTCCCCACAGTCCCCAGTTCCAGATGGAATTCAAACAGTCATTTAAAACAAATTGCCATTCGAAAGGAATAAGTTATTGAAAAGAAAACTTTTAAAAGATTTTTGTATAATCTTGTAGAACAAGATTAACTAGATAAATCATGTATTTGTGTTTAGCTTAGTTTAAATTTTAAACATTTTTTCTAACGATAGTTATTACAGAATTTAGAAAAGAAGTACCTTCCACTACTGCATGAAAAAAGATGTATCTGTTGCTCTATCTGAACTGTGCTTTGGGGCCCTACTTAACATTTAAAAATAATCAGGATTTATTATCCCTGGTCTAACTCTTAGTCTTAGGATGAATTTCCTCCAGCAACCTAGACATTTCTAAGTGGTTTCAATTTGCATTTAACCATTTTTCCATTTAGAAATAGAAGTAAGAAAGCTATTATTTTGTTCACAATATAGTCTAATTATATGATTAAATGATTATATCTTACATAAATTTAAAACCTTAAATATGAAAAACCTGTACTGCTGGAATTTCCATTTCAGTAAGCACATTTGTGCTGCATTTATAAAATGCTCTTTTAGGAAACACAATAGCATCACTCTGGATGCTACTAGAATTTTATTGCTATCTGTAAGGTAAAAGAATGACTTAAAAGTCAGACTAGATTTCTATAATACCTAATTCTACAAAAATACCAGACTGGAAGAATACACTTTATTCTTCAATTCATACATTAGGTCATGTTTCTTCAAGGACAAAAAGGTCATACTGCTATAAGTCTACAAACTTTTGAATTATTGAAATATATTTTTAAAAAGTGTTGAAGGACAAAAGGAAGTCTTCTAATTTTACTACAAAAAAAAAAAAAATAGAAGAAGGACCACTGTTTTTTCCAATCAAACTACAAGGCAGAGCAGGGAAAAATATTTCAGACAAGAGAATGTATCTGAAGAAGCAGGTTCCTGATTAGAAGAGCAGTGATGTCAGCCACACAGTATTCTGTGGGCAACTCCCTGCTTTACTCACTCAAACACGCAGAACCCCCTTCAGACTTTAAGCAGCGAATGATACAGTGGAAAACAATTTTGTAATCCACAGAGGTTAAGGTGAATGTGAATATTTTTTTCTGAAGCTTTTTTCATTCTTTCTAGAAATATTCAACAAATTCATTGTTTTATTATAAGTGATTGACATTACAAATTCTCATTCTTTGAACAGTTTTACCCACGATACAAATGATCATAAAACAGAAAACAAAATTTACCATAGAAAAACTTTGGCTGGACTTAAAAAATCTGGCCATGTCTGCACGTATAAATGGAAATTAAAATTATGGAAATTATCTGGTTAATTCATGTATCATCCACTCAGAGAAAGATTTTTAATTACTTTATTTACTTGATTATGATAATAATGTTAAAAATAAAGAGTTATGATTTCTCCCTTGTTTTGTTTTAACTTCTGGCTGACTTGTAGTTATCTGTGAACAAGTCTGAGATTGTTACCTCTGCAGCAAAGTCGAACAATTGTATGCGTGTTCCAGGGAATCTTCCTCTGCCTAATACAGAATCCACAGTTCCCATCATCAGCCTCATTCCTGACCCATATTCTTAATGAGACATGTTGGGAACCACCCTGCCTGGTTTCAAAAGCTGTAACCCCTGCTAAGGCTAAGGCTGAGGGAGCAACCTCGGACCATAAGCCAGCAAGGAGACAAAAGCTTATCTCCCTGGCAGGAGCACCACTTCTGCTCCTTTTACTTCACCCTGCCTGGCCCCCAATGCTTGGTCGGTTAGCCAATGATGGGTAAGATTCTCCAAGGGGAGAAGGACCTAAGACAGGCACGATCTTGTGGGAGGCCCCCAAGGAAGCACTTTGGGGGCTACAGAAAAGAGGGTGATGGACCCTCACCCCTCGGCTTTGACATAGCCTGAGTCCTCATGGTCTGTGATAAAATCTCCTAATCTCTTGGCTGCCTTACTTCCCTTGCTCCACCTATGCCTGAAACAATGACAGGGTGGTGCCGCCCTGCTCTGGAAAGGGCGGGTTCCCTGGGTGATCAGGCCTAAGAAAGAATATGTAAAATCCTGTGAAACCTGCTTTGTTTAGAATGCTCTCAATTGAATGATAAGGGTCCAAAGAAGAAGTAAGTTTGCTCCTCAAAGTTTTATAGCTCTTTATTGATCTGACCCTGACTCAAAATAGGCCCTCAGAGTTCCTTGTTATCTATTGTTTGATCCTTTCTTCCTGGCAATGAGTAATGAGCTTTACCTGAATTCTTATGCAAACAAACCCAGTAAAATCCTGCTCAGGCAAGAGAACGAGGCACTCTCCCCTAGGGTCTCTCCCCTAGAAAGGGTGGCCAAGGCACTCCCCACTAGAGAGAGCGGCCATTCCATTCCTATTTCCCCACAGGACCAGGTTGTCTCTGTGTATGTTTTTCTCGTGTTTTGATAAGCCATCCGCAGCGTTCCATGGCCACTGCAGGCCAGTGGTCCTGTCAGAGACACATGCAATTTAACTGAGGAAGAGTTAAGTGTTCTAAGTAAAATTATTCTATATTGATAGAATTTTGGTTACAATATTAGAATGTAAAGCTTTCAGAACTATAGAAGCAAGCTATGCTGGAGAGAGAGACAGAAATGAAGAGAAAGATGAGCTCACAGGCAGCTTCTGGCTTTCAAAGAAAGAATGAGAAAATTGAGCACTAAGGGTAAAAGTTACAGGGATATTAAAAGCAAAAATTAACATGGCAGATAAACTTTTCCTTCTTCACAATGCCTTCAGTTTACATTTTTGTATGAAGGACTGAGAGTCTATTACTAGAGGTAAGTAATAGTTTTTTAGCATAGATTATGCTCCCCCATGCTGAACTGGCTTAAGCACTGGATGACTTAAAATAGTAATTAAGTGACTTAAACTTATACAAACCTTGAGTGACAGGGAAAAAAACACAAAATTCCTAATTATTTGCTCTCCACTTCCCTATGAGAGGTTTAGCCATCAAATTCCATATACTTGCCCTGCCTTTCCTTGGAAGAAGTATTATTTCTAGCACCATGGAAAGGTTTTGCATGAGAATCACCTGGGGAATGTGAGCATCACTGATACCTACTAGGTATAAGCTGAAGGTTAAAGAACTTCAATGTTAGAGTACTATGCAGAATTATCTAATTGATGACAGGGAACATTGCAGCTTGGATTCTGAAATGAAGGCAGAAGGAATGAAGCCTCCCACAAGACCCCAACTCGAGTGTTGGTATTATGCCTCTAAAATTGTGGGATTGCTTGTCACCAACATAAAACCTAGCAAAAGCTTCATCTGTTAGGTAAGAGGTCGAGTTAATTGACCTTCATAATTTCACTTCTGCAAATCTATTATTCTAATAGATTTACACAGAAGTAACTAATTTAGAGGACATTCACAAATAATAGGTTATTATTTTTAGCAAAAATGCTAGTGGTAATTTATGTATATATATGAAGCAATTCTTTACAATGAAGTGAAAAATGAGGGTCAGCTCATTTTCATCAGTAGTACTGAATAAATTATAAGATAATAAAAAAATGAAATATATAAGAATGAAATTTCTTAGATCTGTCAAAGAATTATTTTTATAGCCAGTCACAATCTTATGAAAGACTCAAAAGAGATCTTATAAACTGTATTCCATTTTTCATATAAATTAATGGACTTTCTTTTCCTTTTTTCTACATGGATAGAATTCCATGGATTTAGGGGGGTTTAGAAGGCATTTTTGACTGCCAGTTTTATTACTATAGGTAATATGTCACTGTAATGATGTCACCAATAAAGAACAAATAAAGGCATATTAATTGGATTTATATACATAATACATAATATACTGATTTGTTTTTGATGAAGATTTTTAAAGTGTTTCCATGAACTTCCTGAAAGGTTGTTTGCTAGGTCTCATAGGGCAGTTCTTCTCAAGCTTTAATGAGATCCACAGACCACACTTTGAGGAGCAAGGTTATAGATTAGAAAAAGCATGTCAACTCGGTTAATGCTCTGCATCAGCCATAGAAGTAATTCATCCAACTTCAACTTGCAAAGAAAATCAAGGAAGTAGACAATGTAAGGCAGAGAATAGAAACAACAAGCAAAACTATAAATTTTCCTTTCTTTTACTGGAAAAAATATATCTACATAGTTCATCATGTCAATTCGAAGACAAATCCCAGAACCAGGTTTAAATGTTTTATATTTTTAAATAATTGCAGAAAGACCTGTTCTTCATAAAGACATCGAGTTGCTAATTATCTAAAAAAATCTATATTAAAAAAATGGTTATCTTTCATTCTCTTAATTTCACTTGGATAACATTACGTGAAGAATGAAATAACTTTTATGGACAAGTCACAACAAAACAAAATCCCAACAAATTTCTTTCTCCTTCATCAGTGATTTAGATGTTTTAGATAAAATTGGTTCATGGCTCAAATCGTTCAGGTGATTCCTTATACTTTACATTTTATTTGGCAGTTCCCCTTTGAATACTAAAGACCAGTTGCTTAGCTATGTTTTTAGCCCCTTTGTGCCTTCCAGCAGAATCGGAGTTACCAGGAAGTGAATGAAGCTTGGTTTCAGGGGCATGGGTCCTTAGTATGGGAAGAACACTAGTTTTTTGCTCACATAGTCATATGTTATTAGAAAATTTGCAAAATTAAGGTATTTTAATGATAATTCCTTAAGACAGTTGTATCTTTCCACTCTGCTTTCCTTCCATCCCCCTTCCCATCAAGTTGGATGGCCAAAGGCATTTTGCCAAAGGAATTTTTGCTTTATGATATTGCATTCTTTTAAAAAGTCTCCCAAAAGTTCGTAAGACTATGGCTCCATAAAATCTGGATTTTACTTTGATTTCCAGTCATAGCTACGATTATCTCTGTGTTCCAGCCAAACTGCAATAATGCTCTGTGAAGAGAAACTGCCTGCTTGCTTTCACTCAGAGAGTTAAATCCCAGTGTCATCTGAGTTTAAATTAAAAATTACATTCTAGCCCTGGCTGGGTGGCTAAGTTGATTGGATCATTGTCCCATGCACCAGAAGTTTTTGGGTTCAGTTCCCAGTCAGGGCACATACCTAGGTTGTGGATTCAATCTGTGATTAGGGTGAATACAAGAGGCAACTGTTAGATGTTTCTCTTTCACATCTCTCTCTTTCCCTCTCAAATCAATAAACATATCCTCAGGTAGGAATTAATAAATAAATATATAAAATAAAAATTACATCCTGCTTCAAATCTACTATTTATGCCCCAAGGTAAAATTAACACATTTATTAGGATAACCTCTATTGTATTTCATTTATACATTTTATCTAACCTACAGTATTATGTGTTCTCTGAAAAAAAAATACAGCTCAATGAAATTGATTGTTTCAGTCTCTCCAGCACCTGGTAGAGTAACTTACATAGTTTTAGAAATTCAGGATTTGCTTTAAAAGCTGAAATAACAAATATATTTTCATAGTTTTGATTTTGTAGACAACCTGAGCTAACTTGTGAGATGTTCCTCAGTCTCTAGGTGAGAGTGCAGTCAGCTAACTAACACCTTGAGCTGAGCCTTGTGAGATCCTGAACACAGAGCCCAGTTAAAACATTCTGGATTCCTGACCCATGAAGCCTGAAAATTATCTCACAAAAAAGTCTGCAGGAATTTTTTATATAGCAATAGAAAAGATAATCTTATTTCATAAAATATCCCAATTTGCCACAGTTGATTATTCCCTCATCCATAATAATTTTTTCTTTTTTTTTAAACATGGCTACTGTGTCACAAAATTTTCTAAATTTTTTTCTACCTCCTTGGCTATTTTTTCTTAAGGTTACTGGCACAATCTTTTTTTTCTTTCATCATTTTTAATATTGGAATATCTTAGCTCAGTATATATTTCTCTTCTCTATATTAACTCATTTTCTTAATAATTGCCAATCTCATATTTTAAAAAAATACTCTATAGCAATGACTCCACAAGTTTAATCTCTAGTCTAGATATTTCTTTTTATCTATAGTCTTACATTCAACAATGTCCTCAACACCTTAATAGATATATCAAACTCAACAAACCAAAAATGCACTCAGGATATTTCTGCCATAACCTGCTCTACCCATAGTCTTCCCTGCCTCCTGGTAGTTCCATTTCTCTGGGTGATTGGATAGTAAATTTTGGAATCAAACTTGACTCTTATCTTCTCCAAGTCTAGTACATCAGCAAGTCTTAGTAGCTCTGCATTGAAATATATCAAGGCTCTATCAATTTTTGATTATTTCTCCTATGACCACCTCCTATGGATGACCGTAACAGCTGCCTAACTAGGTCCCTGCTCTGCTCTGTTCCCTGCACGATCTATTTTCAAAACAGCATCTAAAGGGATCCTTTCAAAAAGTAAGTTGGACTATTTCATCCTAAAGCCAAAGTTCTTACCACGGGGCACAGTCTTCTCAAGGACCTGCTCCCTGGTAGCTCTATGACCCCAGCCTGTTCTACTTTTCTGCTCGCTCACTTTACTTGGCCACAATGTCTCCTTACTTGCTGTTCCTCATACAAATCAGCTGTGTTCTCAATTTAGGCCTCTTAAACAGCTTCATTTCTCAGACTGGAAGACTATTCCATTAGAGAGCCACATGGCAAATTCCCACATTTCCTTTAAGTCTTTGCTCAAAAATTACTTTCTCAGTATGCCTACTGGAACCACCATTTTTTTAAATTGCAATATGCCTCCTTATACCCTCTTATACTGCACAATCTCTTTTAGTCAGCCCTGTTTCGTTACCCTATACCAGTTATTACCTACTGGCATGCATACAAATTTATTAGCCTTAGGGTTTATTGTCTGCAGGCTCTAACTTGAAAATAAGCTAAACATATCAGGAATTTGCCTTGCGTGTGTTTACTAAAGTATTTTAAGTCTTCAGAATATTTCCCAGCAGACAGTAGGTACTTAATAAATACTTGCAGAATAATCATCACTTTACTAAATCTTTATGATTTCATCAAAGTGGAAAACAGAAGGCAGTCTAAATAATGCAAATAATTTGTGCAGCTAGAAACACAGATATAAGAAAAATATAATAGTAAACAAATCATAAGTTATTTTGGGTGGCCAGAATGACAAGATGTAAGACTAGAAAATAAGATTGGAGAGGCCAGACTCTAGAAGTTCTCTGAAACACCCTGAGGAGATTGGACTCTGCCCTAAGGAGAAAATGGCAAGTGAGACCAGGGAGATAGTCTTTTATATAACTCAGCAATTTTCCCTGGGACTTCTGGCTCCCTTCTCCTCAATGGGAGGTCCTGCCCATTTTCTCAATATCCCTCAAAATCTATTTATCCAATCAACACAGGCTTCCAGCAACAAGGTATAGGTTTTAAATTTTCTGAAAAGTTTTACCCAAGTTCAGATAATTGTATCTTTACATTTTATATGCCCTTGCTCACACCACATTAGAGTTTAAGGGAGTAGACTGTGCTCAATTTTGAATTTGCTGACATATTTGAATATCTCATAAGTAGGCTATACCTAATCAATACATTTTGCATAAATTATTTTGAGTTGCTGTTGGAAACTCAAATATATGGTTAGAAACATTTAGTAAACAAATTGGTATACATATTTGAAGTTCTCAACTGCTCTAAAAACTTAGCATCATTTTTAGTTCCACAGATATGAAAGAAAATTTTTAAGCTTGATTAAAGTATGATTGACATAAAAATTGTATATAAAAATTGTGTATGTTTAGGTGATCTTGGAGCCAGATGTCTCTTCTCTTCATTTGACTGAGGGTAGTTGCTCCCATTGAGATGAACTGACTTAAGAGTTTTCTGCTGCCAAAACTGCCAGAGGCTGGGGGAATGAGTGCCCCAGACCTGAAACAGAGATCTGAGGAATGTGCTGGAGCAAACTTTGCCACACTTCAGAGTCACTGGAGGGTTTATGAAAAGAGAAGTTTATGGGTCCCTTGTATCTCAGAATCAGATCTCAGGTAGAACCTGATAATTTTTTGACAAGGTTTCAGGTGACACTGATAGTGCTCTTTCAGGAACCACACATTGGAGTAGTGCAATTAGAGCCAAAGTGTAAGAGACCGGGGAATGCCCTGACTGGTATGGTTCAGTTTGTTGGTCGTTGTCCCATAAAGTGAGGGGTCACTGGTTCACTTCCCAGTCAGGGCACATGCCTAGGTTGTGGGGTTGTGGGTATGTATGGGAGGGCAATCCATCAATGTTTATCTCTCTCATGGATATTTCTCCCTTTATAAATAAGTAAATAAATAAATAAATTTTTAAAAAGAGATTGGGGAATAAATAAAAGGTGAAAGATTGAGAGAAAGGGAGAGAGGGAAAGGGAGAGAGAAAACGCATTTGCAAGAAGCTTGATATAGCAAGACAAAAATATAGGAAGAGACATAGCAAGATTGAGACAGATGTTTACATCATTTTAATATTGAAAGGGACTGAGCATTTAATGTGATGAAGCCATCTCACAACTGATATTTCCCAAAAGGAGCTCTTTAGTGTTCACTCTACTCTCAAATGTGTTGTTATTCAAGCTCTTTCATTCAGTAATGGTACCATTCAGCTGTTGAAGTGAAAAGTATTTCATCTTTATTATTTCATTTCCTTCCATAGTTACCCCACCATTGAATTTTGCAAGATATACCTCAAAAATGTGTCTTTCTCAGATTACTGCAATAAGTTCCAAGTGATTTTTTCAGCTTTTACTTTTGCCTCTACAACTCATTCTCCCACTCCAATCAAAAAAATTTATTTTTATTTTTAAATTGAATTTATCGGGGTGACATTGGTTAGTAAAACTATATAGGCTTCAGGTATATAATTCTTTAATACATCATCTGTATATTATACTGTGTGTTTACCACCCCAAGTCAGCTCTCCTTTCATCATTATTTATCCTCTGTTTACCTTCTTCTACCTCCTTCTGTCCCCTTTCCTCTGGAATGATCTTTTAAAACTATAAATCAAGTCATGATCCCCCTGCTTGAAATGCTTCATTGTCTTCTCTGAGCAATTAGACTAAATGTTAAACTCTTTCTAATGGTTTTCATGGCTATACTGCCTTTGATCTTTTCCTCAAACCATAATTATTTCCTTCTTGCTTCAAAGCATTTATTCTTGCATTCCCTCCTGCCTAGAATTTCTCTGTGTCTATACTAAGTTTTGTGCTACTGGAAATACTGGTAGGAGTCTGTGATTTAGCTATAAGGTCTATGTGCTCACTTCACAGAAAGCAAACATTAAATTATCAAAACCTGGCACTTACACACAATCGATGGGCTCACAAAATGAAATATATGCTGAACAGGACACTGGCTTTTGTGTGTTTATTTTATTTCTGCTCTTTGGAGGCTTAAATATTGTTCTTGGCCCACAGGATGACTCAAGCATCTGGCTGTAAGCAGATGGAAAGAGAGGAATAAGGGACGAAAGGAAAAAAGTGAAGGAAGAGCTAACCAGGATTTAAGGGAGTACTGACAGGTCCGCTCAAAGTCTGGTGGCTGTCACGGCATCTACGCATAAAGGAACTTCAATGGGACTGTCCGAAGCTGAGAGAAGGGATATAAGATGGTATTTTTATTAGTGTTTATTAGAATTTAGAATATTTTTATTAGAGTTTAGAATAACATGATTTTACTATAAAATGTGTCTTTTTAGGGCTAGACTTGTGTTCTGAAAAAGGAAAATTTGTTCTATCCCACTTCAATGTCATGTGAAATATTTCTAAAAGGCCCGACCACCAGCACATCTGTCCTCTTGCTGGCTTTTAGATCAGTAAACCAAAATGTAATAAATCCTTCAAGACTCAAGTATGCTAGGTTAATCTGTGGCAATGCAGTGTATCGCCATAGAATATAAGTTTACTAAGATATTACAGGCCTCTTCTGAGACTAAGGAAAACTGGATTCTTTCAAGTCATCATTCAGAGGAAAATTTATTCTCAGTACAGTGTGACTTTCATGACTGCTCTTTTCTTAAATATAATCATTAACATTCAGGTTTACTTTTATAAAGCTTTTGTATTTCACAATTTTGAAAAGCTGGCGTGATGATAGGTCAGTTAATTTAATTTTTTAATTACATACTCAGAAAAAATAAGTTTTCAAAGTTAATTCTTCAAAAATAGAGCATTTTATTTCAAAGACTATAAATATATAATAAAAATCAGTAACCCTTGCTTTAAAAGTATGTGGTCATGATAAACATGTATATTGTTAATGAGATCCATGTTAAGATCTAATAGTTTTAGTTAGAAATTTATTCTCCTTTCGGGATTGGATTAGATACAGTCTGTATATGTTAGCAATTTTGATGATGTTCATTTTTTAAAACAAAGTTCATAATAAATTAATGATATAGTAAGAATATTTTATTTTGGTAGCTTCATGTAAAAATTTTTCTGGAGCATGTAAGAAGTAGAATAAAATTTCACTGTAGGTCATTTAATATGCATTAAATATAAACTATAAATTGGATTTATTGTATTTCCTCTTCTTTTAGATTTTTTAGGTAGTCTGGAAAATGGTCCCATTAGAGCATGAAGAGGAAAATAGCTATAACCTTTTGTAAAGATACATGTACAAAATATTACTTTCTCTATTAATCAGAAATTACACGAGGGGTTTAATCTAACTGCTAGTAGTTTAGCTTTTACTGAGCAAGTGTACTTTCCTTTTCAATCATCTGATCGGCAAATTTTAAACTGAAAACTTCAAGGAAAGAAAGAACAAAAGGAACACATAACTCCAAATTCAAGGAACATTTCCCAAGCAGTATGAGAAGCTTCCCTAGTAATTCTTGTGCAATGCTTATTTAGCAGAGGCAGTTTATAAGCACTTTTTTTGTTAAAAAAATTTTTTTAAGAAACATTTTCATAGAAAGAGGCATAAGTAATGTTTAAATAACAATAAAACACTCATCCATGTTCCCATCAAAGAGTTTAAGAAGTAAAACAATGGCAATGATTTAAAGCCCCAGGCATCTCTTCCTACATATATTTCCACTGTCTCCCACTCTCTACATTGACCTCACACTCTTCATCATTCTTTCTTTTCATCATATAAAATAGCCTTAGTCATTCTGAATGTGAAATGCATCATGTCACAGGGGGTAATCAGCATATGTGATATAATTTATATGTATATATGTGAGTATGATTGTAAGCAAAATGTACACGATATTTATGTAGACACAAAATAAAATAATTATTTACAAACATTGAAATTATCAACAAATAAGTAAGGGAACTCAGAGAAATGAAGTTAATTTTATTTATCTTAAATTAAAAGAGGACTTAAACCCATATCTTTAATTTTAAATTGATGGCTTTTTCAAAAAATTCTATGATATATGTAGATTTTATCTTTGGTTAAAAAATACATGACAAAGTATTACTACTAATTCAGTTATGTTTTTAAAGAAGTTTCTGATAGAGTATAAAATATAGATATGTACTTGTACTAAATATTTTATTTAACCATATCATGAACAATGTCCGCTGTGTATCTGAATTTAAACATCTCTTCCCCTAAACCCGAAGCATCCCAAAGTCTTTGATCCTCAGCATGCAATATTACTCTAATCTAGAGTCTAATTGTCTTGTTTTGAGTTACTCTAGCATTACAAACAGTAATTATTTTGCTCCATTCATAAAATAAATGAACCCCTAGAGAAGACAGTTGGTTTATAGTAAAATCCAAACTGCAATGTCAAATTCTGCTTTTTATAAAAGAGACACCTTTCTGAAACACTGTATGTATGCATGAATCAGAATATTTCACAACGAACCAAGAAATGAGATTATGGAAGTCACCCCTATCCATGGGAAATGTTGTTAGACAACCCCCCCAGAGGATGCTTAAAACTGAAGGTAGTGCTGAACTCTCTATAGGCCATGTTTTCGTTCTCTACATACATACCTGCAATACAGTTTAATTTATAAATTAAGCATAGTAAGAGATTAACTACAATAACTAATAATAAGATACATTATAATGATATATAATAATAAAAGTTATGTGAATGGTCTCTCTTTCTCTCTCTCATTCTCTCTCAAAATACCTGATTGTACTGTACTCACCCTTCTTGTGATGATGTGAAATGATACCACACCTACCTGATGAGATGATGTAAAGTGAATGGTGTAGCAACCATAGCATATGGTTATTTTTTCCTTATTATATTCAGAACTTTCACCTTTTCAACTTAGAGGGAGCAATTTACAACTTCCCTTTGTAATATCTGAATTGTCAGCATCATTACTTTTGTATTTGGGGGGCCATTATGTGGTAAAAATAAGGCTTACTTGAACACAAGCATGCAATACTGTAGCAGTCAGTCTGATAACCTAGATGGCTACTAAGTAACTTACCTTTGAGGAGCATAACAGCCCAGAGACACTGGACAAAGGATGATTCACATTCACAGTGAGACAGTGTAAGATTTCATCACACTACTGGCAGGCACTCAGAATGTCAGACAATGTAATATTTATAAATTGCTCATTTCTGGAAGTTTTTACTTAATATTTTTGGATTGTGGTTGACAGTGGGTAACTGAAACCACAGAAAACAAAACCTCATGTAAGTCAAAGCTCTTAGTGCTCTCAGAGACACTTCTTTATTCAGCATTTTAGAAAAACAACACTAAGTCACTATTTGGGGCCACTTTCTGTCACGGAATAGTCTCTTGTAAGAAGCTGTCCCAAGACAGTAAAGGAAATAAGGATATTTTAACATTTAATCTCAAAGTAATCGTATGCTGACCAGAACAAGAAAAAGTAAGTAGACAGTCTCCATTAGGAAAAATGTCTCTATAAAATAACAAGTAGTATATAATAAACCTCTTACCTAGAATATATCTATATGTCTAAAATTCAGAATTCTGCAAATATCCCCTCATTTTTGCTAAACCTATAACTATCAGAAAAAAATTTCTTTTATGTTCTGGTATAAATTTTGCATGAATTTCCCCACATTCTCATTGTGTTGATTCCACACTTTTGGGTGAACTGGAAGGATCCTATGGCACATCATGTCAATGTGTTGCATTTTGGCTCCTTGACCCATCCTGTTCACTACAGCTGCTGTAGACAGTTTCTTGAAAGCTAAAAGTTCTCCTTTAAGTACCTGTGTCTCTTTTGTCTGTGTGTAAGTTTTCTTCAGCCTTAGGGAACCTTATAAACACCTTCAGAGGCAACCTTAAGCCAACAGGGTAGTAATACCAGAAAATAAATACACAGCCTTTTTCTTTCTTCCTTTCCCTCCCCTCTTCCACACTCCCATGGGATGATTCTAAGATATGTTCCACATGACATGCATCCCTAACATGATTGGGTTACTGTTGCTGTCATTTGCATACTGTATTCTATCATCTTATTTTTCTAGTAGGTCTTACTTTCCTCATTCCATTGTAATATTTCCTAGGAACACTCTCCCCTCAGTAATGTTCTTGCAGTCAAGCCTGTTTTAGTGTCTGCTTTGGGATGGCACTCAAACTAAGACATCATTTTCATTATGGTTGCCATCACCACAGTCATCATCATCTTTATAAGTAATAGTGACTGAGCATATGTGCCAAACATGATTCTAAATACTTGACATTTATTAACACATTTAGCCTATGTGTATTGTATAATAACTTGTGCATGGCTAGTTCTATCATGTTTAGTTTAAAGATGAGAAAACCAAAGCACATAGCAATTAAATTTCTAGTCTAAGTTCTGATATAACCCCAGCTGGGTAGCTCAGTTGGTTAGAGCTTCATCCCAATATGCAAAGGTTGTGGGTTTGATTCCCAGTCAGGGCACATACAAGAGTCAACTGATGAATATGTAAATAAGTGGAACAACAAATCAAAGTCTCTCTCTCTCTCTCTCTCAAATCAATACATTAAGAAAAAATTCTGACACCAGAATTTGCAGTGAACCAGTATGGTATACCAACTTAAGCTTTGCTTTTTAAATAATATATATATATATATATATATATATAAAGATTTTTAAAGATTTAAAACCATGGCTTTTTCTTTAAGTGACACTGGTACACCATTCTCTTCCAATCTTCACCGGAAGAAATACTCTGGTATTCACTCAAACAAACAATTCTCTCATACATTTGCAATGCTGCAGGTTCAAGTGTATACATATCTTATAAGGTTTGGGGATTATAGGTGTTTCCTAAAGGACAGGTCACATTTTATATATTGGTCTGATCAACAGATTACTCAACAGAGTAAATAAAACTTGAACCTACTTGTAAGATCCTAAATTTCAAGAATTTATAATAAACACCAGGTAAGTCTTGATAGGTGACATATGCTTCTCATTTAATAAATTTA
This sequence comes from Tonatia bakeri, assembly GCA_004024845.1. Classification (NCBI taxonomy): domain Eukaryota; kingdom Metazoa; phylum Chordata; class Mammalia; order Chiroptera; family Phyllostomidae; genus Tonatia; species Tonatia bakeri. Next base: position 318,529 of record PVIA01000382.1, read on the forward strand.
TTAAAATGGTCTATTTTTTAAAGATTTTGTTTATTTTTTAGAGAGAGGAGAATGGAGGGAGAAAGCGAGAGAGAGAAACATCAATGTATGGTTGCCTCTTGTGTGCCCCCTACTGGGGACCTGGCCCACAACCCAGACATGTGCCCTGACTGGGAACTGACTAGTGATCCTTTTGTTTGCAGGTTAGCATTCATTCCATTGAGCCACACCAGCCAGGGCAAAATAATCTATTTTTAAAAGTCTCACCATAGCAGAAATAGATTATTTTCTATTCTTAGCCAAACTTTTAGCTGGTTGCACAGTATCAATGATGAACAGCAGACTCTATAAGTAATACATGGTTTATCAATGACTAGCATCCATGTATTTAGTAGTATTAAAATTAATATGAATATGTATCACATATATATATATATGCAGATATACTTAATATAATCACCAGCATACATTTTAAACTATTCACCGCAAACACTATTGCTGTCTTTTTTTCCCACCCTTCCCTTCAAAAGTTGGTCTTTTCACATTTGAAAAACCACTCAAAACAAATACATTATTTAAATATTAAGTGCCCACCAGTAAATGAATAGATAAAAAAAAAAAAAAACTATGGTACATTTACATGATGGAAACTACACAGCAGAAAGGAAGAAGGAGCTCCTACCCTTTGCAACAGCAAGGATGGAACTGGAGAGCATTATGCTAAGTGAAGTAAGCCAGGCAGTGAAAGACAAATACCATATGATCTCACCTTTAACAGGAACCTAATCAACAAAACAAATAAGCAAGCAAAATATAACCAGAGACATTTAAACAAAGAGCAAACTGACAGTAACCAGAGGAGACAGAGAAGAGGCATAATAGGAGAAAATAGGGGGAGGTCCATCAGGGAATATATATAAAGGACATGTGGACAAAACCAAAGGGGGTGGGTTTGAGCCTGGGAGGCAGGGATGGGTGGGGCCAGGGGGCTGTTGTGGGGGAGAAATGGAGACAATTGTGCTTGAAAAACAACAAAAATCAATCAATCAACCAATCAACCAATCAATAAATACTAAGATGAGAACTAAATTTATTGACAGGGTAGAGATTCTGATATCACTCAGAATATGTGTGTATACATTATATGTATACATTATATACACACACATATATAAAATGATATTTTGAAATTAAATCAAAGCTGTTGTCATGAAAAATTTGTCATGGTTTGAAGTATTAAGACATGATGTTCACATGTCTCTTCAGTGGTTTATGTGATGCCAAATTGAATGTTCACTGTCAGGAAGATTCTTCAAGTGCTATATAAACATTGGCTTACTTTGTTGCTCTGTGAAAATTATGTCTCCCAAATGAAAAAATGTGTTAAAGTATATATTTCCACATCTCTAAATTTATAGTTTTTCTTCAACTACACAATATTTTAAGAACTTTTTAAAAACTTATATGTATCACAAAGATAGAAGGTGACAGGAGTGCTAAAGAGAAAGCTAATTTATTCCATATATTCGGAGACTGTCAACAGATGGAGCATTTTTGGTAGATAACACCTAAACTATTATCTCAGATGATCAACACTTGTTAATAAGTGACTAGACACATTAGTTAAAACAAAATTTTACATTTAGATAAGGCAATATATTAAAACTTTAATAGTTTTTCTTTGTATAATGTTTATGATAAATAATTTATAGAAACATAAATCATTCCTAGAAATATAATGTACCTTCATTTGCTGACTTATATTTAAAGAAATTAATATCTAGACAAAATACTTCCCATTAGTCTTTTTAAGTTTGCTTTGACTTAAAGGTAAACATAATAGAGACTGAGATTATTTAATTTACTTAATAATTAACCAGTTTTAAATTTAATTTAACCATTTGAATATGTATATTTTAATGTTGAATAATGGACATTGACACTGTGGATTTCTTCCCAAGTATGTTATAACAACCTTTTTCCTCACAAACTGCTCTATAACCAACTTTACCATGATGTGCAGTAAATATTTAAACAAGTAGCTATCTTTCACACAAATGAGTAAGTAGCCCAAAACTTCTATATGTGAAACATCCCATTTTCTAACATCAAAATTAAATATGGTGTTGAAGTTAACAATGCTATGTAGTTCATTTTAGGGCCAATGAGAAGGATTTTGTCCAAATCAGTACAAACAAGGAAGAAACTATTTTTAAAGCCATGATATTATATGTAATAACTTGATAGTAAGTAGCAATACTTATATTTATTCCTTTTACTTCTTTCCCAGTGGACCTAAGTTTGAAATAAAACTAATTTTTGCCATAAAATGTTTGTGACATTTAAAGATGTACACTTTTTAGAATGTGTGTATGTGTTTGTAATTACAGCTAAAATTACAGCTTTGTATTTGAAACAGAAACATTTTCAGTAAAATGTTGTTTAAAGGTAAAGATATTGGATAACTAACATCAATTTGAAAAGTGATTATTGTTTTTTGAAATGTTTATTAATGCTAATAGAAAAATTCATTATATGTTTATATATTGTTTACCTGCTTATTTAACTGCTTCAATTTCTCTGTAGCTATCAATCTATAATTGCTAAAGCAGTAAAGCCGGTTACAGCCGCCTGCCTCTTTAATTTAAACCATTATAGATTCTTGTGCTGTCAAATAGAGTGTGATGTAAGAAAATAGCAAAAACACAGCTTCACTATTTTCCCCTAACATTGTAAGTTGTAGAATTAAAAATTCAGACCACAATCCTTGACTACTTTGTTTTTAATGATTGGGGCAGCATTCACACTGGGCTCAATTACAAGGTATTCCAGTATACTGTGCTCCAAATAGATTTTTTAAAAATGCATGACCAATGGTTATAGATTTAAAAGAAAGCATGTTTTAACTTTAAGAACTCATACTTTTTTTAGTGTTGGAATACCTATAGAGAAATTTTGCATAAATGTGTTATTTATGCCATTCCCACTGTTTTAAATACAGAGAAAAATTATACAGCCTTTACCTACCAGAAACAGTACAGTCAATGACATTAGTTCCAAGTCTGTGTCATCTGTACTATACATGTGTCAAACATTAAATACTTCATTTGAGATGATGCTGTAAAGTAATGAGACAGATGAATCTTTTATTGAATATTTCATTTGTTTATTGTTTTCTGCAAACTAATTCCTATTTATAAGCTTTAAAACAGACATTATAGTTTGTGTTGTTTTTTACATATATATTTATTTTTTCAAAAAATATAGTATTTTGCAATATAATGATGACCTAGCATTTCTATTCAAGGAGAAGTTATCTTGTGGGAGAAACTGATGTGTAACAACAAACTATAATATAGTGGAAACATACTATAACAAAAAGATAAATATCTAAATTTAATAAAATGAGTTTTAAATTTATTGAAACACATGCAAGTATCTAGGAAGATAATTGTAGAGGAACTTTTAGCATATGATATATGTGAACTAACATGTGTAACTGATACAAAGTAGTTATTTATATATCCAATACTTTTTTAGTAGGGCTATACATTTGTTACCCACAAGACTCTCCAGAAATACTTCTTTGCCATTCATATTATCTATAAAGCTAATTTCTAAATTTAAACTGAAGTTTCTTAGGTTTTCTTTCTTGCAATGCCCGAAGTAATAACCATATAACATTTTCAATCAGCATTTACATGAAGTTTTATTTACATTTCTGTTTTCAAGAACTTTAGAATTGAAAAATTTTGCTTTGAAGAAGTCATCTGTTCTTATTGTTTACTTGTCATATGAATTTCTAATCTTTTACATGAGAAGAACTGTTTGCTTTGGCAATCATTAGGCCCTATGAAATGAGGAGCTAAAAGATGGGAGAACCTAGCAATGTGCTGATTGCCACAAAATGCTTCTAGTTATTTTCAAATGCTCTGCATACAGATATATTTTTAATAAAACTTGCAAACTATTTTTATCCAAACTGTGTCTATTTCAATATGCAGAGAAAAAGAGTTTAGTAAATATGAACCAAAAAGTTGGATTGGAAATACCATGTGCATAACAAGGCCTGGAATTCCATAGTGGGTATGAATTCACTTCAACGGTTACAATGCAGATTAATTTCTGGATATATGATTCTTCAACCCATCTGTGTCTACTGAATGCTATCAAGGAGCTCCCAAGCTGAAAATAAACAGTTCAAATAGAATTCTCTACTGCTTACATTTTTCTTATTTCTAATTAAACTCATGCTCTTTTTTAGTTTTCCATGTCCCAGTCTAATCTATACTTATATTCTATTTTTAAGAGAAAGTATTTCAAAATATAGCTTATAAAAGGTACTTAAAGGTGAGCCCTGGCTGGGTGGCTCATTGGTTAGAGCATTGTCCCATACATCAAAAAGTTTGTGGGTTTGATCCTGATCAATGACCACGTACAGGAGGCAATCGATCTGTATTTCCCTCTCACATTGATGCTTCTCTCTCACATTGGTGTTTCTGTTTCTCCCTCTCCCTTTCTCTCTCTCTAGAAATTAATAATTATATGCTCAAGTGAGGTTTGGGAAAAACATTTTTTTAAAGGTAGTTAAGGGTGAAAGAGATAGAAGGCTATGAAGAAAGAAGAAACTTTCAAAACCTGTAGCCTTCACCTTAGTTTTTAAAAGGTAGTCACATTTTCTTCATATGGTTCTTTTAAGAGAGCAAGTTAAAGTTTATAAAAGTGAAGTAAATAAAAAAATGATAAATAAAATATAAAAAGGAAATACATATTTGTTATCTGTTAACTAAGACATTAGAAAACCTCTGGTATCTCAGAAATAGTATGAAAGCTTCCCCTTTGAAATGGGAAATCATTTCTACAGCAATACATCAACACTAAATTTTAAGTGTTAGATTCACTTTACTACTTATAATTTATAGCCTATGTTTCCATATCCTAAATAAACTTTGTTTAATTAAACAATATGAGGAAACATATGGAATTTTAAGTACTATTTTCACAGACATAAATTATGGAACATAGCACTCATAACTATTATTTAAATGTCTTTTTCACAGCCAGCAGATATTAATCAGCAGCATAACACATCGGACTAAGTAAATATAAAAAATTCTATTTTAAGACAATAAACAAAATCAAGCATTTCATGGAAGAACTCTGTCATCCAGTTGTTTGAAAATGATGTGGCATAAATATGGTGATAGTTAATCAGGTACTAAATAATAGTTAAGAGCAAGTATAATTTAAACATAAATTAATCCATCCTACTATTACTTATTAGCTCTCTCTCATTCTTTCAGTGCCATTGACTTAATTCTCCTTGTATGGTTTTCTTTCCACCAACCTATCTGCTCCATTATCAGTGCAGAATTTTTAAAACAACTTCCTCCGTCCACTTCACCCCACATTTACTGAACATTATGTCATGTAGTCTGCTAGAATCTGAGAGCATAAGAATGTCACTGTCATTACTAAATTAATTGCAGTATAGCTGTCGAAAGAGATAGTCACTGAAGTTCAATGTTAAAGACATATAAAAATGATAAGAAGATTGTTCTGGGGGAGTTAATGAGTTTGAAAGTTGATGCATATGTAAAAGTTCACATGTAAGTGAGTGTTTTGACTAGAGGAAACATTTGTGACTGCACGGAGCTAACATTATTGGATAAAACAATGGCATGATATATGAGACAAGGAGTCACAGACCATGAGCTTAGAGGGACAGGCATTTCTTGTTGACATGGATTATACCTTGCTTGTGTTGGAAACACCATGGATATTCTAAGGAGGCCAGTAGAAAGATCACTTTTGATTGTAAATGAATCCTTCCACCCAAAGCTAAATGATAGGTTTCATCTCGACAAGACTTCAGGCAAGCAAACAAGCCAGGTGGTTACTGCAAGAAACAAGGCATGGGATGATAAGGGCTTAAATTTGGTCCATGGAAAATACATGGAGGCAATGAGGCTTTCTGGAAAAATATCAAGACTCTATGATTTACTAGAGGTGAATGAGAAAGAAGGAAATTCTGAGTATTTAGAGTTGAAGTTTTGAAATCACGTTAGTGAATGTGACATAAACTGAGATAAGAAATGTTGATGGGAAAGACTGTGAAGTAAGATGTATATTTTGAGTTATAGTAGCTTCTGTGGTATCCAATCAGAGATACCCAAAACAATGAGATATGTGCATTGCAGAAACTCTGTAGTCAGGTTTATGTTGAATCACGTGTGTATATGAGATAGAGGACTGGAGGAATAAAAGAGAGACCAAAAGTACATGAAAGAAGAGTGATCGGAGGAAGAAGACCTGGATAACTCCACTGTTTATTGTCTAGAGACTGAGGAAGAGACCAGGACAGGACAGTTCTCCCTATTCTAGAGTAGTAAATTTTCAAATGGAAGATGTTGACAGTGTGCAAAGTAGGTGTGATATCTACTAAGATAGAAATTGAAGTGTCAAAAGGATATTATAGGTCAGGATGTCAAACTCATTTTCACTGGAGGCCACATCAGCCTCGTGGTTCCCTTCAAAAGGTTGAATGTAATTTCAACTCCTTAACAGTTAAGGAGTAGTTAGTTTTATACAGTCCCAAAATTATTTCAGCCCTTTGAAGGCAATCTCAAGGCTGATGTGGCCCCTAGTGAAAATGCATTTGACACCCCTGTTATAGGTGAACTCTCAAAGTTTCAGAGTTGGAGAGGCTTTTCAGAGAAGAGTAGAAGCCAGATAAATGTATGCTGAGGTGTAGATGCAAGATGACAAGGGAAAGACAGTGAGTATGGAATGAAATCAAGCCTGGCTGAAAAGGGAGAGGGACAAGAACAAGCAGCTGACAACTGAGAAAAGAAATTCACCCGATGTGTTTGTTTTTTTTTTTCCCTGCCTGCTCCACTCTCTACCCTTTCACAGATGTTCTTCTGATATTTTATTGATCAGAATGAATTTCAGAGTTGAACATGAAACATTCATAGAATCATTCCTAGGTGCTGAGGTACTCTAAGAAAAAATAAGTTACCTATTTGTATTTTAAGGAAACTCTTAACAAGTAAACAAACAAAAACACGGAACTATTTTTTGTAACATGAGTTTTGTTACATAGATGACTTTAAAATGTTTGAAAAGAGGTTCAAAATGTTTCACTTAGCAAAAGCTTCCTTTTTAACTTCATTATTTCCATGTTAAAGCCTTTCTGAGAGCTTTCTCAGGGAAAAAAAAAAACTAGAGAATAGTCACATACAGAAAGAACAATACATATTTGAATGCAAAATAGAAATGAAATACATATTCAGCACACATTAATTCCTTTTAATGCACTCAAGACAATGGCATCTGGAATTGTATATGAGAAGATATGTATGGTATCATAACTCATCCAGTTGCATCATTTCCAGACATGCACTTTCTGCCACATGTATACATATAATTTAGTAGCTTGAGCAATTTATTATTTAGACCAACCTTTAAATCTTTAAATAGGAATTCAATTTTCATTGTCCTATTCATTCTGAGTTTATGATTTCAAATGAGTCCTCTTAATTCCTAGGGGATAGAATCATATGAAGGTACAGAGCAGCCTAAGAAAGTAGATTATAATTTCATACTTACCATATCCTATAAAAGTGAATAAGAGTATGACAAAATAAAATCATTATGGAAAGAATTTGAGAACAAACAGAAAAAAGGCATGTGTATTTGAGCTTTGATCCAGCATTCTCACTTTCTATTTTTATATTTACACCCTGGAAAATACATACATGGAGCCAAGGCAAGGCTATTCATCCCAGCATCATTTGTAGATGTTGATTTAAAAAGAAGAAAGAAAAAAAAAAAAACCCAGAGAGAGTTGCTATATAAACTATGGAACATTCACACTATAGAGTGTATTAAGCAATTGACTGAATGAAGAAAATCTCTAGGTATTGCCATGAAATGATTTCTAGAATAAGTATATTATTAATTGAAAAACAGCAAAGTAGAGAGAAGTACATATATATACTTTTCCACTGCTTATCAGAGAAAAGGGGGGATGATCTGAATATATATGTACATGTACACAGGTACACACACATTTGCTTATATTTGAAAGTGGAAGAAAAGGTATTAATTTAAAAATATTTACCCACAGGAGGGAAGAAAGCAACCCGATGTGGCATACAGGGATGACATCTATTTTTCTCTGATGATGTCTTGTCTTGTAATTATTGTTTTTCCAGGCTATAAGACACACTTTTCCCTCAGTGTGTCTTATAATCTGAAAAATATGGTACTTTCTTTTAAGTGTTAGAAAAGGTCTATCTGGCAAATTACTTAATTAGTATTAATCAGGAGATACCTTATTGACTGGCTTAAAATTCCATTTCTGGGAGAGCTGAAACTGTTAGTAAGCTTCAACTTGGGACTTCCGGCCAGGATAAGAAGTAGGCAGATACACCTCACCTCCTCGCACAACCAAAAGAAGGACAACAACAAATTAAAAAATAATAATAAATAACAGGACTGCCAAAAAATCAAACTGTATGGAAGTCTGACAACCAAGGAGTTAAAGAAGACACATTCATCCAGACCGGTAGGAGGGGCGGAGATGGGCTGCCAGGCAGAGAGGATGCAAAGCAAGGCTGTGGCTGGTGGACCGGGTGGTCCCACATTTGCATGTGGATAAACCAGAAGGAACAACTCAGGAGCAAGACACACTGGGCAACCCAGGGTTCCAGCAAGGGGAAAATAAAGCATCAAGGCCTCTGGCTGTAACACCTTCTGGGTGTTATAGAGACTTTATATTTAAAAAAAAATTCTTAGCTTGGTGATGTGGGACTTAGCAAAAACAACTCCATTTTGGGCCTGTTGTCTTGATTTTAATCAGAGATATTAATTGTATCCTGACATATACAAACTATAATACATAATGAGTCATTCAGGAAAACTTGATGGATATTTGGTGATGTTTAAGGAATGTAGATATTGTTTTTTAAGTACATTTTATTGATTATGCTATTACCGTTGTCTAAATTTATTTCTCCCCTTTATTCCCCTCTGCCCTGCACCCCTCCCACACTCCAGCATTCTCGCCTTAGTTCATGTCCATGGGTTGGTTGTACCTGTAAGTTCTTTGGCTTCTCCATTCCCTATACTATTCTTAACTCCCCCCTATTTATTTTATGCCTACTAATTATTCTTCTTATTCCCCATACCTTGCTCCCCTTATTCTGAATATGGTAACAGTATTGCAATTCTATTTAAGAAAAATTAGAGTCTATCTTTCCAGATACTTACCAAAATTCAGAGAAAATGACTGTCTGGAACTTGTGTCAATATTACAAACAAGGAGTGGCAGGTAGGTATACATTTGAAGTGACTTAGGTCATAGTTAATATTTGTATGGTAAAATGTGTGATGGGTAAGTGAGCATTTGTTATACTGTCTTCTCTATTTTAACATATTTTTTAAATTTTCCATAATAAAAATTTTTAATTAAAAATGATTTTCGAATCATCAAATGGAATTTCAACATTGGATGAACTTCAGTTTAATGGAACTTACCCAAATTAAAATCAATTAGTGTATAAGTAAACACTACAGGCTGGAAGAAGCATTTAACTCTCTAACAGTAATTAAGAGAAATTACAAATATAATATCTTACTCCTTTATAGTTAGCCTTAGCTAATTTATCTCTAACTAAAATGTGTTTATTCCTAAAAAAAAATAAATGACTTCATTCAAACAATGGACTATTTATTGATTGCGTTTTCCTACTTTCCTTCGACTTACCAAAAATGATTTCTATTTAGATCTAGTTTCACTAATGAATCTTAATTATCAACAGGATAGAACGTGTTTTCCTCTTTGAATTAACAAAGAAGTGTTATAACCCTCATTGCAGTAGTTTCTGAGTTAGTTTTAAATTATTTTAAATATATAGTAAATGAAAATATCTTACATTTAAGGAAAAGAGTACAAAATTTATGGTGGATTTTATGTATATATGTGTGTGTTATTCTGAAGAGTCTAAAAATTGTAAATGATATTTATGTTATTTGGAAGTTTTATATTTCAGTCTCCAGAATGGTAAAAACATTAATCTTTGCCAAATACAATATATGTAATTAAAAACATATTTTGGTATTTTTTCATGTATGATTTCAAGATAGTTACGGAAGACAGATGTTGCTTCAGGCTAACATTAAAGCATAATATTGTCATGATTACTAACAACATTCTATATAAGTCTCCATAGGTAAACTTAATATTTTGTTTTAATTATTATTTTCAAAGGTATGGTTTTCTTTCCTTGATAAAGAGTGAACTAGTTCACTGATATTGATTGGTAGGTAGAAAGCTTGTAAAAAATATGACTGATATTTGCCTTCGTGTAAAATGACCTAATATTGCAATGATGGGGTAGAAAATAAACCAAGTTGTGCCTTAACAGACTGCAGAGCTATTTTCCTTGAAAAATGGCTGTCATACTCTTAAGAAATGTGTCACTCAAGATGCATTTTCCAAGTGGTGAAACCCAGTACTTTCTCTTGTACTAAACATAGAACCCCCAAAATTTGTGAAAAGATAACGCAGAAAGCATTTAAATAAATAAATAATAATAAACAAATATTGGCTGCATTATTTAGCACCTCTTTGAAATAAATACACATCTGTAAACACCAGTGCCTCTACTAATATGGTTCAGTATAAGCTTACCATTTTATACATGTATTCTCTACCTTTCTATTCTTGTTGACAGATTTTCTAATCATTTCACAAAACGGTTTGAACTTGTCTTAATTAACAGGTTTCTTTTAAAATAAAAAGTGTTTCATATTAAACACTAATTTCTGAAGATTAATTTTTAGCTCCTTATTATACAAATGAGTTTGATGTTACCCGTGAGGTTAAAAAAAATCATCTTGAGAAATTTGCTTGCTGCCACCAAGACTGACCTCTCAGTGCTTTACTTATTGTGTTTTGCTTAACTTGTCAGCAGTTTTTGTTTGCATTCTGAAGGTTCCTAACTATTTCCCATCATTCATTTGCAAAAAAACCCTTCTACACACAAACTATTAAAAGGAATAATTAAATGGTGATGGAAAAAATAGAATAAATAACTTTAAAAATCAATAACTAAGAAATAGTTGCCATTTCAAAAATAAAGGATTAGTTTAAGATAAGAAAAAAGTCTTTATTGACTAGTCATTATGTGCCAGACATAGTTAACATCTTGTCATAAAAAACAAGAAGCAAAAAATGCTCTCAAGAAGCATAGTCTCTGGCTTGCAAGCAACAGACAAGTAAATATATCATTCAGATAGGACATGATCAATGCCGAGAAAGCGTAAATCAAAGAAAGTCATGGGAGTGAAGTTCAGGTGGGGCTGTCTAGAAGAAATAAATGACTGGAATGAGACTTAAATGATTAACAGTAATTAGCCCGTCAGTGTGTATATGCTGAGTGGAGGCCTGGGAAGTCGGGGCTTACTGTGATACGGAGGTGGCAGAGCAATAATGCCATATGTAAGCTGCACTCTGGGTACAGGGAAACACAAGTTGTACCTGAGGGCTGACACATGAAGTTCCAAAGGAAAAGTACAGTATGTGTACAAGGGCAGGGGTCAAAGCCTCTATACTAAGCTTGTGATTTTCATTCTCCTAAAAACCATGAAGAATCACTAAATGGTATTAAGTAAGGGAATGATATGGTTAAGGCTGCATTGTTTATTTGTTAAAACCTCAAACAACTATGTGAGTTGGGTTTTCTTTTCTAAAGAATACATTATAATTATAAAAATATTGTAAAAAAAAATGGGCCAGTATAAAGTTCAGAGGTATCAGGTCCTAATAGCCCACCCACATTCAGTTAATTTAAAATCCTGTGATGTTTTTTGCACTTTAACTCTACAAAACACAGTAAGAGATGGAACATGTGCAGGCAAACAATCCTATATGCTGGGAACCTTGGGAACACAATACTTGGGAAAAGAATTCACTAGGTCAATCATTTAACTTATAAACAAACAATCATTATGGTTTGTTGAGGAAATCCTTTCTCTTTCTATTAGAAGTCTACCTGAATTATAAGTTCTCTACCCTATTTTCCAGACTGAGATTCCAACCCATGTCCACAGTCAACTTTATTCTCATCCCTGCTTAACCTTTTCACTAAGTAGCATTTTCCTCTGTCATCTCATCATTTTCCCTCATGTTATGAGTAACAAAGTGCATGTGCTCTCATGTGTGTACACGTACACACATATGCCAATATTTAAATAAAATTCAAAAATGCTTTTCTATTTCTTTCCACTTAGTCACGATTTCTAATGGTTATGCTTTTATTTCTTAATCTCCTACAATCTTCCATTCCCCCCCCTGTAGTTATTACAGATGACACAGTGAAAAACAATTTTCTAGGGTAACCCTGCTTTACCCTTCTGTCACCTATGATGCTCCTATTTATACACTTGAAATCACCTATAACTTTTTTTATTTGCCTCTTATTTGACCAGTCACACATGGAATATACCTTCAGAGCTAGTCTCTTCTGATAGGATCTCACAATTGCTGTAAGGGACTTGGCCGGGTCACTCTCTCATTTGCCAGGATGTCAGAGAGGAACCTTGGTGGGAATTGTTGGTTCCTGAAGCAAGGAGTTACTTACCTGTTTACGTAAAATAGATATGAGTGAGAATTCCTTCTGGGCATTTGGCCAATAAAAGAGAAGAGGAGCACAACTTTCAGTGATAAAATTACATGCTAGATAAATGTCCTTTGAAATTGCTTTGTTGAGAAAAATGATATGGTTACCATGTATGGCACTTCTCTCTGGAATATAAAAGTTACTCTGTGTATGTGTGTATATAGTTTCTGTTTAAATTAAATATATTTTTTCTCCTTCTTTCTTTTGCTCCAAGTCACTCTCATGTTATATTTTCTGAGTTCTCTGGAGGATCTTTTATTTTCTTAGAATGAAATCTATTCTCTCATTATGTTTACTTATTGTTTAAATAAGATTTTCCTAGAGATTAGAGGAAAGGTTTAGAACCATGATGATAAGATATTATTCAGCTCCCTAAACTTCCTGAATCTTTCCCTCCAAATCATGGAAAGTCCCCAAGAGAATTAAAGAATGGGAATGCAGAAAAATTGGAATTAATGTACTTGTTTATCAATGTGAAAGCCAGCACCAAATCACCTACGGTGCAATGTTCTCTGATTACAAATAAATTGTTGGTGTATTTGTTTTTTGGTTTATAGATTAAGCATGAACTCCTACACTGTTCCCCTTTCCCCTCCAGCCATCACCAACCCAAATTTCATATCAAGAAATGAAATTTCCTTTCACTAACTTTTCCAGAAACCGAAGAAGTTTTTAGCCCTATCCTGCTGTTAATGTCAATCTTTCCCAAATCTGTCTTCAGAGGTTTAATGAGTATACACGATTTCTGCCATTTATGTTCCTTGCTAAATCTTGCTGCCTTTTTTTTTTTTTCATTTAATTCACAGAACATTGATTAACCTGTTGTTGTATGATGGTTGTTGTTTATCAGGAATTGAACTCAAGTCTCTGGGTGAAAACCACTAACAGGTAGGTGTGAAGAGAGAAGATTTTGTACTAAATTATCCTTCCCAGCAGTGCCTTGAAGGAGAAGGCAAAGATGGGCAGAAGCCTCATTACCAGGCCCCTTTAGTGGATGCACACCCTGATTTGCTTGCTTACCGCAGAGTTGGCAACTCACAGGTGTTCCCTTGGAGTCACAGTAAGATGACTCATTCAATAAGAGTCGTGGCTCTAATGAACCAGCCCACTGACTCATATTTGACTGAAGATTGTTAGGGGAAAGTATGGGAGCACAGGAAGATGAGGAATTGTGGTCTACTACCTCTAGATGTTTCACATGTCATTTTATATAAAAGGAATGCATAATCTGGTTGATGAAGTTTCCATTTTTGCACATTAAATAATATTTAACATTGGCATTTTTATGTGATCCAGACTAATAAGGGAATCACAAGTTGGTTCTGTTGATAGGAATGATTAACAAAATGTAAAAATGAATAGGGAGCTCTCCAGGGAGACTCCAACAGGCTGGGAGATACAATGTAGTTTTCTCAGAAACCCCAGATTAGCCCTGTACTCTCAGTAGGGACCAGAGGGTGGTCTCCTGGCTATGTGTTTTATAAAAATTAAAGACTGTTTTCATGGCAGGACATAATACAGTGGCACTCAGATAAATATAAGGCAGAACTCTTTATTACTCACATCTCTGAAAGCGAGAAGGCTTGCAAGGCAGAGTCACAAAGTGGGTTGCATCAGGGGCAGAATGACAGCAAGCTGGAGCTGTAGGGGGCGTTTTACATGTGGCAAGCAGGGGAGAGTTAGCTAGTTTTTGTGGGCTCCTTGTGGAAGGGCTAATCTGATCATTTTGCACATTCAGGGCACTTAGGGTGTTGTCTCTAGTTTCCCGGTACCTGGCCCTGCAGAAGTTAGAGCGGGTGCGGAGTGACCCGAAGTAAACGAGTCTGAGAAGAGAAGGGGTGGGTGTGGGCTTAACTGCTCAAGAAGAGAAACTGGCCTCTACTCCTCAAGGCCTCAAACTGGATCAGGGCCGCATGTAAACAAACAAACAAACAAACTATATTGTGCTTAAAATCACACAATTGGAAAATAAAGATGTAGCACACACCCAAACTAGTTAAGGATGGAGATAAAAGAAGCCTTGTTGGAAAAGTTAATTCCAGTCTTGAATCTTGAAACAGAAGAAACTGCTTGGAAAGGATAGAAAAGTGGGGTGGTGGCAGGGGCCAGCACTATTGTCAAAAGGAACAGTATGAACTTAGACCAAATCTCCAAAAACCAATTTGAAATGTTTGTTGCTTTTATTACAAAAAGTGAGATCCCAGTGAAATACATTTGAAACTCAACAACTGTCTGTACCAACCTTACTCCCCTCCATCCCTCTCATTTCACCTCATGGAGGCCGCACTGGCTAAATTTACTGGGTAAACTGGGTAACTGCAGATGACAGGGGATCTGAGAAGGCATTTCCCAATGAGCTACATGCATGTATTGAGTTCACATATGACAGTGGCTATATGTATAGGAAAATTCCACAATTTGGGGACTAGCAAGGAAATGTCTTATTTGATAGTTTTTCAAAACAAAAACTGTGTTTGATCGTTGACTAGCAGTTGATCAACCATCATTTCTAAACCCTAATGATAGTTATATTTTCTCACTTATTTCTATTATTGAAGTAAAATACTGATTTAATAGTCATCAAAGTAGTAATAGTAGCAGTAGTGGTAATAACAGCAGCAGTAGTACCAGTTTAATATTATGAAGTGTTACTCAGAACCATGCCCTGGGCCATTTTAATAATCCTTATCTTTTGTCCTCATATAGCAGCCATCACCACCACTACCCCAGAGCTGCCATTCCCTTCAAATACATCACATAGAGTTGTCATAACCAAGATATGTTACATGTGTGCTCATTAAATGAGAGGATAATGAGGCTAATATCTATATTATCTTGAATTTTAGCACTAAAAGTTAAGTTTTTTCCATTTTTTTCAGAGATTTAAGTTTAGATTGCATTGCAGTCTTATATCCTCAGTGATGTTTAACAGAGTAAAGTAGTCATGGACAGATTTAATGGTATTTTTTTTTTTTTTTTTTTTGTAAAAAGCTTAAGTGTAAGTATACTGTTCAGTGTCTTATCTTTACAATTGGAAGGTCAGATTTAGTAATCTGACCTTGTTAAGAATAGAAACTGTAGTAGGAGCTCCTCTGAGACCCTCTGTGGCCAATTACTTATCCAGGATGATGGGGGCCTAGCTAACTCTGCCCTGCTTGCCTCTCTGAATTCCTGTGTCCTGACTCAAACTGTGGGCTTCCCTCACAATTTTGTCTCCAGTAGCATCCCAACCACCTTTCACTCTTACTACCTTAGCTGGCTCTATTTTTTCTCAAAGTAAGTATCATTACTTAATGTACTTTGCATTGCCTTGTTCATCATCTAACTCCACTCTATACTTTATCCCTAGTGCTTAGACAGTGGCCATTATATACCAGACATTCCACAAATGTTGAATGTACTCATGAAAGTCATAAGCTATTTGTAAAATATATTACATTTTTTTTTTAGATTTTTTTAATTTATTTTTAGAGAGGGAAGGGAGGGAGAGAGAGAGAGAGAGAAACATCAATGTGCGGTTGCTGGGAGACATGGCCTGCAACCTAGGCATGTGCCCTGACTGGGAATCGAACCTGCGATGCCTGGTTCGCAGCCCTCGCTCAATCCACTGTGCTACACCAGCCAGGGCTATATATTACATTTTTAATGCACATAAAATGCTGCTAATAAATGTACAAACTCCATGAAAATAAATTTAATGTACTTCCAGTTTTAGAACTTTCCTCACATTTCCTTAAGAAAAAACTTGACAAACTATTTGTCATAATGTTGGTTTCTCCTTTAACTTGCTAAATAGCTTAACTATTTAAACTATTTCTTGTAATCTGACCTTGTTAAGAATAGAAACTGTAGTAGGAGCTCCAAAGACCTGTGGTAAACTATCTCTATAGTTCTCCCCAGCAGATGTAATAAATTAAAAACACCGAAACATAGACATCACTTTTTGACCTAAGCAATAATTGTCCTTTAATTAATTGTTATAGTAGTTGGTGTAAAATTTTATGCCAGTTGGTACAAAATCCTAGAGTAATAATAATTGTAACAAAAATGCAAATTCAGAACTGCACTGAATTGATATTGTCTTCGCTGAGATGTGCTGAACAAGTATTTTAGGCTGTGTTTTGCTTCAATAATATCAGCTCTCCCAAACTGTAATGTTAAATGAATGTCAACCATGCACAACTTTGTCAATAACATTGAATTCTTATTTCTAGAAATCAAAATGCATTTCCTAACAAACATTTTTTAAATTAAGTGCTTTTATAAAATTCTCTTTGTTGAAGGAAAAAAATGAAATAAAACTGATTATTTATTTAGTAACTTCAACTTAAATTTTAAGTTACCAAAAATTCAAATATGCCTTATGTAGGAAAATAACTGTGTAGTTAGTTAAATATATATACCATAGAGTTTATATACCTCTAAAACCCAAAAGTGGAATATAATAAATATATATATAGAGAGAAAGAGATTATATAGACATGTAGTTATATTTCTGTCATATGCACAAACACACACACACAGTGTGAGTAGAGTATAAGCAAAATTTGGGTTGAATGTGTACCAGTTTATTCAATTTACAAGACAAAATCTAGGAACACGAGTAAGGATCGCGTGTAAGAAACAAAACAGAATTCTCCCCAATGTTTTACAGCAGCCTTAGTAATGTTTCTTATAAACACGCTTATAAGAAAACAAAAATATATAATCAAGAAACTTTCTTGAGGCCAGATATATGAGAAACATATTTTAGAATGGTCTAAATACACTTGTGAATTTCCTAAGGGGCCAAATTCATAAGGTTCAACCTTTTTCAACATACTTTTTTTAAGGTTTTATTTGTTTATTTTTAGAAAGAGGGGAAGGGAGGGAGAAAGAGAGGGATAGAAATGTCAATGTGTGGTTGCCTCTCATGTGGTCCCCAGTGGGGACCTGGCCCACAACGCAGGCATGTGCTCTGACTGCGAATCAAACCAGCGACCCTTCAGTTCACAGCCCATGCTCAATCCACTGAGCTACACCAGCCAGGGCCTGTCAACATACTTTTTGAAACAAATTTTCATACTCCACATTGCCACATTGCTTTAAGTGAATAATAATAATTGCACACACACACACACATACACAAACTCTAAATCTAAAACTAGACTCTTAAATTTAAGACTTCATATATTCCTCGACTCATGGAGTAATACAATCTCAGCATAAATTTAAATGCAAAGAACGTCATAAGATGTGGATGGGTTTGAGTTTTAATACCCATGTTTGTCCCCTTGGGTTGAAAGTGAAGGTTAGTGACCTTATCACAAAACTATATGATATATATTAAACTCCTTGCTTTTATCTTTAAATTCAACCTCAAATTTAGACAACAGTATTGTAGTTCAATCATCAAACTTGTTAAATTTTACGTAACTTTTCTAATCACTAAAAAGAAAGGATATTTATGTAATGTAATAGATGTGTTAAATATTGCTACAATGGCAATCAGAATATATAAATGTATCAAATTAACATGTATACCTTAAATTTATATAGTGTTATATATCAAATATATTCAATAAAAATAAATTTAGGTCAATACATTACTTGATCAAGAATAGTAAAAAGTGAAGTGTCTTATTTATTTGCATTTTAATTCCCCCCAAAATTATTTCCCTTGAATTTTAAACAGTATTTTGATGATTTTAGGAAAATTAGGTTTGTATGTTTCTGATCAGAACTGGGATCATGGAAGATCACAAACACAAATCTTATATGTATAAAAGAAGGCAAATAATGTAATACATAAAAACGGAATGCACATACAACATTTAATGTCAGCCACATATACAGTTCGCCATTCAGGATTGTCATTCTCAAAACACTATCTACTATAAATATATTTGTCCAGCATTTCTATTCAGAAAGAGTCAGGTTGTAAAGACAACATTGAGATGTACTTGAAAATGATTCAACTAGCTTTCAACTCACTAAAATACAAAGTAAACCAATGCAATTTATTTTTAAGTTCACACATAACATTTTTGATTTAAAGTAATTTGTGTAATCTTTGATTAAATGTGAGTTATCTTCAATCAGCCCTCTAACTGTCACATACAGAATCATCTTATAGATATCACTGAGCACTTTGGTTACATCTGCAGTAGCAGGTGAGTTGTTATGCAAGCCTCAAATAATAAGCCTTTCTATATTTCCAAATAAATGTCATAATTTAAAACAGATGCTGGGAACATTTTTGAAATATTATCTCATTGATAATTGTTCTACAAAATGATGGTGGTAAAATACAGTTTACAGGAATATAAGTGTGAAATTATTTTACTGAAAAGAAAGTGTTGTGTGTGGTTCTGTAATTCTAGTTTTGCACTTTCATTGTCTCTTTTAGTCAGTGTGTGGAAGGGCAAGAAAAGTCCCATTGAGAAGCAGAGAAACAGGATTGCACTGGGGAGTTAAACTCTGAACTCAACACATTATATGTCAGGCCAGAGATATCATTATACAAAGATAGAATAACTTGCAAACAAAAAGAATCTACTGCAAATGGATTAAAAAATTAACATTGCTGAAGGAAAAAATGTGCCAGTTGGAAGGAATTTCATCCAAACTTTACACCGAGAAAAAGAGGGGTTTGGCAGCAGCCATCTATCATTAGGCAAAGAAGAGATTGCCCTGAACCAGAACTTCACCCCTCTTAGGGAATGAGAGAATGGATCTATTGAGAAAATGGATACATCTGTCTATTTTAGCCTGTGGGCATTAAACATATAAATCATGTAACGACCCCTTTGCTCTATCCCCTCCTCTCAGACACCAGTTCTGATCCTATTGTCAGCCAGCAAGCCTCTGATAATGCTCTCCTCCTGTAGCGTTCCTAAAGGAAATGTGCAATGACAGTTATATGCTTATCATAAGAAAATAAATTGGCACTGTAGCTTATATGTGTCACTCTTTATTTTAGTCAACATGAGTCACCTTCCTCAAATTTGATGAATTCGATACTATTGAACCGCAGCAAGATTTTGTTCTTATAATGCAGAAGACCTGGTCACCATATCCTTCACCGTGTAAAAACAAAAGCATAGTGAATGCCCCTTTGCAAGCAATGTCTTTCTTAGCCAAACTAGGAATCTCTTTTTTACAACAGATCTAATCTGTCTGTACTATGGTACTGTACTACTAATATTTGCAAACTCTCAAGAAAATATGTCTTTGAATTTTTCAAAATCTTGATAAATTTCCTAGGTCTCATTGCATGATACATTATATTGTAGACTCAAAACATTCTGTAATACATTCTCTTTTCCCTTTTCTAGAAAGTCTTTACTCTTATTTAAACATATAATTTTGTATATGTTTATATATATGAAGGAGAGCTTTTTAAATCTATATAAATGTGAAGAAATATACACATTTTTACTTCCTTCTTAATAGAAAGGTATTATGATTCTAAGGAATGTTTTTGGAATTAAATTTCTTTTATTTTTTTTCAAGATTTTGCTTCAAGTGCCCACATCCCAGGAGGACACACACTTGAGAAATCTCCAGGCCTTACATAATTGTCTCTGAATAACCCTTGAATTTGTTTTTAATCAAAAGCAGAAATCTTTTCATGTAAAAGGTCAATCCTGTTAAATCAAGATGGAATTTCTTTAGTGTCTTGACTCTAGTCCTGGTGCACATGGCCATGACTGTTTCTCCACTGTGACATTGACTCAGAATTCTTCAGTAACAAGAGAGCAATGGAAACCATTTAAATAAGCCTTCAATGCATTTAAGCTTGTATCTCTGAATAGATTCCCTACTCCTTTTCCAACTAATCCAGTAATTAAGTAGCAATGAAAAAAAAATTGTGTAATTAAAATCAATACCTTATGCATTTGAAGTGATGTGACATGTTTATATAGTTGTTCTATCTGTATTGTATCCAACTTTTGGACACTGACAAATCATATTGCACACTGCTAACAGAGGTAGAATTTATAGAACATGCATAGGGAAGTAAGATTCGCCTTAAGTGAATCAGCTGATTGATTTAAGCTCAATTGAAACAATAATTATTTCTTTCATGCTCGAAACATGCTAGATTGAAAACTGTATGAAATACCAGAGTAAAAGACTGAGAATTACACAATTCAATTACAGGACTTGACACATGCTATTATAAAAACATAAAAGTGTCCTGATTACGATTGAGCAGGTTTTCCCTCTACCACCGAGCAGTGCTCTGACACACGGCAGCTGTTTAGGAATTCAAGTCAATGCTGACACTGTGTACCTTGGCAGAGCATCAGATCCCACAGATTTAGGTTTCAGCCCTACAAGACTGCCTCCCCACATGCCCCGTTTAGATATCCCGTGTACTTTTGACCCACTGACTTTAAATCCTAGGTTCCTATGACCTTTCCCTCAGGTTTGAGTAATTTGCTAGAGCTGCCCACTGGTTTATTATAAAAGTATATAACTCAGGAATACCCGGATGGGCAAATCATGTACACAAGGCAAGAAATGGGGCAAGGCAGGAGCTTCCAAGCCTTCTCCAGGCACACCTCTCTCCCTGAATGCCCAAGTGTTCACCAACCTGAAAACTCTCCAAATGCTGTCCCCTTGGGGTTGTTATGGAGGCTTTATTATATAGGCATAATGATTAACTTATTGGCCATTGGTGATTAACTCAACCTCTAGCCCCTCCGTCTTTCCCAGAAAACAGGGTGGGACCGAAAGTTCCAATCCTGTATTTTTGGTTGGTTCCTCTGGCAACTAGCCCCCAATGCTTGGGTGCTTTCCAAAAGTCACTTTACTTAAAGTCTCAGTTGTGGTAGAAAGAGGCTTGTGAGGAATATCAAGGTATCCATTTCATCTTTATGGCCCTGAAGCTATTTTAGGAACTGGGGACTAGAGTCCAAAGACTGTAACAAAAAATGCATCAGTTGCTCTTATAACTCAGGAAAATAACTCAGGAGCCATGGATGATGACCAATATCTATGAGATATATTTTGGCCATCTGAATGACCACATACATATTTCTTGAAAATTGCAAAACATATGCCAACATTGGTGATAGAACAAATTGAAATAACAACTCTATGTCCCTAGCAAGGATGAAAAAAGTAGTGGTAAAAGGAAACGAAATTTGAAGGAAAACTTCCCAGAAGTGAATTGACTCTTCAAGATTAATTAGCTAGACAACAAACAGTGGCATCCAAGCCAAGGCAGCAACATATATAAAGGCATAGAGGTACATAAAGTCCAAGCTTTGTGTTCTGTGCCAAATAGGAAACCACAGGCCCAAAATGGCAACACTTGTGCTAAAGCCCAGGATACCAAACCCAGATTTAGTATGTGATCTAATGGCTGTTCTAACCTCTCACAGAAACATAATTTGCATCAACTAGTCTGTAACTCTATGATCAACACCAATAAGATAATATGTCACGTGGGTCCCCTCCACCCCCATAGAAAGAAGAGGTAACCAGCACAATGAAAACCCTCGCCATCCTTACCCCGGAAAGAAGATGTCCTGATCTAAAAATAATCCTTTCTTTCCTTTTGTTATTAGCTCCTTTACCCCACCCTTACTCTTAAAAAATCTTCCATTTTTTCATCCTTCTACTTTCTAGATGAGATGCTGCCCAATTCATGAACCACTTAATAAAGTCAATTAGATGTTCAAATTCACTCGGCTGAATTTTGTTCTTTAACACGGGGATCTAATCCTGCTTAATGTCTTTGTGGTGCTATTTTAATGGAGGTCTGAGGATGTAACTGTAAAAATAGTTTAGTAGGTTCAGGAAAATTATTATTCTATTAAATTAAAAAATTATTAATTCACTGTGACATGATAGTCACTCTGACCCAGACCAAAAATACAGTATCCATTTATTAAACTCAGAGGAATATCATTAGTGTCTATCACTGAGTCTGATGTACAGAGGATGCCTGTGGGAATCAAAAGGATTTCTATAGGAATTTAGTGATTTTGTGTCCTTAGAGCTCTTGGTTCAGTGTTTGGTCCATAATGGAAATACTATACAACTATGAGTTTACTATGAAAATCAAAAGTAAAGCTGAGGTTTTAAAATACAGACGTTTGAAGTCACCTGCATGTGTATGATGGTTGAAGCCATGGCAGTGTGGAAGGGGTAGTTCAGATGAATGTGTGCAAGGGCGTACAAGCTGTCACAGGTAACACCCTAAATGCAAAAAGAAAGCAGTGATTTTTATTTTTTCTTTATTTTTTTAAAATTTTATTTATTTATTTTTAGAGAGGGAAGGGAGGGAGAAAGAGAGAGAAACATCAATGTGTGGTTGCTGGGGGCCGTGGCCTGCAGCCCAGGCATGTGCCCTGACTGGGAATCGAACCTGCGATGCTTTGGTTCGCAGCCCGCACTCAATCCACTGAGCTATGCCAGCCAGGGCTGAAAGCAGTGATTTTTAGAAGTTGATTTTAAGATACATTCAGAGGAGTCAAAGTAAAATAAGAGATTGGAGTCTCATAGGCTTGGAAAACAGAGTTTTTAAAAACAATATATTTTTATTATGCTAGTAAAACATTGTCCCAATTTTCCCCCTTTGCCTTCCCTGCACCCAACACTCCCCACTACTTCAGGCAATTCCAATATTTTTGTTCACGTCCATAGTGAAGCATATATGTACTTTGGCTACTCCATTTCCTATACTGTATTTTACATCCCCATGGCTATTCTGTAACTACCAATTTATACTTCTTAATCCCCTCACCTCTCCACCCATTCCCCAAAACTCCCCTCCCACCTGATAATCATCAAAATGTTCTCCATATCCATAAATGTTTCTCTGTTCTTTTTACCTTGTTTTTAGAGTTAATTGTTCATAAATGTGTATTTATCTCCATTTTATTGTTCATAGTTTCAAGCTTCTTTTTCTTAAATGAGGGCCTTTAACATTTTGTGTAATAATGGTGTGATGATGATGACCTCCTTTAGTTTTTTTTACTCTGGGAAGCTCCTTACCTGCCCTTCGATTCTAAATGATAGCATTGCTGAGTATAGCAATCTTGGCTGTAGGTTCCTGCTTTTCATGATTTTGAATATTTCTTGCCAATCCCTCCTAGACTGAAAAGTTTATTTTGAGAAATCAGCTGACAGTTTTATGGGAACTCCCCTGTAGCTAGCTAACTGCTTTTCTCTTGCTGCTTAAATTTAACATTCTCTCTTTATCTCTAACTGTCGGTATTTTAATTATGATGTGTCTTGGAGTGAACTTTTTTGCGTCCATCTTGTTTCAGACTCTCTGTGCTTTCCAGACTTGCATGTCTATTTCCTTCTCCAAATTAGAGTTTTCTTTCATTATTTTTTTCAAATAGATTTCCAGTTTCTTGCTCTTTCTCTTCTCCTTCTGGCATCCTGTAATGTGAATGAACATTGGAATGCTTGAAGTTGTCCCAGAGGTTCCTTACACTATTCCAGTAATTTTGAATTCTTTTTTCTTCTTCTTGTTTTACTTGGTTGTTTCTTGTTTCCTTATGTTCCAAATCATTGATTTGCTTCTCAGCTTCAGCTACTCAACTGTTGATTTCCTGTAAATTGTTCTTTATATCAATTAGCATATTCTTCATTTCTGACTGAATCTTTTTTATGATGTTGATGTACTCACTAAGTTCCTTGAGCATCCACATAAGCAGTATTTTGAACTCTGCATCTGATAGATTGCTTATCTCCATTTC
Organism: Tonatia bakeri; assembly: GCA_004024845.1. Taxonomy (NCBI): domain Eukaryota; kingdom Metazoa; phylum Chordata; class Mammalia; order Chiroptera; family Phyllostomidae; genus Tonatia; species Tonatia bakeri. The sequence continues at coordinate 342,902 of PVIA01000382.1, forward strand.
ATTTAGTTCTTTTTCTGAATTTTTGAATTGTGCTTTCATTTGGGCCATGTTTCTTTGTCTTGGCAGCCTCCCTGTGTTTTTTTCTATGTGTTAAGTAAACCTGCTAAGACTCCCTTCTTGGTAGCATGGCCTAATGTAGAAGGTGCCCTGTAGAGTCCAATGGCATAGCCTCCCCTATCACCCAAACTGGGTACTTGAGGTGCACCCTTTGTGTGGGCAGAGTACACCCTCCTCTGGTAGTTGAGCCTTGGTTGCTGTTGTCAAGTCAATCAGAGCAATTTAACCAGGCCTGTCAGCTGCAAGGACAGGCTGTAACCACTGACCACCAACCTCCACCCTCTGTGGAGGATCAGCTGTAGAGAGGGCAGGGAGGGGGTCCTCTGACATTGTCTCTAGCTGTCCACAGGGTGTCAAGACTCTGGGGTTTCCCTGGTGGTGCAGGCCAAGGTCAGTCACCACCTGTTTTCTGCCTGGGGCCACCCAGCATGAATTACAAAGCAATCTGAGGATGGCTACCACTTGTGCTGGGCTTGGAAATTCCCAGGTGAAGCCAAGCTGTGAACCTAGGCTGGTTTCTGCTAGTGTTGGGCCTAGGGCTACTTAGCAAGAAGTATGGGGGGGAGTGCATGGAGAGTTAGGGGCTCACTGAGGTTGGCTGTTGCTTGTTTGAGAGGATTTTAGAAGATACAAAGCATGAGCCAAGACAAGTCATTTATATGGAAAACATTATTAACAGCCTGTGTGGCCCTGTATTTTGGGTGGGATGAAGCCTCAATGAATCACCAGGGTGGGGCAAATAGTATGAACCATGTTAATGGAATCTCCAATATAGCACCTGTCTGCTGACTCTGTGGTCCTGTGGTGGTGGAGGAGGGTTCAGAAAAGGAACAAAGGCCTTTGTCTGCCATTATATCAGGGAGAATGCTGTCACCCAGCTATCGCTCTAATGCCAGATATAAGTTCCTCCCAGTATGCCACTGGTGCCTTCCAAGCTGCTACCCTGGTAGCTGGAGCTCAGAGGGAATGAGTTTGAATAAGTCCATGTGCCAGTCGTTTAAGAAGGACTTATTGGGAATTCAGCAGTTTCTTCCACAGACTCTATCCCCACTTATTTTTACAGCCAGAAGTTATGGGGACTTATCTTCTTGGCACTGGGACCCTGGGCTGGGGGCCTGGTGTGGAGCTACAACCTCTCACTCCTGAGATATCCCTCCCAAATTTTTATCCACCATGTGTGGGTATGGGACCAGCCTGTTCCACATTCTACATCTCCACTTCTCCTACCCGAATGCATGGATGTGGCTTCTTTAATTTTGTCATTGTCAGACTTCCTTTCAACTCGCTTCCTGGTGATTCTGATTAATGATTGTTCAATGGTTTAGTTGTAACTTTGATGTGGTTGTTTGAGGGGTTGAGCTGTATTTACCTACACCTCCATCTTGACTGGAAGTTTGAAGACAGAATTTTAAGTTGGATAATTTGACCAGTGTAAGCCAAAATTAAAAATATAAATTTGATTAATATAAATTTAATAAATAATAAATTGATATAAATTTAATAAAGAATAAAAAGCATTTATTTGAGCAAAGAAAAGTTGCAGCCCAGGAGACACAAATTCAGGCAGCATCTTAAATTGCATTCCACCTGGACAAAGGGGAGGCCATCTTTTATAGTGAAAGTTCCCACCCAGGTTCTCATTTATGTTTCATATAAATGAAGTATCCAAATTGTTCAGTTCAGACAATGCAGGTCTCAGTGTGTTGATGGAAAGACGAAACCAGGGCTTCTCAGCAGTTGTTTACATCAGGTGGTATGAACAAGCAAGGTGTAATGTGGGAAGTCGATTCCACTGAGAGGTTCTTCCTGGTACAGAATACAGGAGAAGCTCCTGTCAGCCAAGAGCCGTGTTTCTCATTGTTTATAAAATGTGGGCCTGTGGTTGATCATGGAAGTTGATCTCTGCAGATATTTTTTTTCTTTGTGTTCATGTAAAATGATTCTTCTCATCGTCCACAACACCCTTATCAAATTCTCAAACAGGTCGCAAAGTAATTGGATTGAAATGAGGTCAGTAAGTTTTTTGTTTCAAATAATGAGAACTATGTCTAAAAATAGGTCAAGGACTCTGAATCTGCCTCTTTCTTTGTCTCATGGTCCCACCTTCTCTCTTATCAGGCAAGTGGAAAAGAAGCTAAAGCAGTTGTAGGAGTCCAAATAAATTTTAAAAAGGGTGTTTTGTTTAACCTTTGAAATAAAAAACACCTAATTCAGAAATGTTTCCTGTAGGAGATTTTTCTTCCTGTCTCACTGGCCTATGGATGAACAAATCATTTGCAAAGAGAATAGGGCTGCCACTAGCTTAGATCAATGTAGCTTCTCATCCTTGATGAAAATGCTAATAGCTTTCCCTGAGTCAAAGAGCTATGAGGCAGAAAAGACTATCAGATTACAACCAGGGTTATTTTAGGAAGACAGAGGTAGAAAGCATGAACACTCAGTAAGTAAGTCTTCTGGATCACTGCATCTCACACTTTAATGCCCATGTGAACCACTTAGAGATCTTAATAAAGTGCCTATTTGGAATCAATGAAGTCTGTAGTTCTGCAGTTCTAACAAGCCCCCAGGTGATACCAATAATGCTGTCCCTGGAACAATTTGAGTAGGAAGGTGTGAAAATGGTCACTATGCACTTGGAATTTGGCTTTCATTGGTACTTGTGATATAAAGCAAAATAATCATAGTCTCTATACTCAAGGTGATTAAGACTACTGAGGGATTTATAGTCTAGCTATAGTCTCGATTTCTAGAACAAAAATACAAACATGGAGATAACATTACAATCCTGAATTATATTATTACACATAAATCTTCAATATAGCATGTTCATATTTAACCTCTATGAATTACATGCTAATTCCAGTCACTCTGCAAAAATCATGTAAAGCACTAACTTATTTATTATTATTATTAATTTATGTCTTATGAAGGTTAGCATTATAATTTCTCTCTATATATTTAGGCATGGAGGTATAGAAAGCACTTATTTTACTTTAAAAGATATAGTCTATTATCATACTATTTGAATTTATAAAATTATTTCTGACATTGTTAGATATTTTATAGCAAATATGCATTGCATTGCAATAATAGAACAATAGCTCTATATGGAACAAAAAGGACTATGCCATATTACCTATGTTAATCTTAGTGCATGTTGAACCCAGTTTGTTACTCTAACCTGATTTTTTTCCTCTCTTAAAATTAAAGCTTGTAGCCCTGGACAGTGTGGCTGAGTTGGTTGGTGGGTCATCCTGTAACTTAAAAGGTGCAGGTTTGATTTCCAGTCAGGGCACATACCTGGATTGCAAGTTTGACCCTCAGTCTGGGTGTGTGTGATTCCCCCATCCAGTCATGTATGGGAGGTAACCAATCAATGGTTCTCTCTCACATCAGTGTTTTGTTTCTCTCTCTCCCTTCTTCTCTCTCTCTCTCTAAAAAAAGAAGGAAAAAATTAAAGCTTACATGTTACAAGTTTTTCAGTATACTGTTACATAGATCTGCAATTTCAGTTCATGTGTGATCCTGAGAAATGGCCTGACGTCGAAACTGCAGGAATTCTGACCAAAAACAAACAAACAAAAAATACAGGTAACCATAAAGATCCATATCAAAACGTACAGGAAAACGCCATGCACATCCTTTCCACATTAGGAGCATGACGTGTGCCTTAGGACAAAGGCCTAGTTAGTCACGCCTTCGATAAATCGCTAACGTTACTTTGAGCATATTACAGAAATGTGCTGCTTCAGATCCCTCCTGGCCCCTGGTGGGCCTGAGCACAGGGACTCCCTAACACCAGGATCCTTATCACAGCTGACGAGAATGCTGACTGCACGTCTACCCTCTTTTCCTGCGTTACTATAACTCCTCCCACTGATTTCTTTGTTCTTCTTTCTCTCCTTCCTGATAAAAACCCTTGCCTGCACTGAGATGTTAAGATGTTTTTTGAGGGCAGGAACCTGCCATTTTCCCAGGTTGAGGTCATTTGAATAAACCACTTTCCTTATCACCAGCACCTGTCTCATGAGTTTGGCTTTCATTGTGGTAGGTAGCCGAACCTGCATTCCATTACGTATATATTCATGGAAATAATCCTTTGAGACTTCACAATGTAAGAATTAGTTATTGTGTAGGGCAGGTCCTCTGAGAAGTGGCCACTAAAACAGGATTAAATGAGAAAAAAATTCATAGGGGAAAAATCTGTGATAGAAAATAAGGAGGGGGAGGTAGGGGAGATTTGAAGTTACTAGGACATTAAATAAGTCTAGATGAAGAGAATGAAAAAGAAGAGAGAAAAGTTGTAGTTAGTTGTTAGATGGTTAGCTAGCTTCTTGGTTAATTAGTGAAGGCAACTCAGATTGTTGTGTAGTTCTATGAAAAGTTAGGTAAGGTGGTTAGTTTTAAGCCAAAATTACTCATCAGAGGAGTCTTTTATCTCCCAGGAAAATGCATTTCTGCCTAGATATCCTGGCCATGCTCAGTCATTGGCAGAGAACAGCCTGAGGGAAGCCTGTCCGCACAAGCAGTAGTGAGAATTTCAGAGCACAATGCCTAGGCTCTCAGACACTTATGCTTCTATAAGTGTCTCAATCAGCTGAGGATCTGAGAGACACATTCTCATGTCCACCATGGTTATGTCAACTAGACAAGACCCTTTGCAGAGCTAGTAGGGCCAAGCCAAATTCCGTATATATAAATTCGTTCCATTCCACCATCAGCATGAAATGACAATTGACATACAGGTGCTATCAGCATATGTTTCCTGATACCTTGAAAACAATTCCAATTTGTTTTATCGTATGCACAAATAAAAATAAAAGAAATAAAATCCAAGCATGCTTGATAAATAGTTAAGACCAGACATACTGAAGGATACATTTCAGTACTTTCCAGTAAAGCTGTGAAATGCAAACCTCACAACAGCTACTTATTACTGAATTTTGTTACTTATGCACATTAAGAAAGCTAAAATGATCAAAACATTTACATCTAAAAAACTATCAAACTATTGCATAACATACAAGCTCAGACTAAGTACTGGGATAATGTAAAAATTATGTTTCATTTTATAGATGAAATCTCAAAATTTAAACATAACATTTTATGGTTTCAATGTTAGCTTTTCCAGCAATACCTACCACTTTCCTTTTATAAAATTTTTATATTAAAAAGTCAACTCATAACCACCAAAAATTGTGCAGTCTCTTGAACTTTCAGTCATTACTGTGATTGCAGGTATGTGCTCATCCACGAAAGAGTGAGCGAGATGCTCAAATGTTATGAAACATCAATGATGATACAGAGAGAAGAGAATAACTAATCCAGCAAAGCATTAAGACTTGGCTTTAAACTCCTGCAACTGTCAAGTTCTGGAAAAACCAGTAATTGCCTGGTGCTTTGTGTTCAGGAGTCGGGTTGTTCTTCTGCCACCCAGTGCTTTGGCCAAAAGTCAGAATCAACCTTTCACATAATAACTAGTTTTGGAAATGTATTCTGTAGTAGCAAATCAAAGGATAACTTTTATTTGTTTATTAATATAGAACAAGCATTTGGTTTGTCATTGTTGGGGAAGAACAAACTTTCCTATACTTCAAGATTCTTCAGACTGGTCTGATTATCAAATAGACATGAGACAGATTAGCAAGAGAAAATTACCAAATTTCATACATGCATATGTATGGGGATCCTGCACACATGAGAGAGTCAAAGACTCCACGTGCGGAGAAGTCCAGTGTGAAAGAATACCGCTCCGGCCATCCCGCGGTATTCATCTCGGCTGTGGATGTTCATTAAACACGCATAATACACAGAATTTACCATGAATCTGTGGGGATACAGAGAACATGACTACACCCTCTAGTGGGGAGAGCCCCATTCCTTTACCCCAGTGGGTTTTTATTGAGAAAGTAGACTCAGTTTGTGGATTCACAGTCTGGCAGAAAGGATCAAAGGGCACAGGTAATTTACAAAGACGCTAACAGAATTCCTGCTGTGATTCCAGGCAGAAATTGGAGTTTTATCATATGAAAGGATTACATGGTTCAAAGGCCTAGTTTTGGTTTCCTGTCTGTGCCTTCAAATTCTAAGTTAATAACATCCTCCAGCAAACAGATCTCACAGGATCTTGCATATTCTATGTCCCAGGCCTGATTACCCTGGGGGTCTGCCGTCTCCAGTCTGAACTACCCCTTTGGCTATTTGCTTAGCCCTGAGAAGGGCAGGAGACAGAGGCAGCCAGGAGACTTGGATTTAAGTACAAAGACTCCGGCTCAGAGGAGGCAGGGGTTGATGTCGATCACCCCTTCCTTTCCACAGCCCCTTCATTTCCACAGCCTCGTGAGTCTTATTCCAGAGGCCTTTACATGATCAGAACCTGTCTTAGGTCACTCCTTCCTTGAGGAGTCTTACCCGTCATGTCATTGGTTAACTGATCAAGCATTAAAGACCAGGCACAGAACAGGTGGCATTCATGCCAGGGGAATAAGTTTTGTCTCCTTAGTGGCTCCTGGTCTGGAGGTCTCTCACTCAGCCTAAGTCACAGGGGGTCACAGCTTCCTGATACCAGGCAGGGCGGCCCCCAACAGTCCAGAGACAGAAAGGGAGACTGAGGTACACAAGACCTTCTGAGCTAGGGATGCGGGAATGTACCTTGGGAGCTTCAAAGTGTCATTGCAGGGAAGAAAGAGCAAATGTTTAGTAAATACAAACTTCCCTGCCTTATAGGTGGGTAAAAATGTTATGACTGATAATCTCTTATTATGAGAAAGGCCCCTAATTCAAGTCCTTCTAGGTAGTTGAAGGGAGGGGCAGAATTTTCTCTTGAGCCTGAAACCTTTATTGCTTTTAACTCAAAAGAATCTGAATACCACAGAGGCAAAAGTCTTGGGTGACTGGTTCTGGACCCCCACATAATCATGCAAGTCGGTTTGTCGCCATACAAAATTAATCAGTTTCACAAAAAAAATGAGGTACACACTGATACCATCAATTTTTTACACAGCTGCAAAGTATTTCTGGAAATGTATACTATGATTAATTTGAATAAATAAATAAAACTTTATTAGTTTTACTTGAAATAAAGGCTTGTAATTCTATAAGAAACAATATCTTATTTGCTCTTAACCTACATAGTGCCTTCTAATGATAAATAGATTTAAATAAAGAGCTTATCATTTTATATCACAGTTAAAGAAGGTCTACTAAAAACATTGATGGAAAAAGTCTCAAATCTTGGAGAGATTTTAAAAAACTAGTTTAATAATTGAATTTGATTTTTTGAACAAGCAAAACATTTTATAAAGCTTTGAGAAAAAATTAGAATTAAGCATTTAAAAAATAAATTTATGCTTCAGATATTGCAAAATGCTATCAAGACATAAGCTACTATTAATAGCCAGTATATTCTCTAAATTATTAGCACAAATATACCAGAGTATTGGAGTAAATTCAAAGATGCTCTTGGGAACTTTGAAACCTCTCACAATTGCTGTTAAAAGAAATACTAATATGCTATAAAATGTAATATTTTAGAAAAGTTCTTATAAATCTTAAAAAGTATTGTGCAACAGCCTTCTGTATCATAAGTTAGAAGAGGTGAACTCATATGGTTCTCAGGTCACTTTATCCTTTCTACTTACATTAGCAGCAACTTTTAGGAAAAAATATTAAGAGAGATGCTTAATGGTTGAAAACTCTGTGACCAAGACAACTGAATTTTAAAACTGAATTTTTAAGATAATAGAGTGATGTTATCTTTATTCTTTTGAATTAAAAATCTTTTGTTGAAGATTTCTAAGAAAAGGACCAATATTTTAAACATTTTTAAGTTGGTAAACAGTGGCCATGCTTGTACCAAAGCATGACTGAGAACTCATTTGTCTTCCCCCCTCACTTCTAAGGAAAATATGAAACAGGTTTGCAGGACAAAATAGCAGACGGCTCCCTTGGAGGCAAATTTTCATTCCCGTTTTACTAGATCTTAACTACGGTCTGCAAAATCTACTGATATTTTATGCTAAGCACATCTGTTGTGCGTAGCTGGAAGACAAGCATGCTCATTTTTAAGAAGTCAACATAAATGGGAAAGAGTGGCATTATACAAAGGCTTTTCTTAGTGTCGCTTGGAATAAAATCAATGCTATTTAGTCCTTGTAAGCATATTCAAAAAGAGTTTTTTCTCTGATCCTTAAAACAGATTTGTACAAATTATTTCACCCTAAGAGATGTGAATCTCTCTTGTGGATTAAAAACAGAACACTCCACAGAAGGTCAGTTTTCAACAATGAGGTACTTACACATTGTAACAAATATGTAAATAATTGGATAAACCAAAATAGCTAAGGAAGCACATTTCTATTCCTAAATTTTATTTGACTGTGTTAAACATAGAAAGATAATAAAATATACCTCAGAAGAGGTGACATTGCTTGCTCTAAATATTACATAGAACCAACTCAGAAAAGTACCAACTTTTCTTTGATACTAAATTCAAATAAAATTGATGTGTGTGCAGGGGTGGGGTGGGGGAGAGTTGTGTTACAGTGTTATATTTGTTATATATTAAATGTAATCATGTTACATTTAATATATGTGTCTGCCACAAATCAGTAGAGGAAGGCCAAGCAGGTTCTCCAGATCCAACCAATGCCATTGTTTTAAACCTCTTTAGAGCATTAGGCTAAGTGAAGTAAGTCAGGCGGTGAAAGACAAATACCATATGATCTCCTCTATAAGAGGAACCTAATCAACAAAACAAGCAAACAAGCAAATAGAACCAGAGACATTGAAATAAAGAACAAACTGACAGTAACCAGAAGGGAGGAGGGAAGAGATAACGGATGAAAAAAGGGGGAAGAGGTGTCCAGGACCATGTATAAAGGACACATGGACAAAGCCAAAGTGGGGGTAGGATCAAGGGTGGGAGGTGGGGATGGGTGGAACGGGGTGGGGGGGAGTCATGAGGAGAAAATGGCGACAACTGTGCTTGAACAATAATAATAAAAAAAAGAAATAAAAAAGTGCCATTTAAGTTTATAACCAAAGAATGACAAGGAGCTAGATATAGGGAAGAAAGAAAGTAAATTAGAGAAAATTATCTCTGGCCAAGGAAACAACAGCAAAGGCCCAGAAACAAGAAAGTGGTTGTACTTGCAGGTTTGAAAAATGAAAAAAAAGAAATGAAGTGAAGCAGTGGCTTTCACAATACTTGACTCTGATGGAAAGTAAGAAATTAATTTTCTGTTGTTACCTAATACTCAGACTCCAGCACAGACACCCCCCCACACATATATATAACTTCAGAGTCTGTTAAACATTTCCTTACTATGTGACATGCACTTTAATCTTTGTTTCAATTATTTTCTCTTCTTCTTTTTATCTAATGCAGTGAGAGACCACTAAATTGGTTTCCCAATCTACTAGGGTCGCTCTGTAGTTTGCAAAACAGTAAGGAAGGAAAGAGTTTGGTCCAGGCTGGTATAAGTTAATGATAAGATATAGATGGCAGCCAAAAAAGGCAGGTCCCAGAGTTGGTAGGTTTTGTAGATCACTAAAAAGTATTTGCCTGAGCAGATTTAGCAAATAAACATACAGGTTTATTACAAATTTATATACAGATTGGAATTTTAGATAAACAACAAATAACTTCTATTATAAAATGTCTTACTTCAACTAAGTACTCAATAATACAATACCTACACTACACATAAAACAGGTACCTTGTATTTTATCTGGCAACTCTAGGGGTGCTGGGAAGCCAGTAAAAATTTTAATCCAGAGTGTTAAATGGAGAGATACATTTTCTGATTTCCCTGAAGGTCCTTCCAGTTGCCATGGGAAGAACTGGAGAGGCTAGAAAAGCAGCTCAGGTAGGAGGCTGCTGTAGGAACAGTAATTCCCACTGAGGAGGAGAGGAGGGGAGAGAATATTGACCAAGTGACCAAGGCCACTGAATTTCAGCGATATTCCAAGTCTCAGAGCAAAAGAGGATTAATTGAACTACCTCAGCCTATCATATATTAATAAATGTATTATATATATGTTTTATGTTATCATTTTATTTCTTCAAATAGCATCAGTTAAAATCTTGCTGATAAAAATAAACAAACTTTTACAACCTTCCCATCTGAAGAACATTTTTTTTTAACCTGACCCACAGAGAGGGGCCCCAGTGTGCTCCCGAGCCCCTGGGGTTGAGAGTTTGGAGGTTTGGCTCTGGTTTCAATCTCAAGGAGAAGAAAATGGACCAATGGACTTGGGCAGTGCGTCACCACTGACCTCATAGCACAGCCTCAGTGGGCAGACCTTGAGGTTTGGGGGAAGTTTTTTGGTGTGGTAACATGTTTTCACAGACAAATCATATAGTGTGATTTATTTATTTTCATATCTTGATTTAAGGCATTTTTTAAAAATTTTTTTCAGATATTCACAGAAGCTTATTTGGTTTAATGGCTTCTTAGAGAATAGTAAGTCTAATCACTGGTCTGTAAGTCAAACCGTTATTTAAATTTTTATTTTACATTTTAATTTTTACTATTATTAGAAAATATAATTTCTCAGAATCATATTCTTAGAGCAGTGATAGCCCATATCTTTAAACACTTAACATTTTAATTTAAAAGTATAATGTTTCAATATTCCTTCAACTAGATTTTGTATACCTAACTGTAGTTTAGAGAGACTTAGTTTCACAGCATAATTGTACATAAAAGTGTCCTAGGATTCCTGAGCAGCCTTTAAAAGGGATTGGATAAGTACTGAAGCTCTATAAAATCAGTTAAACAAAAAAATCTATTGTTCTTTGAAAACTGACTAGCATCAGCTAAAATAGCCCAGGACAATAATCAGGGTCAAAAAAAAAAAATGTAGGTAGAGGAAGGCTTACTAGAATATCAAAATGAATCATATCAGCCACAGAACCAACAGTAATCTGAACAGATAATGCCTTAATGCATTAAACATAACAAAGGAATCCCAAGTAACATAATGATGTGATTCTCCTCATAGAACTGTAATAGTACATGGATTAGCCAATATTGAGACTGTTTTTGATCTTGACGCTTTACAGAAACACAATAAATGAATTATATATAGAAGTTCAGTTGAGTCACCAGCTATTTCCATATGCCTATTATGCTTTAATAGACATAGTTATAATAGGATTTATTCACATTAAATCAAAGCCACATTTTACTTCATTAAGCATCCCAAAGACTTTAGATTTCTTTAGAATTAGAGCAATTATAACCTACATACCTCTCTTTTCCTGGCAATTTTCTATTTAAAGGGAATCAATAATACCTTTTTTATTCCCTAACATTAATAAAACCTTGTGTTGATAACAATATTGTTCATCATTATTTATAGCCATAGGTAGTTGCCAGAATTATGGCAAGGATTGTATTTCCAATTATTTAAACTAATCACTGATTTTAAATCAGTTCAGAGATCTCAAAAATCATATTAAATCAGATAACCTAAATTAAAAATATACAGGTCTCATTCATCAAAGATTATTAAGATATACCTGCAGTTGATATAATTTAATTTTTTTCTGATATAAATAATCCTATTTTCATAATCTGATACCATGATTTTCCCTTTTTTCAAGTATTGGTGTATTTTAATTTGTTTTCAGATCTGAATCTTTGACTTTAGTTTTCAATCTATAAAATAGCTATAATTAAAATAAGATTAACAGGAATGTTTTAGTGTTTATTATTTTAAAAAATTAAATATTTTTTAAAATTTAGTAATTAAAAAACATTTTTAAAAAGTCAACATAAGGAACTTCTAGAAAAAAAATATTCTGCAGCTATAAAATACTGCCTGTGCAAACAAAATTTGGCCAAAATGTTAAATATCACGCCTTCATAAACCTAGTGAACGAATGCTCCTATACATATACTCCATCTTCTGCTCTGGATATTGTATTCACTGAGCTCTAGCCGTTCACTGCTGTCAGTTTTCCCATTTCGTTCGTTATAATGTGATGAACTTATAAAACAGCCCTTTCTCAAATCACAATTTTAAGGAAAGACTTAAAACAACAATGTGTTAATGACTGGCTTAAGTAAATAAAGTAGACTTCTCTCAAGAATACTAAATACAGTTTTCTACCATCAAAAACTGTCATGTAATTAGTTATTTGTGTATAAACTTTGTCATGATATTTAGCACTATTAATATGTAACACATTTAAATCAGAAAATGTTTTAGTAAAAAATAATAGACTAATTTTCAGATAACTTAAATTACAATCCTTATTTTGAAATGAGATTGATTTTTTATAAGAGTGACATTTACCTTTCTAAGAACTGGTTCCTCAATTGGGAAAAATGATATTTTTTATATATTTCTAAAATTATTTGTATAATATTTTTCCTTTGAACACTAATTACTTTAATTTTTCGTATTAGTTTTAATGTGCTAAGTGCTATATTTGGTGGATTAGCTTTTGTAGTTTTTCTCAGGTAAGCCATATATTTTTATTCTTTTTGTATTTGGCAACTACAATATTTCACTATTTCACACCTAATCTATTTTTATTTTTTAATTTATTTTAGCCTATGTTTTACTATTCTATTTTTAATTGGGTATCAGTTCATTTTTTAACCAATTCTTTTAGAATAGCTTAGTGTCTCTAGAACTCAGTAAGGCTATATCATCTTCATTGTTAAAAAGAACTAGGAAATGTAGACAATTCATGAATTATTTTAATTCTAAAAATATGAGCACTTCCTCTGTCTATAATTTGTCTCCAGAATAGTATTTCTTTTCTCAGATTCACTAAAAGGGATCAATACTAAAAAAAAAAAAATTAAGGTTAATTTTGATATTTGTACAATTAATTTTTCTAAAAGCCACATAATAGAATTTAATTTTTACTAATATATGCATATTTGTACTTTATAATACATTTGTCAATTTTTAGCAATAGCACCACATGTTCCAAAAACAACAGATAAAATAAAAGGGCAAGTATATTACATACTTACTGACTTTTTATGGAATTATATGTAGGTTTAAAAATGGTGGATATTAGTTTGAGAATAAAATTATTTTATATCCTTTTTAAGATATTAAATTCTCAAGTTAAGCTGTCAGGTATTAAAAACATCAAAATGAAGTTTAGACAACTTAGAACATGGCTCAGCCACATTTGAAAATAAAGATGTCTCTCAGAAAAGAAGAAACAGGGGAGTCAGCATAGGTAACAATGGAAGGTCTCCCTTCAAACATGCAATAAATTTAAAACAAATGGCAATGATATGTTAGAACAAAATACACATAAAAAAAGGAGACAGCAGGAAATGGAGAAATTAAGACATTTTATAAAGGCATGCTAGCCCATTGAAAGAGGAAGAAGTATTAATGTTCAGTTATAGAAATGTGTGCTCTTTCCAAATGATAGGTTTGGGAGTAATAAAACTTAAAACAGACATTAGTCCTTTTGAAAAGAATGACTTATATATGAAGAAAATTTTAACACACTCCTGAATGGCACAACAGTAGACTTGGATGTAAGCTTTGTCATCCTGTTGTGTAGGAAAATCCAAAATCATAGAGATACCCATTCTTGTTAATAATTTATGAACTCAAAATAGACTTCTACAAAAATGCCAACAGGTATATTTTATGGAAACAAACAAGTAGATTCTGATGTTCATATCAAAAATAATATATATACGTAAGAACAGCAGTAAGATATCTGAAAAAGAAATGATAGGACTAGCCTTATCAGATACTATACTATATTATAAACCCTCAAAAATAATAGTATTGGCACAAGAACATACAGACGGGAAATAAAACAAAAAAGCCAGAAATGTAACCACACACATTTGGCATTTTGGTGTATGTTAAAGACAGCCTTTCAAATCAGCAAACTAAAGATGGACATTTTAATAACTGACATTGGGTCAGATGATTACAGTTTGTAGAAAAAGATCAGGTTGACCTCATGCCTCACATCATACACAAGCATAAACTACAAATGGATAGAAGATCTAAATATTTAAAAAGAGAAAATAAATTATAGAGTAAAATCATTGCTAATCTTATAGTAGGGGAAGCCTCTGTAAATAAAACTTAAAATGCAGGTACCATTAAAAAGCTGTATAAATTTGACTGCATTAAAACTAAACCCATCCAAGACAGAAAACAATAGCAGCAAGGTCAAAATACAAATGACAATGTTAAGACCATTAGGTGGACAGTTAATGAGGAATTGGACATTTATGTACTATCAAATATTGTACATGTAATTTCAAATTAAAGACCAAAGCACCAAACAGAGCAATGAAGTCATCCGAGCATTTGATAGTCATCACTATAATTTAGTGGTCAAGCTCAGTATTTATAATGGTGGTTCAAGCATATAGTATGTATAAACCTCCTGAACTGATAGATAATGAAGCCCAGAACATTATCTAGAATAATTCTGGAGAGTAAAAGTATAACTTGAATCCATCAGTCATTCAGATCCACATTCACATTTGCAGAAAATACAGGGGATAGAAAAATGCATTATAAGATACCTCAAGGAAACAGATCAATTAAGTGGACAGATCATTCTGCAGGAAAGCCAGTCTAATCTCTTTAACAAGTATTTGAAATAAAATCTAAACCAAACAAATGACAAGAACAACAAGAAAAATAAACTGTAGTAGATTAAAAGAGCCATAAAGAACATAAAAAATACAATGTTTGAGCCTTGTTTGAATCCTGGCTTAGCTAAATCAACTCTTAAGGATAGTTTAGGTAAAATAGGAGAAGTCTGAATCTATTAATAAGATAGATATTAACATGCAAAAATAGTAATTGTTAATGAAAATTAGAATGTTGCAAAACAATGTGGCAGTCTGACTTCATTTTATATTTATATAATATGTATACATGTATGTGGAAGACCTAAACATAGATACAATTCTTCAAGCATATCATAAAGGTTTTTAAGAGTGAAAATATGTGGTCATCATACACAGCTTACTTTTTTACTTGTGCTTATGTTTCCTATCTTTCTACAATGAATATATACAACATAACCTAACAATGATAAAACACTGCTTTTAACCTTTAAAAAATGATAGACTCCAATACATTAGAAACAGTCCTTTTAAACATAGTGTTATCTTTCATGATGATCACTCTGAAGAAATATATGGGTATCTTTAACATATGATTCTCCAAACTTTTCTGTTTCACAAGATGTACTTGCATATGTTTTTATAAGTTCTCAAAACCTGAAGAGGAGAAACTACAAAACTGGATTCAAAACACTGTTGAATTATTTATGGAAGAAATGACTTTTCATCTGCACAATGATAATTTCAGCAGAGCTAGTCAAGCGCTTTTTATTCTACTCTCCTTAATTGATCATCTCACCTTCTGGAATTTGTCTTTGAATTTATAATATTGTGAGGTGAGGAAATGATTATTTTATACACCATTGAGGTACGCTGTTCTGCTTTCCTGGGCTTCCTAATTCTGTGAGCAGTTTTTTTCTTCCAGGATTTGGGTCATATAGTTTGCCCTCATAAATATTTAAAGAGGCATAATCAATATTAGTCACATTTTTAATGACAACTCTTCATAAAAGTGGAGCTGCTGCCACCTATAAAACCTAATTGACACCTTGATGGATATTGTTTCGAGAGGAGCTGTAAAGAACAAAGTAGCAGCTTGACAGCTGCAGTAAAGAGAACATAACTCCATCCCAGGGAAGGCCGGTGATTGCCACTGCAGCGACAGACTCCAGGTGGTTTCATTTATCTCTCTGATACCTTTCAAATACCTATCTAGCAAAATGCCTTGAGCAAAACACATAGATTTCCAGGTGTGGACATGTTAGAAGAATACTGTAGAAGTGTGTAGAACACTCTCAGGAAATAGTTTCAAAAAATTCATATTTGTAGGAAAGCAATTTAATCATTTTCCTTCTAAAAGTTTACTTCCGACAACTTTGGCTAATCTTGTGTGGTCCTGACCATTTACTATCTGTCAAACATTAAGGATCAAAAGGAAATTCTCTTTAATCATGCCTCCTTTTTCTCTAAAGGAAGAATAAACAGATTACAGGACTCAATTTTAAACTTCGATCCTAATGGAAATAAAACTTAAAAAATAGAATTACCAGGATTATATTTATTTGTTAAATGTAACCTCTGTTCAAACAGAAATCTCCCTGTGAAAACATTTATGGTGCATAATGGGTGTTTCCTCATGCTCTGCATAAACTAACTCCAGTGGTAGACAAGAACAGAAAAAAGCACTCAACAAAAGAAAGAGAGGAAGAAAAGAAGGGAGGAAGGAAGGAAGGAAGAGACAATGCACTCTCTCTCACTTACAGGATTCACAGTCAGATCACATGACAATTGTCCACAGATATTACAAAAAACAGACATTCAACACCACTTGCTCAGTCAAAGCCCAACGTTTCTCTCCTTCTCCCTATGGATGTGCTCTATTCACTGTGTGTTTTGCAGCTGTCACTGCAACAATCTGGGGAAAGCTGGAAGAAGATATTAAAAAAACCCTAAGAAGAAAAAGAGAAGGTGGATGGAGAAGGATTGTTTCTGTTTTGAATTAATAGAAAAACTAGCAGAGGACCATTTCCCCCACCTGTATCTATATCAGTGCCATTTATTCCAATATGGAAATAATTTGAACTGATGTACACAGAGGGAAAAAAAGGAAAAGAAAATAAACTATGACCAGGCTATTAAAATAATCTATCCTAGTTTACTTGCTTAAAAATGTGAAAAACAAAACCATGTAACTAGAGAATTATTGCCACCCTTTTCCCCTTTATCTTATACTTCATTTGCCATCTGTGCTATGTATTTTGCTTCCTTTTTTTCCCTCTTAATTCATTATCTTATCTTCTTTTTTCCGGTTCCCTGACCCTGTGAACGAGTGGTCTGTTTCATGTTCCTAGACACAATATTCCTGCGACATAAGATTTGATGGGCGACATAAGGTTTGTGTATTCAAATACCATTTTATGCACTGTTCCACACTTCTCATCCTTAGGATCATTAGTCACAGTATGTGTTCCATGCTGTGCCCAGAATATCTCAGCTGATAATGACATACTCAAAGAGCATTTTGAGTTCCTACTAACAAAATATCAGTGTCCCACACAATTTGTCCCCTGTGATTCTTCTCTTTCTAATGCTTAAGTCTTAATATACAGACAATATTCATCTCTTTAGAATTCCCAGAATGTGTTTTGGTCAGCTGACAGTTTTTCAAGGTTAAAAAATATTAAAAAGCTATTTTTTAATCTTTTTTTATTGTTGTTCAATTATAGTTGTTCAGAAAGCCATTTTTTTAAAGCCTGAGGTTAGAAAAATTTTCAGGAGGCTAAGATTTTTCAAATATATTATTTCAAATTGAGTCAGTCGTAATTATTCATGGCCTCCATGGAATGTCATAATTTAACATTTTGAAGAAAAGAAGAAACAATTATAAATAAGTCTGGGGATTGAATGAAAATTCTTTAATAGTATACATCATTAATTTTTGAAACAACAATCAGAAGAAATTGTAAGACAGACTCAGAAAGAAAAAAAAAACTTTACATTATCTCAGTCTGGCATGGAAAAAGTATGTATGAGATTGTCATAAATCTTTATGACATTGTCACAAAAATCCCAATAGAGCATTGGCTGGTATAGCTCAGTGGATTGATCATGGGCCTGCAAACCAAAAGGTTGCTGGTTTGATTCCCAGTCAGGACACATGCATGGGTTGTAGGCCAGGTTCCCAGTAGGGGGTGTGTGAAAGGCAATCACACATTGATGTTTCTCTCCCTCTCTTTCTCCTTCCCTTCTCTTCTCTCTAAAAATAAATGAACAAAATCTTTTTTTAAAAAATTTCAATAGAATGAATATTGGCATGTTGAAATCTGAAGGAGAGAACATGAAAATTACATGATGGTGGAAGTAAAGTAAGATTCACAAATTCTATTATAATTTTAAACTCTATCTTACAAGAATTGCTCTTATAATTTTCTGTGTTCTGCATGGCCTCTGGCTACTTCTTTTGCTTGAGTAATGGCATTGTGGTAATAGTCTCTAAAATAACCCCTTAGTGAACCATGCCTCCTGATAGTCATACCCTTGTGCAATCCCCTCAACACTGCCCTGAACCTACATAATCAAAAGATTGTGGGATGGGTCCTGGCTTGTGTGGCTCAGTGGATTGGGCACTGGCCTGGATACCAAAAGGCTTCCAGTTCAATACCTGGTCAGAGCACATGCCTGGTTGCAGGCCACGTCCCCATTTGAGGGCGTGTGAGAGCCAATCCATGTTTCTCTCACACATCAAAGTTTCTTTCCTGCTTCCTCTATCCTTTTCCCTCTCTCTAAAAATAAATAAATAAAATATTTTTTAAAAAAGATTGTGGCATAAATAGTGACACATGAATTCAGGCTAATTTTACTGGACTCTTGGAATGTTTACTTTCTATGAGAGCCAAGTAAAAGGTTAAAAAAAAACTAGGACCACCATACTATGAGAACGCTTAGGCTAGCCAGGTAAAGAGGTCATATGGGGAAATAGTCACCCAAGCCCAGCTGCCAGACATGTCAGCAAATGAATCATCTTGGATATTTAAGGTCCAGCAGATCTCAAAGAGGAAAAATAATCTAGAGCTTCAAACTTATTGCCCCATTTAATCTGTTCCAGCCATCTCCAGCCATTTGTCCCACTCTAGAAAATGGCCCACAAATGCATCATCTCTGCTGTGGCCTGCCTGAATCCCAACCCACAGAATTTCTATCAAATTTTAATGGTTGTCATTGCATGCCATCAAATGCTGGGGCAAGTCATTATGCAACAATAAATAATGAACAAAATTTGGTTTCTAGAAGTGGAACAGTTGCATGAAGAGAAGTAAATAAAATATGTGGCATTAGCTTTCACACCAGGCAGTGGGCAGAAGTGGAAGGACGTTGAAGAAATGGTTATAACAAGCTGGAAGGGACTCATGGAGACTGTCGATGGGGGCTTGAAGAACAGTGAAGAAAAGGCACCAATTACATGCTGATGGAAGAGTGGCAGAATCTGTTTTCTGTAGTAATGTGAAAAACAGAAAAGGAATATAATGATCTTGTGGCTAATTGAGGAGATTTCAACACTGAATGCTAAAAGTTCTACTTTGCTTCTTCTAGATATTTTGTAACCTAATATGGAAGAGAAAAAATGCCTTAAAGAAAAATTAGTTCTGTTTTTGAACATAATTTAGAGGACATAGTATATAGGAAGCAGGAATTAATGTGTTCAAAAATTTAAATCTTTCTCTGTGGAAACAAATGAACAAACCGATCTAACAAGCAAAAGAGAGACAGACTCATAGATGGAGAGCAGATGACAGCTAGTGTTGGGGGAGTTTAGGGGGTGGAGGGATTGAGCAAAAAGGAAAAAGGACTCATGGACATGGACAGGAGTATGATGATTGCTGGGGGGGGGCTATAAGGGGACTAATTTATAATGGAAAATATATAATAAAGATTAAATTTTTTAAAAATTTACATCTTATCCCTAGAAATTTATTCTCAAATTAAGAAATAGGCAAGAAACCTGGGTGGTGTGGCTCAGTGAACTGAGTGCCGACCTGCAAATTGAAAAGTCACTGGTTTGATTCCCAGTCAGGGCACATGCCTGGGTAGCAGACCAGGTCCCCAGTTGAGGATGTGCGAGAGGCTACCAATTGATGTATCCTCCCACTCTGATGTTTCTCTTTCTCTTTCTCCCTCCCTTCTTCTCTCTCTAAAAGTAAATAGATAAGTTCATTTTTTAAAAAGAAATGGGCAGTGACCAGAGGAGAGAGAAGAGGGATTTCGGGAGAGAGGAGGAGGGGTTTATAGGATTAAAATTAAAGGACACATGGATAAAAGATAGGGGGAGGGTGGTAATGGGAGGGAGGGAGGGAGGGGGGGTGGGAGCGCTTGATTGGGTGGGAGGTGGGGTGGGTGGGAGGACTTGAATGGGAGTAAGGGGGTGAAAACTGTACTTGAACATTCATTTAAATAAAAAAAAAGAAAAAAAAAGAAATGGGCAAAGATAAAATAAAAATGAGGTGGTAAGATCAGGTGCTGCCTCGGAAAATTTCCGCTATTCAAAAGAACTCAAGGGTCTTACCTCAATAACTCACCTTGTTGAAGAATGGGTTTAAGAGTCTAACCTAAGAATAAAAGGGTAAAAATCCATTCAGAGGGCCAGTAAGTTTGGTGATGAAGTGGCCCCAAATCTCCTCTATACCAGTAGCTATGTTGGAATAAGATTTTGAGATATTAAAATGTAGTAATTACTGGGGGTTTTATCTGTCCTGAGTAATCACATCCATTTAAATCATGAAATTTGGCACTGTCTTTTTTCCTATAAGATTTAGAACTAAGATTTGGAAAAATGCCATTTTGTGCCCAAAGTGGAAGAAAAAGACAAATTATTGACTTTCTGCTTCAACGGCATTACCCACAGATACATCCTGGTCTTCTAAAAAGTATGGGTTTGTTATTTCTTTAGGCAGAAATAATATTCTTGCATAACAAAATTACACCTTTTGAATTTTACATACAGTGATGTTTGAGTTGAATCTTTAAAAAAATAACAAGTGATAATTTAAATGCTTTGGTGAAGGCTTTATATTTCACCAGCTAGTCTTTCTATTTATTAGACAGAATGTCCAAAAAAAAAGTTTTTTTCTGAGCTGCCATGTCTTTCACAAAGTGATTATCAAATTGAATAGAGTTACAGTGATTTCTAGTACTTAATTTTCATACTTTCCAAGGAACAAACAGAGTGTTGACAGCAGATTTAGAGAGCTTATCTCACAAAATTGCACTTAGTCTACTTCATGAAGTCATTATATGGGAATACAGTATTTAAAGGGATGCTCCCCACTCTACACTAATTATCTCCTTTCTTTGCTAAAAACTGAACATATATATCCTCCTTAGTTTCTATGGAAGGTGTATTTAAATTATTTTATACTTTTTAGCAAATATTAACTTCAAAACATCTAAAAAGATGTATAAGCATGTAAACCACACTTTGACTTACATTATCTTACTATAAGGTTATCAGGAAGTTGTCAGCAGAAGAGATAGTAACATAAATATATTTGGGCTTGTTGAATTGTGGTCAGATACAATCCTGGCCCTGAAATTATTTTCTATTTTATTATAACTGTTTTATTTTAAAATAATAATCAAAACTAGTAAAGCAAATGTAAATACTATATTTTCTTAACTACAACCCCTATTTATTTTGATATAAAACAGTTGTTTGAAGTGTTCACAGTATGTATAAATATTATTTTTTCAACAATAGTAATAAGGTATACTTTTATATGAATTCCATATGTAATGGTCTTGTGAAGCAGGACTCATATATAAACCTTGGAAGCCAGTAGTGATAATTATATATACTGCTTTGTGTATAAAATGTGTTTATCTCATTTTAACTAAGGAAGAGTAGTTCAATTTTGTAAGAGTTATTTCTGAATTGATGTAATGTTCAGTCATGTTAAGTTTTACTGTATCTGAATTTCAAGCCTACCATAATACTGTATATTACCTTTTAAATGTGCGGTAACCCGAGAATGTGATTTTTTTCATCCATGAGAAATTACCAAAATATCAAAGGACTTGTTTCAAAGATATTCTCCCACTTACTTTTTCTTTCATCTTTTCCCCTAAATATCAACAATATGGTCATACTGGATTCAAGAACTGGCATTACATTGCTCAACGTGCATGCAAATACTAGAGAGGGAACAATAAGTGTGTTTAGAAATGTTTAGGAAGGGCAGACAGGGATGGATTGGGAGTGATTTAATGATTTATAAGATTAAAGTAATCTAAAGAGTTTAATAATATGAATTAGGGGGTGAATTCAATAAAAACATGCCTCATCTGGCTCAGATGTTCTTTCTTGCATTTCTTGACATTAAACAATCTTTATCTTTTCCACTATAAACTCATAAATGTTTGGTTACTGAAATTATTTTTCCAAATTCTCAAGGCTCTCACTCTCCAAGCATTTTATAGTGTGGCATCTCGAACATCTTAATGGCATAACTGGCACAGAATCGTTTCTACATTAGCACGGGATCTTCGAACACCTTCATGGCTACAACAGGCCAAGGGAGACAATTAAAGTAAATATTTTTTTAATGTTTAGAGTGAAATAACTATGTGTTTTTTCTCTATATAAACTGACCTATTTACAGCTTCCTAATGAACAGAAGGGATGTGCACTGAATACAGCAAGGCAAGCTACCGTCAGAAACAAAAATGTGCTTCCTTGCACAAGTGTCATATTTTCAGCAAAACTTTAGATAAAATGATATATTTCTCTAATTTAAACATATAAGCATCCTCACTGCCTCTGCATGAGCACACACACACATCCTTACACATGCACACACACTCACAACCCTAAACAAAAGCAAACCTTATCTGGCACTCCAGAGCACTCCAGTGGTGCCTGTTCATTTTGTCTGCCTACCGTGATGTCTTAGGTTGTCACTCATGTAGACAGTACACTTATTGTCTTGGCTGAAAACCACATTTCTGACTCCTACGAAAGGTCTGGTTAACTTCACCTTGTCAACTGCTTTATACTGTGAGGAATGCTTCACACCTGGGTGCCTGGTGAAGCTGGATGCAGCATCAGGAAAATCTTTGATTAGTGTAACAGATTCAGATTTCAAAATTGCTTTGCCATGGCAAATCACATCCAAGAAAAGGTTGTCTATATGTTCCATGAAAGTGACGATGCATCCTGCTCTTTTTGTTCATAACAACCTAGTTCATTTTACAACTGAAAGTTTAAGATTAGTCTGCTCAGTTCTAAAAATTGCCTATGATTAGAAATGAAATGAGAAACATACTTCAGGCCTAGATTTCTATAGAATATTGATGTTTCATGTATGAAAATAACTAATTGTTTTATAATTCTATATATTTTTCTTGCTTGCTTCTATAAGTCACAAATTCAAAAGGCTATATTTCTTTCTTTTATTTATTTTGTTTTATTTTGCTTTTATGCCACAGTCGTCTTCCTTTGAGACGCTAAAATAATACATTCAAGATTTCACATTGGCTTTTTTAGATGTACAATTTATTCAAATTCTCAAAGATACAGTTCTCCTGTGACTAAAATTCAGAATTAATAATTGATAAACTATGATTGATGAATTCAATTACATAAAAATCAAATACATCATCTAAGCAAATGCATATGATAAAGGATAAAGTTAGTTGCAATACCTCATAAACAAAAAGATAATTACTTCTCTATATAAAGAACTCCTATAAATAAATAAAGCAGACCAAAAGAAAAATGGAACATAGTTATGAACTTCCATCACACTTACTACTGTCATGTGTACCATGTAGCAAGATCATTAAATGTTTTATCAAGTAATGAGTGAACAAATGACTCCTCAGGCAGTTATCCAAAGATTTCAGTTAAAGCTTTGCTTTTTCTGGAGTTTATCAGTAAAAGTGATTTCATGACAATTATATATGCACGCATAATATATAATGTATATATAATATACAATATAATTATACATGTGTGTATACTACCATGTAAATAGAAGGGTAAAAAGTTATTAAACATGACCAATAGATGAGTGGGTTGTTTTAGATTGAAAAATGGTGTTTATTATTTTATTAAAATTAACAATTTATAAGAAATTAACAAAAATACTCATAGCTAAGAAATATTTTTATATTGATTCATACTCATTAGATTGAGGTATGAATTTAAATTAAAATCCTAGAAAAATCCTTGGTTCAATTTGTCATAGACATACCTTTTAAACTATAAATCTATACTTTAAAAGATAATTTAGAACAAGTATATCATTATTTTTAATTTTAAAAATTATCTGCACTATTCTATAAAGAAGTGAAATAATTTCACTTGTGTTATCTGTTAAAAGAGTTGTTAAACTCATAGCTTAAATTTCCTAACAGACCATTCCTTTTTATTTATATGAGCTATAAAATAATAGACTTTTCATATATCACATTTGAGTAATTTTTAAGAAATAATTTCAGTGAGGATAGTTTGTAATCATCCACTTCAAAGGTAGCTGATTTTTATTTAATTTAAATATTTTTTCATGTTTTAATTATGGTTGAGATACACTGTTAGTTTCAGGTGTACAACCCAGTGAGTAGACATTATGTAACTTACTAAATGATCACTCCAATAAATCTAATACCATGTGACATCACACATACTTACTGAAACATTTTTTCCTATATTCCCTATGCTGTACTTTACATCCCCATGACTATTCTGCAACAATCAATTTGTTAATCCTTTCACCCATTTCACCCACCCCTCAGCCACACTCCCATCTGGCAACCATCAAAATGTTCTCTGTATCTATGAGTCTGTTTCTATTCTGCCTCTTTGTTTATGATGAGTGTTTAATTTTAAATCACATTATCTTGTTTTGAATTAAGGGGTAGCTCTACTGCTTTTTATATACAAAAGAGATAGGGACAAGATAGGTGATAGATGATAGATGTATGGATAGCTAGATAGATAGATAGATAAATAGATGTAGATTAGACTGTTTTTCCTAAGTCTTTACTACTTCATTCAACCAGATGACTTTGCAGTGAATTACAATGGGTACAGTACATTTTTCATTTTATTGATATTGTGCTGTGCCCATTGAACTTACCTTGGACAACTGAGTATTAGGGAGCATGACTTAAAAAATAATCTTAAATAAGTTCAAAGGGTTTGGCTTTTATGGTTTAACTTCTTGTGTTACTGAAAATAGTATGTCCTGAGTAATTACTTGCCCAAAGATATATAGAAACACATGACACGCCTGACCCCATCTGCAGCCTTGAGCTGGAACCTAGCGGATAGTCAATCTGCAGAACAATGAGCAATAAATAAATACTTGTTATAAGCCAGTGAATTTTACGGTGGTTTCCTGTGCAAAATTATTTCAGTGTTTGCTGACCAATTTAGAAAAGCACCAAAAGTGGAATGGTATCATAAACAAAATCCCAAACATGTGCCAATGGCTGGCTTCACAATTGGGTAGTAGTTTTGAAGCAACTACAATAAAAGGCTAAGAAAATAGTAACCCACATTATATAGTAGCAAAATGTTTGGCAAGACAATTATCTGTGGTAACTTGGAAGTCAAGAAATGTACCTAAAGAACTTCTAGCACAGGGCAAGTTTTGAGAAAGAACATTGATAGCATGGAGGTGTTGTTGCTAGCTGTATGTGATGTTACTTCATGAGAGTCAAAACACTGGCCAGTGTGCAATCAGAATTTCAAGTAATGTGGAGATTCCCCTTCCATGTAAGCCTGTTGTTTCAGACAGCTACAGAGTAGTCAGCCTTAAGTTGAGAGAGTAGTGGGAGAGATGAAGCAAACAAATATCTTATGCTTGAGAGTTAGTTCTAATGAAGAACTTTTGGAATGGTTACTCAAGAGAAACAAACAGACCAAAAGCCTGGAGAATTTTTGAGTAAAATTTATTCCAACAAAAAAAACATTAACCTGGATTTCAAAGTCATTTGGTTATTTGAAACTTAAAACAAACACTAGTGCCCAAATATATAGGACATGGATACTTGCAGTGATGTTCTTACAGAACCCAGAAGAGATACTCTCAAAAGCCCACTTCAGGTGTTCCCACGGAGTATAACAAGCAAGAAAGAATCTTCTAGAAAATGAATAGTAGCTGGTGAATGATGCACAACAAAATTCATCCTTGAGAGCAAAACCTGGATCTAATCCAGGTGCTTTCTCTCACCCTCCAACGGAGCGGAACCCCAAAGTTAATGATTATTATCTACAGTCTTCAACATCTGAGTAATCATAACTCATACACAGGGTGAAGCAAAAGTAGGTTTACAGTTTATTAACTAGAGTTTATTCTTGCATTATTATTTGTTAATTATTGTATTATTTGTATTTCAACTGCACACCCCCTTTTGTCCCACACTGTATGTCCTGTCTTCCAAACTAATCTTCCACCCTGTGGGAAAGGTAAGGAGAGGGTGACTGTAAAATGCTACAAATAAAACTTTATTTATGTTGAACTCTATGTTTAATTCCAGCTCCCACATAGCTGTAACTTTCAGTCCAATCTAAAGTAAGCTATAAAGAAAAAAAATGTTATTTATTAAGTGAAAATTCTAAGTAAACACTTACTCCTAAAGAAAACATAAGATTTCATAATCTGTAAGCCTCCTACCTATAAATATTACAAAGGGGTTTTGATGTCAGAATATATACACAAGAATAATAAATGTTCTTGTTTCAAAATTAACTTGGGTTTGCTAGTATGATGCACTGACAAATATTCATAGATGCCTTTGGAATAAAAAGTTTACAGGCTTTTTATAATTCCTTTTAAAAATAAAGTTAATTAAATAATTTTATACAGACATTTAAAGATAAAATATTCAACAAGATGAAGTGTCCTTTTCATGTTTTCTTACAAACTAATTTGTGTCTCAATAGTTTTTCTTCTTCTGAAATTTCTATAGCTTTTTTTGCACACTAAATAGATTCAAATGATATTGTTTTAGTATCTACTTATGTCAAAAATAGTCTCACAATAGACATAAAAGTTAAAGAATTTGGCATAATAGTCTGTAAGAGAAAGGGGGTTTTATTTTAGCCTGGGGAAAATTGATTTGAATGAAGTCCAGTTTTTCTCAAACTGTATCCAACTAAATTGATTCTCTCTACCTTAAATAAAATCTCATTCTTCCTTTCCCAGTGTCCAAGAAATTTACATAGACTTTTATAATGCTGATTAAATTAAATGTGGAGCATTAAATTAAATGCTTGCTAAATACGTGGGAATTAAAGTCCATGAAAACTTGTTTTAACTCTTACTGGCTATTTGGGTGTTTTTTGTTCTAAATATCCTATTCTGTGCCCCCCACATACACAACTCATAAAGTGGGTGATTGACATTTTTTTTTAAAGATTTTATTTATTTCTTTTTAGAGAGGGAAGGGAGGGAGAGAGAGAGAGAGAGAAACATCAATGTGCGGTTGCTGGGAGACATGGCCTGCAACCTAGGCATGTGCCCTGACTGGGAATCGAACCTGCGATGACTGGTTCGCAGCCTGAGATCAATCCACTGAGCTACACCAGCCAGGGCGGTGATTGACATTTTTTAAAAAGTCATTCTTTGATTAAGATTCCTTCCTTGAATGTTTTCGCATCAAGCAAAGTTCATGTGAATTTCTGAATTAGTAATAAAGTGCTGAGTGTTGTAACCAGAGTAAAGGCATCCATTTCCCAGTGCACATAAGGGGCTGTTAGCAAGCTAAAGGGGTCCATTTGCTGGTGCCAACAAGACACGAATGGGAGTTTGCAGCAAAAAAAGGGCTTATTTTTTCAGAAGTGGCCCATGCCAGAGACAGGTGAGCTAATGCTCAAAGACCTGGCTCCCAGATGGCTTCCAGAAAATGTATTATATAGGGGAAAATCATTAATCATTTTGACTAAAGGAGTCGAGTCTTGGTCAGGGTCCTGGTCTCTGCTGATTGGCTGGTACTAGGGTAAGGGGTAACTGATCAGCGCACCTGGTCCTGACTTCAGCCATAAAGTCTCTTCTTCAGTCCACTTTTCTGCACATGGAGTTTGAACACAGCTGAAGCCTAGTTTCTAGTTATCTCTAGTTTGACCCAAACTGTTTCTGGAGTCACCAGACCCGAGGCTTTGTTTCTAATATGATTTGATGCTGCACAGAACCTCCTTGTACTGAGGCCTTAATGAGGAAGAAAGGGGTCATGCGAGGGAGAGGCGGATGAGTCAGAGTGCTAGATGAGGTCAGTTTGAATCAAAAGGGAAGAAAGGAGAAAAAGTCATAGTAAAGAAATGAAGTGTCTTTGTAGTTACAGCATTGGCACCTTTTGCTCCATTGAAGGACACTCACTACTTTTGGGTCTTTTTTCACAAAGTGCAGCACCCATATTAGTAATGAACAAAATGAGAATATTTTCTAGAAATATTTTTACTACTGGGCAGCTAGTTAATTCTTATTTTATTATTCTCCCCTTGGAATATATTTAAATCTCAGGCAAGTAAACTACAATAATGGCCATTGAAATTTTGTTTTAAAAGCTAAGTTATAGTAAAAAAAGAAATCGAAATATTTTAAATGTAGACGGGAAATGTGTCAACAGAAGGAAAAATATTTATAGTCATATAGTTTCTAAAATTTTAACTTTTTCTTCTCTGATAAGTCATATGTTTTAAAATGTTTCCAAATAATGGTTTAAAGTATATTGTGAAATGAACAAAATCTGCCATCTGTAAAGTTTCATCAAATCTGTACACATTTTTCTCACTAGAATATAAAAATGTATATCCCCTGCTAAACTGTTCCATTGGTTCTGGGATTAAAAAACACCATCTGAAAGATTTTCCTTTAACACAAGGAAAAATGTTTCATCCTCAATTTCAGAATGTTTATGTTTATACAACTATTAATGCATTTTGTTTCCAGTAGCATCAATAAAGCCTCGACCATTGACACTGAACATGCCAGTAAAAAAGTAAGTGACAACTATGGTAATCCTCCAAACAAACTACCTTCTTTAGCTGCGTGGTATTCAGTTTGTCACTTGCATTTACTAACAATGTTTATATTCTATAATGATGAGTCCTCTACTGGCTTGAGTTTTCAAACAGAAAATAGATGGGAAAGAATACTCTCCCTTTTAAAAGAAGTTACTCTTTATTTTTTCCTGATTTGAATGTAATTCATATTCTTTCCCTCTCCTTATGAGTATATAGAAAGAGAAATAACTTACTGTTAAGAATTTAATATTATCATGTAAGTTTATATACTGAATTTAATTGTCTATAAATTTACAATTAAATCACCCTGACTGGCGTAGCTCAGTGGATTGAGCTCGGGCTGTGAACCAAAGCATCGCAGGTTCGATTCCCAGTCAGAGCACATGCCTGGGTTGCAGGCCACGGCCCCCAGCAACTGCACACAGATGTTTCTCTCTCTCTCCCTCCCTTCCCTCTCTAAAATAAATAAATAAATATTTTTTTTAAGGGGGGGAGTTACCCAGGACATAATTATTCTTAAAAAAAATTACAATTAAACCCCTTGGATTATGAAATTTACTTTTCAAGTTGCTTAGAAAAATTTTATTTCTGTATGGTGATAATACATAATACTGACAATATTCTTAAATTTAAAAATGTTTACTTAAGTAAGAACTTTTATTTTAGGCTAGTTGTTTTACTACGCTATTAAATGGTGAAAATAATGTTATAAGGCAAAATTATGGTTGCCCTTCCACCTTAATTTGGAAAGAAGTGAGAATGCCGCCCCAGTGCTATACTTAGGGTTGGAGAGGAATACCGGCAACAATTCGAGAGAGGAACTGGAAAGAGTTAGCTCCTGGTGACCTCTTCCTGGTTTGCAGGCAGCTGCCTTCTCATGTGTCCTCACATGGAGGAGAGAGGGAGCTCTAGTCTCTCTTTAGCTTTATTGGAATACAATAACATATAACATTGTGTAAGTTTAGCACAATGTTACATATTATTGTGCAAGTTCAGTGTGTGTACAATGTGTTGATTTGACACATTGCAAAATGATCACCACAAAAGTGTTGCACTATCCCTGGTACCATGTCCCATAATAACCGTTACCCTTTCGTGGTGAGAACATTTAAGATATACTCTCTTAGCAACTTTTGATTTTATAGTAAAGTATGGATGACCAAAATCACTATGTGGTACTTTAGATTCCCAAAATTCACTTGTCTTACAGCTGGAAGTTTGTACTATTTGAGCAATATCTCCCCTTTTTCTCAATTCCCAGCCCCTGGTAACCACTATTCTAGTGTTTCTTTCAATGAATTCACCTTTTTCATCCAATATGTAAGTGATACTATCAGTATTTGTCATAGTCCATCCATGTAGTCACAAACAGCACGATTTCTTTCTCATTAGTGAATAATATTCCATTATATATATAACAGCTTCTTTATTCATTCACTGATGGACACTTAGATTGTTTCTGTGTTTTGGCTATTGTGAACAATGCTGCAATCTGCAAAGAGTGCAGATTCTCTCCTTTATCTTCTTTTCCTTTTATTTTGATATATCATACCCAGAAGGGAGATGATTGGATTACATGGTAGTTCTATTTTTAGTTTTTGAGAAGACTCCACCCTGTTTTACACAGTGCCTTTACCAATTTACATTCCCATATCTTCCTCTTCTAATGACATTAATTCCAACATGGGGGCCTCACCCTCACGGGTTTATCTAACCCTAATTACCAGCAAAGGCCCCATGCCCAAATACATCGGGGAATGAAGGTTTTAACATAAGAATCTGGGGAAGATTCACACAGTCAGTCTATAACAAAGTTGAAATATATTA
Organism: Tonatia bakeri; assembly: GCA_004024845.1. Lineage (NCBI taxonomy): Eukaryota > Metazoa > Chordata > Mammalia > Chiroptera > Phyllostomidae > Tonatia > Tonatia bakeri. Next base: position 373,394 of record PVIA01000382.1, read on the forward strand.
CTTGATATTGGATGTGTTATTTTTCTAAATAAATTATTATTGAAGTATCGGAGAGCTCCACTGTAACAAGCTGATAGAGTTTGAATAATTACGGATACTTTGGGTTTATAGAAAGTGACATAAATCCCAAGTTTGAAGATGCCATAGACAGAGTGAGATTAATGGATCTCAGTCTCATGCTAAACATCCACAACTCTGGGGAAAACCATCAGGATGAACAAAGGGTTCTTGGAGGAACTTCAGCTAACAACAAAGAGGAGCAGAGTTCAGAACCAGGTGCTTTTCTATTTCCTTTTATCTGTTTTCAAGTTTGCCCTGGGAATAGTAGATAAAATACATTAAATGCAATAGGAAAGAAAAAAGAAGTGATATAAGTTCACAAGTAATCACATGGGCTTAAGTTAATGAAGATATTACTGTAAACTCGAAGTCATTCTGTAGAAAAATTTTCCAGAATTCAGGGTATCCAAGCATATTCACCCTCAGATATATAACATAAAGAAACTTTCATGCATATATATATATATATATATATATATATATAAACATAAACAAAAACTTTCATCCTAGTGTTGTTTGTGGAAGAGGATCATCTGGGAGTCATAACTAGGGGAATAGGAGAATCGAGATTGTTACATATATGTGTTGGAATACTACTGCAATATTCAGAGTCATGGAAAGTGATTTATGTATGTCAACTTTATAGATCTCAAAATACAATATTTTCATGAAAAATTATAAGAAACGCAAGTCAATTATAATTTATGAGAAGTAAACTATGCAGTACTTCAGATCCCCCAGATTCACTCATCTTATAGCTGGAAGTTTGTACTCTTTGAGCAATATAAGACAGTTTGTGTTTTACATGAATTCTAAATAAATGTATGGAAACTAGATTGCAAGAATTACATTTACTATATTAAAATAAAATAAGTGCTCAGAGTGAATGGGGAAACGGAAAATTGGCTTTCAAGAAGAATATAATCAAGATACCAAAAGTAATTAGGTTGCCTTCAGTGATTTTCTTTTCATTATTAGCAATTTTGAGATGAAATTGTAAAGGAGAAAACTCTTACATATTAAACACTTATTTTAATTATCTCTTTATTAGTCAAGTAGTACCACAATAATAACGTGAAGCAAAGCACTGCAAAATCTCAGTGGCTAACAACAAAGAGAGTCATATTTTTCTCACTCACAGATTTGTAATTTCAATAGGGCGGCCTTGAGTCAGATTACACATCAGCTCAGCTTGGGTTTAGTACTCAGGTTGGGATTCATTCAACCCACATGCCTCTAAATGCCTTTGGACCGGTAGTTCCCGGAGCATGCTCATACTGTGATGTGATGGTGAAGTATGAAAGGCAAAGCCAAGCCCTGCACATACTTCAAAGACCACTGCTTGCTTGCATCATATCTCACCCAAATTTCTTTAGCCAAAGATGGCTACATGGCCATGCCCAATATCAGTGGCATCTCTTTGTTCTAGACACTTGAAAGATCCTATGGCAGAAGAGTGGAGAATTGGGGGATGAATATCCAATGTACCACACAAAATTAACTTATCCTGTCACAATTCCCAAATTCTCATCCAATCAAAATAGCAGACTTGAAGCCTAGGATCTTATCATGTACCTTAGATCCAGATAAGCATCATTTTGATCTGAAGATCTATGACCTAAATTACAAGTAAACTGTCCTGCATACATCGTTGGTACAGGAGAATAATTGCAATAAACACTCCCATTCAAAAATCAAGAAAGTTAGAGTCACATAGCAGCTACTGTTGCACAGTCCTCTGTTCCACGGAATTTTCTTCTAAAATTCTGGAGGCCAAATGTTATCAGGTTGCCCTACTTGTGAATAGGGTGCCTCCCTTCATCAGGACCCTGATCTACTCCCTGGGAGTGGTTCCCAGTCAATTTTTCTCCAGGGTTTGGCTTTTCTGCAGAAAATGTCTTTCTTTTACTTCATGTGCCTAGGTTATATTGAAAAACATAATCTTGGTGGTTGAGTAGCTTTCTAAACCCACTTTGTGCCTGTATAGAGTCCTAAAGGTATTTTTATATCTTGAATTCTAAAGTAATTGTTTTGCAAATAGAGCCCTCTCAAAAATTCTGCAGGTATTGTATGTTTTTTATTGAAGTTAATCCCATAAACCACAAATTTTCTTAATCCATATCTTTTCCTCTAGGTTTATTTACTAAGGTTTTAGACATATCAGGTTCCTTTAAACCATTCACCTAATCTCCACAGGACTGCTTTGGTCCAACTCAAAGGATCTATGACGTACTACCTTAATTCTTTCAGAGGTCTAACAAAGGTTGTGCCAGCCACATTCTCGAATTGATCATGCCTTGAGACTCTGTCATAATAGTAGCACCCTGGACTTGATTTTTGTTCTGAGGCTAAGCTTTTATGGCATAAGTTTCATTTTTCAAGTAAAAAGGTCACATAAAGTTATTCTTAGTAAGCTCAAAATCTGCTAGTTCCAATGCTGCTATCACAGAAAATAATTTTATAAAACCTTTGCCTTTGCATATGATAAATCTCCATTTTTCCAGTCCAGGGCTCTACTTCTTTGCCTTTTGTTACTTGACCACTAAGTCTATGGCTCATATATGAATCTTTGTTTATGGCTGCTCTTTCTCCAAGATAACAATTTCAGTATATGTTAGGGTAGCACTAGCTACCTCAAAAGATTCTCAGAATTTGCTAGAAGTGAATTCCAATTTAAGAACCAGGAACTTGTCTTGGTCTTCAGTTCAATAGCTAAATCTGTGGCTTTTTGTACATGCTAAATTTATACTGTGATAGGATGACCTTAAAATAACAATCAGGCAGCCAAATAAACACATGAAGAAATGCTTATCACTAATCACTAGGGAAATGCAAATCAAAGCCACAATGAAATACCTGTTACTATGGCTACTATCAAAAACCAGAAAAGAAGTATCCATCAGGATGTAGAGGTATTGGAACACTTTTGCTTTGCTGGTGGGAATGTAACATGGTACAGCCACTGGAGAAAAAATATATACCAGTTCCTTAAAAAATAAACAGCCCTGGCCAGGGTGACTCCATTGGTTGGAGCATCTTCCTGTAAACCAAAAGGTCATGAGTTCAATTTCTGGTCAGGGCACATGGTATGCTGTGGGTTCAGTTCCAGGTTGGGGAGCATACAAGAGTATGAGAGGCAACCAATCAATGTTTCTCTCTCACATCAATGCTTCTCTCCCTTTCTCTCTCCCTCCCTTCTCCTCTCTTGATGTTCATAACAGCATTGCTCATAGAGCTAAATTGTAAAAACAACCCAAATGTTCAATGACAAATGAATGGATAAACAAAGTACGGCATATATATACTATATATATATTAGATGATTTATATATTATATATATATATATATATATTAGAATTTTATTCGGTATTACAAGAGAATAAAATTCTAATATATAAAATAAGGATAAACCTTGAAGGCATTACGCTAAGTGAAACAGGCAAGACATAATAGGACAAATTTTGTAGTATTCCACTTATATGGGTTACATGAAGTAATCAAATTCATACAAACAGCAAGTAGAAAGGTGCTGGGGCTGGGCAGTAGGAAGGGGAGTTATTATTTATTGGGTACAAAGTTTCAGTTTGAGATGTTGAAAAATTCTAGAAATGGATAGTGGTAATGGTTGCACAACAATGTAAATGTATTTAACACCCCTGAACTATACACTTGAAATGGTTTAAGATGCAGGTTTTATGTATATTTTACCACAGTAAAATTTCTTAACATCTGGAGCCCTGCAACAGCAAATCTAAAGGGCCAGCAACACGGATCAGCATGTGTGGAACTGAGGCACTTGATGAAAGAACACGTTCCGGGGGAGGGGAGGACACAAAACATCTGGTAAGTTATGGAAGAGAAAGAAAAAACTCCTGAACAGTGTGTCATTAAATGAACCTTAAATTCATCTCCCATGAATTTGGATCTGAGTCTTGGAAGAGGAAGAATACACTGAAATTATAACTATATATTTTATGGAATCCCAAACAGTTACCTTTGGGAGTACTTTGTGACCTCTTCCTAACAGGAAATGCTTAGAAAAGAGCTAGAAGACATCTGAAGGAACCTATAATTCTCACAGTCCTGTAGTTGGGGTTAAACTCTTTTCATTATTATTGTGACACTTGAATCCTTAGCCTCGTGCGGTCTGAGGAAATACTGGTTACACAAGCTGTTCACATTGCAATTTATATCATAGTTGTCATCAGCAGTACAATGCCTTCACATTTCAAATGCAGGGGTAAACAAGAATGGAAATACGCCTTCCTGAAACTGTTGATAATTGTGAAATTACCTGTTCCATTCTCTCATGACACCAGTAATTTCCACCAGGAATCCCTAAGTTGGCTCCTCTCTCCACCCATAAATTTTGCAAAAACTTATAATTGAATGTTTTAACAGAGACAACATAAAATGTTCCTCTCTAAATTACAAGTGCTTTTAAGCCAATTGCTTGAGGCAAATGCACTCCTTGCATCAACAAGTCAGTGAAAGTTGATTGATAGAGGAGAAAAGCTGAGAGATTCTCTCAGTGATTGAAAACCGCAAACACCTGTATTGAAGGGCTGGCCACTAAGAATTATGAGAAGTAATGAAGCAACAACAAATCTTATGTTCACTGCTGATTCCTTGACAACATAATTGTATCCTACTTGCTGATATTTTAATCGCAGTACTGGAGAACACCCGTTAAGCCAAAAGGAAAGAATCATGAAGACATCTGCATCCATATGTCCTTGTTTTTCACCTATAATGGTGTATCTATAAAGGTACAGGAGCCAAAAGCTTGTTTTTTAGAGAAATCACACTGTAGACTCACATCAATTCCTATGCTTGGTAATATCTCGTTTTTTAGAGAAAAGTGTAGTAGTTGATGAAAATTTACAGTATCTAATATATCTTTTGCTTCTATCTTATTTTAAAATTATTTACTCTGATACAATTTTAATTAGTATCATTTAAAAAGTAATGAAATTAAATTAATGCTGCCAAAGACATGTTTAGACCTACAGTGTAATAGAAATCTTCTATTCTTTGGAGCCTTTGGGCATTAAGTGGAGTGTCTCTAGCCACAAATCTTATGTGTTACTTTTACTGTAAATATACACAATGTGATGAGTGTTAAATTGCTCGTGGCTAATAGATTTCACATGCATTCAACAATAAACTTCTAAACCACTTCTTGGCTTCTCCTGAATTCTTAGAAAAATAGACCACAAAAAGGCACTATAAATTTAAAATATTAAAAAGTATCTGTAATATGTTCATTGAACAGATATTTTGCTGGTAGTTGAAGCCATACTCAAAATTCGCTAAGATTCTGCAGGCAATTGAAAATTAAGCATATACAAAGTTGGACAAAAGTAGTTTGCAGTTGTTTACATGGAAAATAACAATAACTAGCAAATGATAATACGAGAATAAACTCTGTCTTGCTTACTCACAACCTACTTTGATCCTCCCTTGTATATACCATGGAATAAGCTCCTAGTAACAAATCTACATTAGAAGATTTTCCACTGGAAGTCTTCTTCCAGGGAAAACAATAATAAGAAAGAGGAAATGAAGACAGTTCATATTTGCATACTAATAATAGCATTGCATTTTCAAATCCAATTTATATCATTTATTAATCAAGATAGCATAAAACCTCTGTAAGTAGAGTCAATGACATTTTTTGAAACCATATTTTTTTCTGAACTTCAGAGCTTACGAAGAATACTCCCCTAAGAACAACAGTCAAACCTCAGTTCTTAAACACCTCCCATGATGAACAATTCGTTTCTCTACCAAGTTGTTCTCGATAAAAAATGTCTTGGTTGTAGAACCAAATTTCAGTTCTCAACCCAACAACCTTTTTATGCCAATACCTGGGGACAAAATGATTCAGTTTTTGAACAAATTGCTTCTCAAACACCCATCTGGAATGAATTAAGTTCAAGCACCGAGGTTCCACTGTATTAAGATTTCAACAACAAAAAAGCTGTATTTGTCATTGCAATGGACAGTGCCACTCCTATTTGCATTTCCCTTGCCTCTTTTCAAATTGAAACCCTGCTGTCTTTTTCTATGCATCTTACAAGGTGGCCAAAAAGTTAACAAAGGCTATCTGGACTACACTTTTCCAAAACCAACACAATCCCAAGCTTAGTTTATAGTGATTGGTCCGTTTTTTCTTTAAGTAAAACCCAGTTCAGCTTCATGTGTGATTTGAATACTGTTTTTCTCCGTTATATAATAATATGAACTCATCAATCATAGTATAAATATCACACTCTGGCTTTTTACTGTTTCTAACTATATCCAGTAGCTTGCCATAGGAAAAAAGTTAATCTTAGCTATAGCTTAATTTCTTATTTCCATACCATTTGACAGACATCAAGACTTTTTCTAGTTAAAGATGAACTTCTATTACTTCTGCCCTTTCATTAAATTCAGATTTATTAATAATTGAGGGCATTCTTTATTTTTTAACATAAATTCAAATTGTTCAGGTGGGATATTTAAGGGAAAAACTAGAAAATGTTAATGAAAAAATATTCAAGTGATAGTATTTCCAGTTGTACTGATTAATAAGTTCCTTTTATATAAGATTTTAAAATAAATGGGACAAAATCAAGACATTGTTAGATACTTAAGTACATTGCTTCTAAAAATCTTGAGATTCTTATGATATCACCTGGACCCATAAAGTTTATTCCAAATTAAATTTACACTTGGGCACAAATGCTTTCTAAAGAATTTTTATTATATGGTCCCATGGTTGATTTTCACCCTCCTCCTATTACATGATGCTTTGAACCTGAGATGTTATGCCTCACCCAAGTCCAAAACCAACTAGCCACAGGTGTCAACCATGTGAGTTGCTGAAAACAGGGCCATGAGGATTGTGGTGAATAGAAAATGTGTTCATCTTACAGTGCAGCTAGGCACTGTTTAATATGCTTGAGGTATTTTTACTAGTAACCTTTGAAATACTTAGGCAGGTGGCTAGGTATGATTTAGGTCTGTTGAACAGATGTGTATCTATGCCTAACAGATCATAAAATCCCAAAGGTTAACAAAGGGATAAGAGGTGAGACCAGGAGTAGGGCTTGGTATGAAACCATAGTATAATTTAACTATGAGGTTGACACATATATAGAGAAGCACATTAAAGATAACGTTTCCTTCCCTCCAAAGAGATACTTAAATGTTTCCATCTCTTTTGGATTTGGTGAAGTAGAATCCTGTGCTAGATTATTTTCAGGTGGTATGGAGTTTTAGTGAAATGAAAGGTGTCAGAGTGAAATTTAGAAGCCAACTGTTTCCTTGCTCAAAAAATAAAATAAAAAAGTTAAATATCTAGAAACAGAGAATTTGTAAAAGGTGAAAGATTTATACGATCTGAAGAGAAACCAGAGTATGAAACAGAATTTGTTAAATACATGATATCATCATCCCAAAGAATATAGTATTTCAAATAAAATTCAGTATCTGGAACATTTGAATTTACTTTTGAAAACTATCATTTTTTTAAAGTAAAAGTACTTATAGGAGATAATATCTAATATTAGAAAGCTATAGTTTTTGTACCAATATTAATAATATGTGAAATGCACAATTCTAAATCTGAATTGGTTTAGAATCATATTATATCACTAAAAATAATTTAGGAATGCAATGTATTAGCTCATACTGTAAAAGAAAGCTTTTATAGTAGTAGATGGGAATTATTTGGAGAGTTCTATCTCTGAAATTCTTTTCAAGTAGAATAAATAGCTGTTGAGTCAGATACAATCTGAATACAAAATAGAATGTCAATGCATGGAGTCTTTTTAAAAATAAATATTACTAGTATTTAGCACAGAGTAAGGGGATCAATTCTGAAACCCAGGTTGAGGACCCAGGAAATTAAAATTATAAACATAATATTTATATAAAAGAGCTTCTTTTGAAACCTGTGTAAAATAATTGAGATAAACATATTAATGTCTAGCACCAAAGATGAAGCACTGAGAGATTTATAAATATGTTACATGTGAAGATTTATACATGTTGACATTTTAGGAATTATTTACAACCCTGGAAGAGCAGTTCTTTGTTACTCTTCCTTCAGATATTCAACAAAACATGAAGCAGGATTCTAGAAACGTAACACTAGCTGGAGTCTAGTTCCATCTCACATAGTTGTTGGTGTGCTTCTCAGCCGGACATCGGATGTTTGAATTACGCGTAGAATTTATATAGGCTACTCTCTATTGCAAAGTGTGATACTGAATAACCTACTAAATGATATAAGGATTTTTCAAAAGGTGAACCTCAGCTTACATTCAATCCAAAGAGTCAGTGAGGAAAATGATTTCCACATGGCTTTCAGCATACCGTAGTCCAGCCTCGGCTTTGATGCTCCTCCGCGGCAGCAGAGAGGGAAGAAACCAGGGGCAGAGTGAGTCCAGGTCCGCCTTGCGAGTAGCTTTGTGGCTTCAGGAGAAGATATTCATGCTCTGCAGTTATCATCAACAAGATTCCAGACCCACTGTTCAGACTTTCTGGTGCCTTAGGCACTGCATCATGTTTCTATTTTCAAGTCAGTTTCAATTAAATAGTAGAATATAGATAGTCTAACGTGCAATGTTTACTAAGAAACACTTGGGGAAATTGTATTACTAATTGGTACAATGACGTTTATCAGGATATTTAATTAATTTTTTTTAGTTTCATATTGAAGGTAAATTCTAGCTATCTTTTGCACAGGGTCAGAGAATTTAAAAAGACAACCACACCTAACTTCAATTTCCCCAAATCTGAGAAATAAGATTTATAAAAGGATTCAATGAAGTGATACATATAAAATGCCCGGCACATGATGGGCTAACCGATATAAGGTATTATTAAATATTATATAGTTTTGTCATCATCATTTTTTAATTTGGAACCTTAACTTTAAAACATTAAAATTTAGAGTAGACAACACATTTAAATGGTTCAAAATTAGAAACCAACAAAGAATAGGTACCGGAAATTTTTCATTCCTTCCCTCTTCCCAGCTAATCATTCCCCTGTCAGAAGATGACTCATGATCAGTTCCTTCCATATCCTTCCAGAGATATTTGCATATATGCGGGCAAACATAAAAGTCTCATTCACTTTTATACACGTTGCCCCAGAGTACGTTTAGCACATTTCTGAACCTGGCTTATTAGTAGTCTTTTGTCATTTGTAAGCTCTGTTGCTCTTGTTTGACCTCCTCGGGACTGACCACTGGTTGATCCAATAGTGCTTACTTGCTATCCACTGGTTGAACTAAGCTCCTATCCTGCCCTCTCTTCTCACATCCAACATTGGAAATTTTAAGTTACCGCCCTAAAATTTCCTGTAATCTTCTTTATCCTCCCCTATGGTAAAAATGTACTCTAAGAAAAACTTTGGTAATTAAATCATTCCATCATTTTTTATATTCAACTAATAGTGAATATTCATTTGCAGCAAAATACACCTATGGTTTTATTTCCCTCTTCCCTGATATATAAGACTTTAACAGATAATCAGAAAAGTCCAATAAGCAAATCTTCTCAATCCAAGAATCAAGGCTTCATTAACTATGTGGATAGTTTGCTAATAGGGCACTGAAAGACAGTAATTGTGCGGCCTGGCTCTTCTTCTGAATGTTTGTCACCTCAGCCAGCTCATCTTCCTTCTCTGTGTCCCTACATCTCTGAAATAAGGAAGCTAAGTGGTCTCTAATTTCCTCAGCACTGACAATAGGGGTCTCTTTTATGTTTGCAAGGGCCTTTTTGCTATCATCGCACAATACAAATGTCAACAGAAACATGAAGAAATAACAACAATTTGAATAAGTCTAGAAAACTTTAAAGCCAACAGTTTTCAGTTACACCTACATTTGTTAAAAAGTGAGGCTTCTGTTTTGGGTTGAAAGATTGGAACCCCCAATTTTTACTATAGGAATTTGTTTAACAAAGTGCTTTTAAACCATTACTGTACTAACTTTTTAAGGATAAATTCAAAAGAGAATTTAGTTTCTCTTCTTCCAAATGTTTAAAATTTGTATAAAGTAATATTGCATATGGAAATGAAATTCAAACATAAGGATGATACACAAATTTAAAGGAAATGAAGTGAAAAAGAAGTGAAAATTCAAAACATCAGGGTCCATTCCCTTACCCAGCCTCCCAGAGTTACCTCCAGTCGTGAATGCTGTCAGGGTCCCTTCCAAATGGCCTTCCTGCCTAGTACCCACCCCCCTACTTGCCCCCCTGCTGCTGCCGTGAGTATTAGCTACTCAAGTTTCACAACACCCACTTATGAGGTTTCTATCAGTTTGCTAAATGTATCTATTCCAACTAAAAATTCAGAAAAAAATAAATTTAAAAAAGATTGGGTGAGTTTATTAACTCACTGGACCCACTTTGAGAGGGATCCAAGCTAAAATTCCATGGATCACTTACCTTCCATGAGCCTGGGCTCAAACCACTGGGTGTGGTATCTCCAGAAACTGGATCAGTTCAGAGTCAGTTCCCAGTAACCCATGAGGAGTTTATTTATTCCTTTTTCCCAAATTCACAGTCACTCTGAAAAATGGCCACAAGTTCTTTGAAGAATGAGGAAGATTTATAGTGTGTTTTTGGCAGTGAGTAGGGTCCTTCCTGAAGAGATCTTGGCTTCCCATGCACTAAGGAGGTTCTGAGTCTGTGAAGTGGGTCAAGTGTGGGAAAGGTTGAAGGATTATTACTCGCTATGTTGGTAATTCAAGTCAGACTTCTATTAACATAACCACATTTAGAACTCTTTTAAATACATAAATCAAATAAGGTTTTTGTAGACTATTCTATTTCAGTTCTAGAGAGACCATGATCAATTATCCAATGGCAAAAATCTCTGCAGGTAAAACCATTTAAATTACTGCCTTGGCTGTGATGTCCATTACAGTAACCACACCCACCTTTTTTCTGGAGGTGAATTTTTCATGACTTGGTTTCTGCTATCCCAGGTGCGTATCATCCACAATGAATTCAGAGTCCAGTTCAATGGCATTCTGATTGTATTCCAAGCTTGTGGAAATGTCCTCCACAGAGCTCTTCCAGGATTTCAGGACTGTGCTCAACACTGCATTACTAAAAATGCATTCATAATGACAGCACCCTCTAGATTCTCCCAGGGAACATGTGAAGAGGATAATTGAGCAGGTCTTAAAATGAAAAAAAAAAAGGTAGAAATGCAACTCCATGAGCTTTAGCATACCTTCCTCTATAGAATATCAAGGAAGTTCAACTATTTCAATTTCATTTACTATAGATTAACCAGGTAAACTGTTAGAGCTGTTCCCCTTGCTTGAGTTAATATACTGCATCTAGGATTTCTGCTTGATGTACTGACATCAATACATTTAGACTGATCCAATTATATTGCTTCCACTCTGATATGTGTATATTCCTTTCATTTCTGACAACATGTATTGTCAAAACCTTACATTCTTTTCATTTTTGGGTCATGTCCTCATGAGTTGGGCCTAGAGGAGCTGGGCCTCTTCAAACCTTTTGCTTAGTCAGTAATGTTGGTGTCCAAGTCTCTGTCCTCAGAAGCAGCATTCTGCCAAGGCTGAGCCTGGTTCTTTTCCTCCACGGCCACTAGCCAGTGTCTAGAATCAGAAAATGCCTCAAAGAGGAAAGAGATTATTGACACACAGTGGCAATTCACCATTTCCTGGAGAGCTTTTATCTCTTACTTCTCTTGCATTCAGATCCTCCCCAGGAGGGTCTTTGTTTCCTAAACACTGTAAAACTGCAACAAGATCATGCTCTGCCCCTCAAACTATGCTTATTGGCTTTTCTGCTACCTTAGACTTCAGCAAATCCAGCCTTCATTTGGGGCCCCTTAAATATCCAAGTTTTGCTAGGTTCCTCTTTCCCCTTGCCGTGGACCATTGCTTATGTCAAGCCCGTATCCTAAACTCATCCTCAGAATCAGCAAACACCACCAAAGAAAACAGGCTGCCTGTCCACTCATGTCCAAATGGTGATCCCATCTCTGGAACCTTAACCAGTCAGGACTTCTTTCCCTCCACAGCTATTGATAGCTTAGAAAGAAATAAGAATTTTGTAGTTTAACCAGCTTTTTCTAGTTGTTGTAAGTAGAACTATGGTCTACTGAGAAGAAGAATTCCTCAACTGGCTATGCCAATTAGGAACTCTGTATTTTTAATTGTAGCTCCTTGATTGGTGATATTTTAGAGTAAGAGGGCAGAAAGTTGGTTATTTCTGTAGGGAACTTCAAAACCCAGACATTGCTGTTTTGAAACACTATATCTTTTAGTTTCCTTGACAAAATTTGTTTATTTTTTATAGAAAAAAATAAATTTCTAACACCATTTGGTAAGCCTTTTGGTGTTTCTTCAGAGATGACGTGGTTCTTCCCTGCTGTGCTCCAGGCTGTAATCTCTTCCACAATTTCTGTGAGGTAATTTGTCTTGCCTTTCAGAAATGTTTTGAGATATCTTGTTTGTGGGCACTCAATTGCCATTCTCTTCATTGATGCCATTCTCTTCATTGATGGAGTTTCAATTTAATTGGTATCATTGAAAGTACAGTCAAACCTCAGTTCTCAAATACCTTGGTTTTTGAACAATTCAGTTAATGACTAGGTTCTCATGGAAAAATGTCTCAGTTGTCTCACAAAACTTTGGGTCTCAATTCTCTGCCCAAGAACCCTTTCTTGCTAATACCTGTATGATCAGTCATACATCTTTGAGGCAACAAACAAAGGGGAGTCTGTTTTCAAACAAAATGCTTCTCAAACAGTTTTTTAGAACAAATTAAGTTCACCAATTGAGGTTTCACTATATGCAATGCATACGATCAGTCTACCACTGTCCCTAGATATTTTTCAAAGATATCATGAAATATTTTATATATTTTAAAAATTGAAATAAACTATTTTGCTGTTAACTTTTTCAGTAAATATTTTTTAAATATATTTTATTGATTATGCTATTTCATTGTCCCATTACCCCCCACTTCATTTCTCTCTACCCTGCACACCCTTTCCATTCACATTCCCCCACTTGACTTCATGTCCATGTGTCATAAGTTCTTTAGCTTCTACATTTCCCATACTATTCTTGCCCTCCCCCTGTCTCTTTTTTACCTACTGTCTATGCTACTTATTCTCCATACCTTTTCCCCCTTTATCCTCCTCCCACTCCCCTGTTGCTAATCCTCCATGTGATCTCCATTTCTGTGGTTCTGTTCCTGTTCTAGTTGTTTGCTTAGTTTCTTTTTGTTTTTGTTTTAGGTGTGGTTGGTAATAATGTGAGTTTGCTGTCATTTTACAATACATTTTTATAATCTTCTTTTCTTAGATAAGTCCCTTTAACATTTCATATAATAAAGTCTTGGTGATGATGAACTTCTTTAACTTGACCTTATCTGAGAAGCACTTTATCTGACCTTCCATTCTAAATGAAAGCTTTGCTGGATAGAGCAATCTGGGATGTAGGTCCTTGCCTTTCATAACTTGGAATACTTCTTTCCAGCCCCTTCTTGCCTGCAAGGTCTCTTTTGAGAAATCAGCTGACAGTCTGATGGGAACTCCTTTGTAGGTTACTGTCTCCTTGTCTCTTGCTGCTTCTAGAATTCTCCCCTTCATTTTAATCTTGGGTAACTTAATTATGATGTGCCTTGGTGTGTTCCTTCGTGGGTCCAACTTCTTTGGGACTCTCTGAGCTTCCTGGACTTCCTGGAAGTCTATTTCCTTTGCCAGATTGGGGAAGTTCTCCTTTATTATTTCTTTCAAATAAGTTTTCCATTTGTTGCTCTTCCTCTTCTCCTTCTGGTACCCCTATAATTTGGATGTTGGAATATTTAAAGATGTCTTGGAGCTTCCTAAGCCTCTCCTCATTTTTTTGAATTCTTATTTCTTCATTCTTTTCTGATTGTACATTGTTTTCTTCCTTCTGGCCCACTTCATTGATGTGAGACCCAGCTTTCTTTCCATCATTATTGGTTCCCTGTGCATTTTTCTTCATTTCACTTACTGTAGCCTCCATTTTTTCATCTAATTTGCAACCAAATTCAACCAATTCTGTGAGCATCCTGATCACCAGTGTTTTGAACTGTGCATCTGATAGGTTGGCTATCTCTCGGTCGCTTAAAAGTATGGGTTCTGGGGCTTTCATTCATTCTTCTGTTTGAGCCATCCTTTTTTTTTTTTTTTGTCTTGTCATGCCTGTTACATAGTGAGGGGCAGAGCCTTAGGTGTTCATCAGGATGGGGCAACCCAGTTGCAGGGTTGTGATGCTGTATGTGGGGGTGGGGTCCAAGAAGGAATAATGGCGCTTGCTCCGCCCTCCACTGGACTTCAATCCCTTTGGCTGCTTCTCCCAAGCAAACTGGGCCTTTCTGGTGCTAATTCCCATGTGGGTGGGCTTGTGTACCTTGTGGGTCTCTCCAACAACCTCTCCTGTGAGGCTGGGAGTCTCTCCCTGCACCTCAGTCCCCACAGGTGTTTTCAATCAGTGGCTGGAGGCTCTGCTTCCCGACTCTGGGACCCTGGGACCACCCCATCAGCCAGTCACCTTGCATGCAGTGACTGCATGCAATTACTGCCTCACTGGGTCTGCTGGTTGCCACCCCTCGGCCAGGCGCTGCCAGCCGCCACTTGCGCGCTCAGGGTCTGCCCACCATGATCTTGGGTGCCCGGGATGCCTTACACCGGTCCCAACCCTCTTCGTTGCATGGCCCCTCTCCACCTGGCCACCCAACTCCGCCCATCCTACCAGTGTGAATGAACATGTCTATTTTAACTCCTTGGTTGTCCGACTTCCATACAATTCAATTTTCTGTAAGTTCTGGTTGTTATTGTGTTTCTCAATTGTTGTTGTCCCTACCTTGGTTGTGCGAGGAGGCACAGTGTGTCTACCTACAGCTCCATCTTGTCCGGAAGTCTTTTTCAGTAAATATTTAATGTACACTGAAATAGAAAATATGTTGAAATAAATGAAGACCATTGAATGAGAACAAGCAGAAACTGTTTATCTGAGCTTGCTATAACAAGGAAGTCAGTTGCCATCACTTGGGTTTTACAGAGACTCGAATGCAGTCACAAGAGTGGGAAGCTTTACAATGAAAAGAAAAAAGAAGGCTTTACATATACTCTGATTGAAGGTTTGGGACATGGGAAAGCCAGAGTTAGGTTAACTTAGAAGAAGATTATCTGATGTGGATGACCTGGGGAGCACAGCTGACTTTCACTAGTTGGTCTTGAGTTGGAAGCAGGGGCAAAAATTAGGGAAACTAGCAGTTACTACTAGCCTGTCTGTTGTGGCCTGATTGCTGTAGAGGCTGTGATTTGTCTTGGCTGCCAGTTACTCAGATGTAAGATAGTCCTGTTGTCATGTATGATCTGGAGAGTGTCAATTTGAATATTCAGTTTCTCAATAGAAAAACAGTTACAGTTAGTTCAGTACCAATTTGGTCCAAGTATTACTTTTCTTCATAGCTTATCTAGTCATGTACCACATAATGAATTGCAGTAAATGATGGACTACATATACGTTGATGGTTCCACAGATTATATTGGAACTGAAAAATTCCTATCCCTTAGTCATGTTGGAGCTGTTCTAACATCACAATGTAACATATTATGCATTTTTAGTGATGCTGATGTAAACAAACCTAGTGTACTGCCAGCCATATAAAAGTATCGTACATTACATACAGTAAAATGACAGCAAACTCACGATTATTAACAACCACACCTAAAACAAAAACAAACTCAGCAAACAACTAGAACAGGAACAGAACCACAGAAATGGAGATCACATAGAGGGTTATCAACAGGGGAGCGGGGGTAGAGAGAGGGGAAAAAGGTACAGAGAATAAGTAGCTTAGATGGTAGGTAGACAATATACAGGGGGAGGGCAAGAATAGTATGGGAAATGTAGAAGCCAAAGAACTTATATGTATGACCCATGGATATTAACTAAAGTGGGGGAATGTGGGTGGGAGGGGTGTGCAGGTTGGAGGGGAATGGAGGGGGAAAGTGAGACAACTGTAATAGCATAATCAACAAAATATATTTTAAAAGAAAGTATAGTAAATAAAATTATATGTAATACACAATACTTGATCATGATAATAAATGACCATTATTGGTTTATGTATTTACTGCACTATACTTTTATCATTATTTTATAATACTCTTTCTACTTATAAAAAAATGTTTTCTGTAAAATAGTGTGTGATGTTACAATGGCAGTAGCTTTACCAAATATTTTTTATTTCTTTGCTTTTATATATAATCTTTATTATATAGTTTTTTTTCCATTACGCCATACACCCCCTCCCTACAGCAATCACCATATTGTCCTTTCCATGAGTCCTTTCCAAATCTCTTGATTGCATCATTTTCTCTTGATTTAATCTTGTGTTGATTTGATCATCATAGCCGCTAAGCATAAAAAATCCACTGCTAATGTTACCAAGAAAAGACAATGTTGAGTGATTGGAAACAAAATCAAAAGTGGTTAAGAACCACGAAGGTGGAAAATTGGTGGTTACTGCTCGCCAGTCAGGCATGTCCCATTCCACCACAACTACGATTGTGAAGACAAGAACAAAGTGGTGGAAGTTGTTACAGGATCTGCTTCACTGAAGGCAGTGAGGTTAACACAGATTTGAGAGGGTCCTATTTCAAACACAGTGACGCTTCTAAATTGAAGTTTCTGGATTAAAGATCAGGTACAGAAGCATATGCCTCTCAGCACCATGACAACAATGGCCAAGGCAAAAGGTTTGTGATGTTGTTGAAAGAAAGTGTCTGGACCCAACTACGGTGTTGAATTTATTGCTAGCTCTGGGTGGCTAAATGATCCAAGGATTATTCTACATTATATATGTGAAAGTGAGTGGTGCGACTGCAAGTGCTAATGTGAATGCAGCTAAGAAATTTTTTGGAAACTGTAGATAAACTAATTGTGGAGAAAAATTAATAGTCAGAGAACATATTCAATATGGATGAAACCTCCTTATTCTGAAAATGGATTTCCAAAAAGGACTTTCAGTCATAAAGGAGGCCAAGTCAATCTCAAGTTTCAAGGCTCTTAAGGACAATATTATATGTTGCTTGGGGGCAATGTTGCAGGGTACAAGTTGAGACCTTTTATCATCTCACATAGTGAGAACCTCAGAGCCTTCAGGTACACACTGCCAGTGTCCTGCAGGAGCAATAAATAAACATGAACAACCCAACTCCTTTTCAGGATGCCCTCTTGAATTGCTGTGCCAGTCAAATAGAGGAATATGTTCTGGAAAATAATGTATCTTTCAGGCTGTTGCTTATTGTTCACAATGCCCCCAGACATCCTCCTCTTATTGGTGATCTTTACCCCAACATCAAGTGATACTTCTCCCTCCAAACACCACCTCTTTGTTCCAACCAATAGATGAAGGAATTGTAACAGTTTTTAAGGCCCGTTACCTGAAAAGGGCCTTTGTCAAAGCTAGTGCTGCAACTGAAGAAGACAATGATGTAATTACGGAAGGATTTTTGCTTGGGTTTTGCATGATGTCACCAGGAAGTGTATGAATGGCAGCATCTGGAAGAAGACATTCAAGAGATTCATCCATAACATCAAAGGATTTGCCAAAGATGAGGAGGTTGAAAAAATATCTACAAGGCTCTGGTTGAGGCAGTGAACAATTTAACTCGGGTGTGCATGAGAATGACACTGAGGAGCTTCTACAGGTGGTTCCTGAGGAACTGAGAAACAGAGTTGTTAGAACTGGAGCTGGAATGCATCGCTGAAAAGGAAGTAAGAGAAAAGGAAACTGTAGAAGAAGAAAAAGAGAAAGAACCCCCAAGGTTAAAAGGAAAATTAATAGTAAAGGGTTTAGCAGAAGTTTTGAAGACCTCAATGAGTTCTTAAAAGGTTTGTAAACATGGACCCCCAACACCAAGTGGTTTTCATTAATAGAGAAGAAGGTTCATGGTGTATTATTTGCTTGTACAAGCAAATCTATGACGAAAAAAAGAAATAAACTGAGCAAAAGTCACTACAGACATATTTCTGAAAAGAGTGACACCTCCTCAAGAAGAGCCTCAGGCAGGTCCTTGGGGAGGTAATCCAGAAGAAGCCATTGTTATCCTTGGACATGACCGCTCCATGCACATCACTGCCCCTGGAAATCTTCCAGTGGGATGAGGTGTGGTGGCAGAAAACAGCAACATTGATAGTCCTGACCCCGTGCAAGCCCAGGCTGTTGTGTTTGTGTTTTAGTTTTTAACAATAACAACAAAAAAAAGTTTAAAAGTAAAGAAATATAATTTAAAAAGGAAAAAATCTTATAAAATAAAGATATAAAGAGAATTTTTATACAGCTGTACAATGTGTTTGCATTTTAAGCCAAAAAGTTATAATTGCAAAGTTTATAAAGTTAAAGTTTGCAGGAAGCTGAGGTTAATTTATTTTTGAAGAAAAATTTTTTACAAACTTCATGTAGCCTAAGTGCACAGTGTTTATGAAGTCTACAGTCGTGGACAGTGATATCCTAGGCTTTCATACTCACTCACCACTCCCTCACCCACTCACCCAGAGCAGCTTCCAGTCCTGCAAGCCCATGCATGGTAAGTACCCTATATAAGTGTACTCTTTTCATCTTTTATATACTATTTTTACTGGGCTGTCTCTATTTTTAGATATGTTTATACCTAAATACTATTTAGATATAACACAAATACCATTGTGTTATAATTATTTACACTATTCAGTGCAGCAACATGATGCAAGTCTATATCCTAGGAGCCTTAGGCTATACCATATAATCTAAATCTGTAGGAAGCTATAACACAAGGTTTATGTAAGTGCACTCCATGATGTATGCATACCACCTAACAATGTATTTCTCAGACTGTATTATTACTGCTAAATGATGCACAACTCTGCCACTAAGCAGGGGGTTGTACACACAAAGTGTTGCCCTTTGCAGAGATTCCCAGCCCCCATCTTTGCATAATACAGTATTATTAAAAAGTCGCTTTCCAAACTAAAGTGAATGAGAGGTGAATTATTCAAATATTGATAGTGATAGCAAAGTTCCCAGTAAGTTACTTTATTAAGTTAAACATACTTTAAGCATACTTAGCATTTTAAATTGATAAATGGTTTTATTTAGAAAATATTTGATTATTATAATATCTCACTAACCCTTCAAATGATTGGCTTTCAAATGTTGTTGTTCTTCTTTTCACTATTTCCTGTTGCTCCACACTGTCAAAACCTGAATAATGCCTCTACGTTTTCTGCATAGCACATCACTAATGTGTTTATCATCCAGGTACAGATGTATTTAGGCATATTACTTTGTCTCAGAAAGCTTTTTTTAAATGCTAATTTATTTATTTCAGGATAATTTATAAATTAATGGTAAACTTGTCATTGTACAAAGATATGTAGTGAGAAATAAATTATTGCCAATTTATGATAATTTCCTAAGTATGCTGAGTGTATTAAATTACTTATAAATTAGTTTAGCAGTTTAGCCTTAATCTAGCAAGAAGACTCTTATATGTTCTTTCAATATGAACAAAATACACACAAAAAAATACTTTATTTAAAATAAGGACTTTCTTGTGGTTTACTGATTCTATTTTTGGAGTTCTTTGTGTGTGTGTATGCATGTGACTTATAACAAACTAATTTTTTATGATTTATTACAAACATTTAGTAAATGCTGACAGCATTGTGCATTTACTTATCTTTTAGTGACTCAACAGCTGCCATTAGTGGGAGAAGTGACTACCAAATAAATATAGTAAAACTAAGGTACCAAGAAAAAATGCATGTAAGAGGCAGCAATCATTTGCTCCTTGCCCCCACTCCGCAGGTGCTATTGGATGTTCCACATCCTGGGACACAGGGTCTTCAACCACAGCCTGGGCAGTGATCTCCATTCATCCACCCACTCTCCTCCCCTGGGTTCCAGATGGCTGGATTCATGTTTACACCTCGCACTGGGGCAACCAGATTCTCTCATGAGAATTTTGGGTCAGAAGTTAAAAGGTATAGTGTTGAATGCAGAATAAAGAAAAATATTATATGATCATTGAGTAGATATAGAAAAAAATTCATTGGACAAAATTTCATTCCTGATGAAAACTTTTAGTAAACCAGGAATTCAAGGAAATTTTCTCATTCTGATGAAAAAGCATCAACAATAAACCTTAGAGTAAACTTTATGCTTACTGGTGAAACACTGGAAACAATAAGATGAGAACAAGGCAGGAATACACACGCTCCTTACTTCTATTCTCCCTTGTCTGGCATCCTATGTAGGCAACTATGAAGGTGAGGTGGAGGGAAGGGAGCCAAAAGAAGTAAATGAATTGAAAACAAAAGAGTGAAAGTTATGCCAGAGGTACAGAAGGACTTATATTACATTTGAGTGTTCTACTTCCTAAGCTGGTTGGTGTGTACACACAATTAGGGTTTTTTGTTATAGTTTATCATGTTGATATAACATTATAAACTCTCAAATTCATGCATATTTTTGAAGTATTGTCTAGACTCCAAGAGAAACAACACAACAGAGCACGTGATTTAGATAAAGATAAGGGAATAACCTTAGCTTATATAAACCAATTTTTTTTAAGGCAGGTGTTAATTGAGTCTCGTTAAAATAACTACATGCAAAAGTATGGCATCATACAGAATGTGAGGTTTCATTCCTCCTGTAGTATTCTCAGGCCTTAGAATAGCTGGAAGAGCTCAACTTCCCTTCTGGTCAGTGAATTCCTAAATGAAAGGTTTAATTCTAAAGCTCTACATTTTATGTCTCTCTGCTACTCAATGATTTTAGAAGAGGCCATTGTGAAAAGGCTTGGAGAGTTGGAAATACCCAGGGAATACTGTTGAAAGGAACTGGAGTCCCCATCAGTATATCATTTAACAGCATGCAAATGATTTAGCAGTGACACCGCCAGGCTTCTCAGGTTCATGATTTCCATTCTCACATCTGAAAATAGATCATAGCTCTGCTAATAGTTCACACTATTTTTCAAAATAGGCCAGCAAGCCTTTAATATCCAGTGTTTTAGAAGGTATTACCACAAATGCTGTTCCTATATACACTTAGGTAAAGTGGGTGTAATTTGAGGGGCACAGAGGAAATTCCCCCAAACAACATGTTCAGTTGTACATAAATTTAGAATTCCTGACTGGCCTTACCAAGGCGTTTAAAAATTTCATTGTCCTGTTTAATTGAAAGGAAAATAAATTAGAGAAATTTAAGTTAAAAGAGAGATGGAGAGTAAGAAACAGAGACAGAGAATATAAGGGAGAGGAAAAGGGAGAGGGAATGTCCAAAGGAATTAGTGAAAGCATGGAGAACAGAGAGCGAGAGAAGACAGAGGGAAGAAAAGAGCAAGGCAAAGAGTGAGAGATTCAGAGACCGAGAGAGTGAGGGAAATGAAGTGAGAGAGGGAAGGAGAATGAGAAAGTGCAAGAGTGCACTAGAAAAAAAGGATAAAAGACAGATAGAGGAAGGAAATGTTAAACATATTTGTGAAGCTCACGCAAAAGATGAAAACCAGGCCTCAGAGAAATTACAAAGTAATTAATACACTCATTCTATCTCCTAGATTTATGAAAGAGACTTTCATCTTTATCTTCTTCAACATACTTGCTTTATTTTCTTTCTCACTTTACAGATTAATGTCCCTTTATTCATCCACTCACAAATGGACATCAAGAAACGCTACCTTTAATTCATGATTTTACTGGGATTTTCCTTTTTCAGTTGTGCACCCCACAGCTAATTAATTCTCTCTCTCTGATTCTCAAATAGAAATTCCCCAAAGAGTTCATCTGATTGGTCACACCTTAGGTGTTCGTCACTGACCTAATTAAGCAAGTAAGGAGGAAGGATCTTATGATATGTTAAGTAATAAGTAGGTCTGGTTTTCTTAGAAGTAGGGTGCGAGGCAAGAAGGTACCTCATAATTCATCTACCACTACCTTTGGTTCAAAGTATTAAGGAGATGCTATCACTGAGTAAAATGTGAATGTTGCCTAGAAAATTGGACACATACACACACAATGATTCAAATGACTGTGAATTTTTTTGCCAACCTGCAGTCCATTCGAATAACCACTAACATGTAAGTTATGATCCAGACCTGAGTGTCATGCTGGAATCCACAAAGGTTTTTTGGTGGTTGGGCAAGAGTCCGGATTTGCATGGTGAGAGGAAGAAGCCATAGGAAGGAGAACTGAGGAGTTCCTGGAGAAGGTAGCAGGAAGGGAGGATGCTGGACTGGAAAACTTACATTGAAGCACAGAGGTCAAGCTTCCTAACTTTTCCAGGAATGATTGCCAATTCAAATAAATGTTTATCTACTATAAGCCCCTGCAGTAGTAAAGGGGGGGGGGACAAGAAATGTAGAATAGGTTGGGGAACTGGCTCAATTTCAACCTTCTCTAAAGCCTCCTCTGGGCCCCTGCTGACCCTTTCTGGATATCTCTGTCACTGACACCCTTCTGTACATTGGAAGGCACCTGGGACTCCAGCCTGGTTTATGATTCTGACATGAAATTGAGCTCCTGTAATAATATGATTAACATGCAGCACAGTAGAAATTACTGGAACCATGCTCTGAAGTCATGCCAAACACATGCTCTGTAGACATGATAATCTTCAATATAGATCACAAATGAGTGTTTTGATTTTGAAGTGAGAACAATAACTCCAGGATTACCACCCAGAGAGCTACATTCACATTGCCAGGGCATAATTAATTTTGATTTATGAAAATAGAGCTCCTTTCAGTCACATCTGAAATTCCAACTTGGTATGAAAGCAACTATAATACGCAGAAATACAATGAAGGGTGCAAATTAAATCCACACAAAGAGGGATTTGGGCCAGATTTCTGGAAGGATATTCGAGCTCAGCTCACGTCACTGCTGTGCAAACATATAGAAGGGGGAGTGCTGATATCCTGACGGAGGAACAGCATGAATCCAGCATTAGGCTGAAAGTCGAAATTACCTTTCAGTATTATTTTTAATCTCATTCAAACCTGGCATGATCCTTGGAGCAATTCAGAAGAGTTTGACGTGTGGTGAGCATTACTGGCCCACATATGGGAGGTAACATCCATCTCCTGTGGTAGGAAGGAACAGAGGTAATTTACCAAATGGTACCCTACTGACCCGAAAGAACAAATGTAGCTTCTATGAAGGTTTCATTTTTTAAGGAATTTTATTTATTGGACCTTATTGTAAGACTGACAGTGTGTGCTGGTTAAGATTGTATTAGAATATTTTTCTATCTTCTGGTCCTTTTATGAAATAGGAAAACTCATATTTAGTTGCAGATTACAAGGTGCTGGGTTAATATTCTAGAACTGGAAATCAGAGGTATGCTCACACATAAAGCTGTGTTTTCATGTTCACTGAGTCAGAACGATACCTATTATGGAATTATGAAAATGCAGACTGCTTGTAGACCCCGATTCACAAAGGAAATTCTTTTTTCCTTTAGGTATTCAGCATATGTTATTTCAAATTCTGAATTTCTCTGTATTGTATATCCTATAGAAAAAAAAAAGCAATTAAATGTGATATATTGAGGGCTTCCTAGCCTGCAGTTTAGGATCAAGTTACTAAAAATTTCTTTTAGATTGTTTCTTTCACTGAAAGAAAAGAGAGATCTTGGGTAAGGACTTAAAGTGAAGCGTTCCCATTCCAGGATATGTGGAAAGAGAGGGTATCACCTTGTAGTACATTGTGTCATTATTATTTCTGTTTAGAAGAATCATTTTCAGGACAATTTTGAGAACACTCAAAATTTCCACCTTCATAAAAAACAAATTGCTTGTCAAGCCCACAAAGTAGAAAACTCAATTGGCTTGTGGGAGTAAGAGGGAGAAATAATTATTGAAACACAATTCCAAGTGCTTTGAGAACTGCGTATCAGATTCTGTCCTGTGGGCCTCTGAAGGACTCAGCCGACAATATGCTGTTGCTGGCCCCTGTGATACTCCCACTGCGTCATTTAGAGCTCTCTCATCATTAAATAACAGACATTTTGTGCAATTGATAAATACAGTCTTCAACATTAACTAAATAATCCTCCCAATAGTCTGGTAAAACAGATGGGGAGAATAAAACAGAGAAGTTGTTAAGGGGCTTAACTCAGTCCACAGAGACAACCCTGTGACTTAGTTAGTATTGGACCTCCCTAGTTTAAGTTTATGACACCTTCTCTTCCATTTTTTACTCATAAATAGCGACCAAGTCTCCAAACCACATCCACCCCAACCCCCACTCCCTCATGCTTGTCTTTAATTCTCTCCACCTAATCAAGAACAGGACACAGTGCTGCTGCAAAGAGAATTATAGCTTTTTTGTGTACATACTTTCTTGTAAATCTACTCATGAACATTAACATGGCTAAACAAATCATAATGCTCATAGTAATGTTAATCATTCCTGGGAGTTTATTTTGTTCCAGACCCTGTGTTGAGCATGCCTCACTTCATTTGTTCCTTTGATATAATAGCTATTTCTATTTTCATTTTTCACAAACCATGGGATTGAAGCTTGCCAGATTAATGCCTTCTCACATTGAACTCATGTAAATAACTAATACCCCATTCTCCCATTCAAGGCTCATCAAACAATCTTTTAATACTTCAATTTTTCATGTAATTTTTTCCATATAGAGCTTGTCTCGCACTTTCAGTTCTCAATATAATTAATACTTTTCATTTTGGTTTATATTTGTATGATTTTTCTTGGCTTGAATTCCACCCTCAGGTCTAATCAATTCTGGGTTAGTGACAAATAACATTTCAGAAACTTCAAAGTTGGGAAATATTTTGACAACTATTTTGACAACTATTTTTAGGTCACAATACCATGTCAGTTTTCGTGGTTAGTGGTTTTTCTCTCAAATACCAGCTAATCTTTGGAAACTTTCTTAAGTTTCAGATGGATGTGAATGCTATTTTTTATCACCCTTTAAAATATCCCTACATTGCTATATTTATTTTTATACCTTATTCATACAATATACTTCATTTTCAAATGGTAAATATCTTAAGACAGAAACTAAATCTTGCTAACTTTGGATTCTTTAGAGTCCAAGTTCAGTGTTTGGTATATAGTAAGTCTTAACATTTGTTGAATTGAATTTTATTTTCTTTAGAAGAGCTCTTTATCAATGAGGTCTTTAACCTTTCCCTGCATTACTTACTCAATATTTCTTTTTACCTTTCCTTTGTTTACTTCTTATTGTTTCAGAGATGTAGAGGTTTCTCCTCTTTTTCCATGTGGACCTACCATTTTTGTCCTTTGGTTTTAATTGATATATATTCTCTCCTTGACAGTAGCCACTCAGAATCTATTTTTCCCTCTCAGCAGCTCCCATGAACTTCTCTTCCTATGCATTTGATTGTAAATTTCATTTTGATCTGTCAAAATTCTTCCCAAAGGGAACAATTTGGAAAAGAAGAGGAAAAAAAAGTAACTTAGAATGGAGAAACACTACCTTAACCAGATGATCAAGGTCAATATCGCCTGTGATAAATCATATTGCTAGCAAGTACATTTGATACACAAGTGATGTGCAAGTGATCAAAATGGCACTTCATCTCTGTGGTCTTCCTCCCAAGAATGCATATTCCCAATCAAACCATGAGAAAAATGCCAGACAAATTCCAATTAGGTGCATTTGAGAAAATTACCTGGCCAGTACTGTCAACACTGTCAGGGTCATTCTTTTAATTTCCAAATGTGTTGGCAGAACTATGCTCCCTCCAGAGGTTCTAGGAAACATTCAGTCCCTTGACTCTTCCTGCTCTGGGTGGTTGTTGGCATTCCTGTACTTACAGATGCCTCACTCCAGTCTCTGCCTCTATGATCCCACTGTTTCTTCCCGTTCTGCCTATAAATCTCTCCTTTGTCTCTCATAAGAACACACCATTGGGTTGTGGGTCCACCCAGATAAACCAGGATAATCTCATCTGAATATACTTAACCTAATCACATATAAAAATCACATTAAAAAAAGTCTATTCACAGGATTCAGAAATTAGGACATGAAAAATTTTTTTGAGGTCTACCATTCAACCTACTGCAAGTCATCAAAAACAAAGAATGTCTGAGAAACTATGACAGCAAAGAAGTTCCTGAGAAGATGTGATGGCTTAGTGTAATACCCTGGATGGGATCCTAGAATAGACAGAGGACAACAGGTAATAACTAAGAAAATCTGAATAAAGAATATTTTTAATTCATAATAATATGTCAATAATCATTTGTTCATTGTAATACATCAACCATGCTATATAACTAATATCATTTATTTAGATAGTAATAGTGGAAATTGATTGTGAAGTCTATGGGATCTAAAACTGTTCAGAAGAATAGTCTCCTTTAAAACAAGTCTACATTTAATCCTTTATAACAGTTCTGTCAAATAAATGATAATGTAAGTCAATCAACAATTTTAGGTTTTCTAGAAATCACAATTTAAAACTAAAAAAAATGCCCCAGCCAGTGTTGCTTGGTTGGAGCATCATTCTGTCACCAAAAGGTTGAAGGTTCAATTCCTGGTCAGGGCATATACTTAGGTTGATGTTTGTGTCTCACATCAAAGCCTCTCTTCTCTCTCTCTCTCTCTCTCTCTCTCTCCCCCCCCTCCTTTCTCTCCAAAAGCAGTAAAAAAATGTCCTTCAGTGAGGATTTAAAAAAATAATAAAAATAAATAAATAGGTTAAATTAACAGTACATTTTATTTTATATGGTCCAATATATCTAAAATATTGTTTTAATAAGTAATTTATGCAAAAATGATTAATAATGCATATTAAAATATTTTGGGTAGTGTGTTTATGAATAATACTAGAAATGCCTGACAGAACTATAGGAACAACACTGTGGCCAGCACAAGTGAAATCTTGACCTACCCGAACAAAGCTGTACTTTTTTGTTTTCCTTGTTGCTTGTTTCTATTATCTACTGTACAACAAACTATCCCCAAAGTTAGTGCCTCTAAATGGTAACAATTTATTACATATCTTAAGTTTCTGAATTGCTCTTGTAGTCATTTTCTGGTTTTGCTTTATGTCTCTCACCCCGATGACGTCAGAGGACCACTGAGGCTGAAACGTCCAAACTGGACTTATCCCAAGCCTGGCTCCTTGGGCAGGAAGGCTGGCAGGCTGGGAGGAGTGGGAGGCTAGGATGGCTAGGCCTCTCCCTTCTTCCCTGTCATCACAGGGCCTCTCTCCCACACATGCCCTCTCCATGTGGTGTCTTCATGTGGCCTCTTCACATGGTTTCTCCAGCAGGGTAGCCAGATTTGATGCATGGTGTTCAGGACTCCCCAAAAGCTCAGAAGCTGAAATTTCCACACTGTCTTAAGGATCAGATCTGAGACTTGCATCTTGTCACTTCTGTACTGTTTGAATGTCGCTGTTGTTTAAAGTGAGTCACGAGCCAGCACAGATCCAAGGTGGGGAGGAGAAATACACACAGGCATAGATACCAGGAGACACAGAGCTTAGTGTTCTTGAGTATTGGTTAAGTTTTCAGCAAGTATTTATTCCACAGAGATTGTCACTGTTAATTCTCACAACTGTGTACCATCGTTTCAAAAAGGAACAGAGACATAGAGAGGTAGAACACATGTTCAAGCGTAGGTGTCTCAGGAAGGGAGGAGCCTGACGTTGAAACCCGGACAGCTGCTCTGGTTCCTGAGTTCTGTTAATTATTTAAAATATTAAATTTGTTGATGTAACCCACTTTCAAGGAAGAGAAAGAGAAACAGGCCTACTGACCAATATCTTAAACCCCTGACGTTATGTTTGTTATGCTTAAAGCTGCCATTAATTGAAACTCCTTACAGTCAGCATTAATTACATCTACTGTGAAAAGATCTCTTTTTCTCTCTCTTTCTAAATCTTGTTCCATTCTCTCTTGCTCTTAGTATTTTTTTTCTATGGATAAATTGTGATGGTTTTGTGGAAATTTCTGCCAGTTTTAGACAACCTTTTCACTTGGAAGTAGCAGTAAGACACATTTTGTCTGATCCCCACTATTCAGAGCTCTTTGTGCTGACCTTAAACTCTTCTCTTTCATAATCACTGAAGACTCATCAGTGCCATTAGTAGTTCCATGTAATATGATATGTTTGTGTTCCATTTTTTGTAGACAAAGAAATCAACTCTGACAAAGTAATGACCTCAACATAATTGTCGTTAACAAAAAGGTTGCAGTGTTCTCACCAGAATCATAGAGCTGGAAGTCATTCCTCTTTGTGACTCTACATCTTCCTTTGCTCTGAACTCTTTAAACAAAACAAATAATCATGCCTTATTAAGCACCTGCTCAACGAAGCTGGGAAATCAGACTGTGGCGACATTAAATCCTGACCTTTGACTTCTCCTGTCGGATGTCAGAATGATTATTTCTACCGGATCTTGGTTTGACATTAGGGAGCAATTGGCTAATCCTCAGATTCTCCAAACTTGCTCTCTGGTCTCTTGTTCTGTGTCTTAGATTTATTATGATTTATTCACCATGTGAGGTAAGAGGATCTCCTTTTATCTTAAAAGGACAATGTCTATATGACTTTCAGTCCAAGTTCTCAAGGGAACTTGCGGAAAAATTAGAAAACTTAGAAATAGACTGTTACCTCTTTTCCCTTGTCCTCTCTTCCTGATGTAAACTTGGGACAAGTAAATAAGCGAAGAGATAGGTGAGAAGAAAAGACACTGGCCTAGTTAGTTGGGACTTCTCATGTGAGGAGAACTGTGAGTAGCTTTTCCCAACACTGAGCCTAACATGTCTGTTTTGAAATGTAATCACTGGGCCTGCAGTATTTTAAAAGCATAGTTGGAGTCAGCGTTGCCTTTAGGGTGCAAATATGAGTCCAGAACTGGGAACAACATCAGCCACATTATACACAAGGTAAAGTGTGAGGAACAGCATTTTAGAAGACCAGATGGAAGAGAGAAATTTTGGGTAAAAGATGTACTGAAACAGAAAATGTAAGAAAAGTGAAGCATATTAATCGAACATCTATTATGTGTCAAGTACTCCACTTGGCATAACATAAACAGAAGGGAAAACTGAACAGTAGGAGCAACAGCCCATGAAGAGGAGCTGGAATGCAGAGGGTAAAATGGAAAAGACAGAGCAGCTTTAAAATTATCAATTAATTTAGGGTTTACTTAAAAAATTAGAACACTTATTTCACAAAATCCCAATATGGGGCACCACAGATCTCTATATCCAGCTATGAAAATTTAAGGAGGGACAGGCAGCTTTTTTCCTCCTCCCAGGCTATTGACTAAGTTCCCTGACTCACTGTCAGTTACAATTCACTCCTTACAATTTACTCATTCCCTTTTTTTTGCTGAAGTTGTCTACAGTGTTTCTCTTGTTTGTTTCTTGAGTTGATACTGGTTCACCATCACAATTTTAGAAATGTTGTGCTGTTATTTGTCGGTGTGTCTTAATTTTGTTTCAGGAAATATGATCCCTTTAAGTGTTTCAGACAAAAACTGCTGAGTCCAGTTTCAGTAACTGGTGAAACTGCTTGTAGGGTGTCCAGCCCACGGCCCATGGGCCACATGCAGCCCAGGATGGCTCTGAATTTGGCCCAACACAAAATCACAAATTCACTTAAAACCTTTTCTTGGCTTATCAGTTCTTGTTAATTTTTGTATATTTAATGTGTGACCCCAGACAACTCTTCTTGTTCTTCCAGTGGCTGGACGTCCCAGGAAGGGGAAGGAGGAAAAGATAGAGGATAGAAATAGAAGGCTTTAATGAAGAGAGCAGGGCTTTATCATGGCATAGAATGAGAAATTAGCTAGAAAATAAGGTTTCATAAGGAGAACAAGAGAAAAGGTAACAACGGTGATGGTCAGAGAGGTAGCTATGAAATCACTACTGGCTTTTTGTTTTGTGTTGTTTGGTACTGATTTTGTTTTATTCTTTTTTTTGTCACCACCTACAAAGATTTAATCTGAAAAATCAAATAAAAATGCTTTAATTGTATTCAGAGATTATAGAAGTTGAAAAAAATTCAAAGCAAAAATTGATAGCAGAATGGTTAGATTTCCAGAAAAAAAAAGTTGAAAAAGTTGGGCCTCACACAAGGAACTAAGAAGTAAGGGAGAAATTCAAGAAAAACTATTGAAAATGTTTAAACCTAGTGGATTTTTGCAATGACTCCAGCAGAAGAATTGATGGCTTTCAACTGATCAAAGTGACTGAGCAGTAAGAAATTTACCAGAGCCCTGGCTGGTGTGGCTCAGTGGAATCAGTGCTGGACTGCTAACCAAAGGGTCTCCAGTTCGATTCCCAGTCAGGGCACATGCCTGGGTTGCAGGCCTTGTCCCCAGTTTGGGTGCTCAAGAGGCAACCACACACTGATGTTTTTCTCCCTCTCCTTCTCCCTCCCTTCCTCTCTCTAAAAACAAACAAATAGAAACTTTAAAAAAAATTTTACCAGAGATACTTAATATACAAATAGAATTGACCTGAGCTACACATATCACCTACACACTTATCTTTTCTTAGTACTAAATTTTTGTCTTATCCAATACACACACACAATGCACATTTATTCACATATATGCACTCACAGTGACTTAATAATAATTATTATTGTTATATCTCAATTTAATAATGAAGACATCTGGAACAAGGTGTTTTATTGATTTAAAGATGCCAGGAGTTCTGAAAAAGATTTGTATGACAATAAGAGAGAGAACAAAATTAAGAGGGTATTGCAAAAGATATTGTGATACAGAGAAATGTGGGATGCATGCGGGGCTCTTTGCTGTTACTCATGCCACAGGGACTTGGTAAATTCTGGTTGACTAGATAAGTGAGTTGTTCAAGGCCAGTGCTTCCACACCTTTTTCATGTCACAGCAAACTTAGAAAATATATGTAAATAAAGGTAAACAGATGTGGTTTTTTGAAGCTGGAGAAGATTGACTCCGAAGGTTGCAGCCTACCCCAGATCTTACAGAATGCCCAAAGGACAAGCACTTGGGTTTCTGGACACCTGCATGTGTCTTGGTTCACTGCATGGGAAGCACTAGTGCAATCTATGAGAACTTCACTTGAATTATACTTTTATTTAGGTGTGATATTAGCCCCTTCTGATTTTTATGTCTTCTTGACAGGTTTTTTTTTTGGCAGGAAGCGGGGTGGGGGTTGGCAGTAAAAATGCTTCCTGTACGTGGATTCCCACTTGGCAAGATCTATGGTGTGGCACTAGACATGGTGGGCTGTATTCAAACTTTGTTCACCCATCCGCTGGGTGTTCTTATATAGTATATTTACTCTACATCCTACTGTTTTTTTCTTTCATTCAACTAATTTTATGCAACCTCCAATCTAGTAATAACTGACTACTTTATATTTTAAAATTTATCGATTTTGCTTATCTTCATGAAATCTTCACTTGGGTCAAATTTCTCTTTACTTAATTGCTCAAGTTTTAGAGTTTGCCACGGCTGATACCTCAGTTGATTAGAGCACCATCCCAATATGCCAAGGCTGTGGGTTCAATCTCCCTCCAGGGCACATACAAGAATCAGCCAATGAATGCATAAATAAGTGGAATAACGAATCAATGTTTCTCTCTCCCTTACTTCCTCTCTCTCTAAAATCAGTGAATAGAAAAGTTAAAACAGTTTTAGAGCTCTATATTCTCTTGAATCTATTTGAAAAGAAAAAATAGAAATCTAAAATTTTATCTTCCTCATTATCTTTTGTATTGTTGGTTTTGTTGATTGAATTTATGCTGAATCACATCTTCTAACGATTCAAGCTGATGTCAAAACCCACCAGCCACTATTTCCAAGAACACACCTGTTAGGTCTATTTGCCTTGCTGTTGACACATGTTATCTGGAGAAGTTTTGGAGAGGAGCTTATTATCGTATTTGGGACTCAGACTATGTGATTCTGAGAAGAGGTGGAGAAAGTGGAAACCCATTTTGGAAACAGTGCTGTCAGGAGCAGGGAGAGTTCAGTGACTGATTGTCTTAGTCATTTTTATCTAGAAGGTGAGAGGATTAAAGCCAAGCTAATGCCATTGATAAAGAATCAGTTGTTTCTCCTGTTAATCAGCAGAGAGGCTGTTATTTTTGTAGTTGCAGAGTATCCTCTTTTCTGGCATGTTTTTGACATAATCATGGAGTAGCTTTGTCTGGTCCCCAGGGTCACCGGGTGGCCAGGCCTGGGCATTACTTATATTCTGCAAGCATTGTTTATGTTCAGTTGGAAACATTAAGCCTAGCTACCAGGCCTCCAAATTTTTCAATGCAGAATCCTTTCATGCATGTGGTTATTGATCTCTGTTTGCTCACTCTTCTCCCTAGAGGTCTTTTTACTACAGGTTATTTATTTATAATGAAGCAGAACATGAGGTAGATCCTGTCAGATAGGGAATGTCCCTTCCTGCAATCTTCAAATCTACAAAAAGAGAGAAATAAAGTGGAGCTTCTGTAAATGTACTTTGCAGTATCAAATATTTCAGTCTGAGAATAAAAAGAGCCACAGTCAGAAAAAGTCAGAGCATGAAGTTTTGCTCCTGTGACACTATCTTGTGGCATACACGAAAGTTGTGGGTGTCTGCATTCTGCCTGGCTTGGCTACACCATCCAAGGGATAGTTCCCAGACATCTCATTTTGGGATTGATGATCCCACCTACTTTAACATCCCCCTTATGGTTTCCATTGTGTGTAAAGGATATTACTGGGCTTTTGTCAGAATTACCTCCAAAATGCAATATTATACAAAAATCTCAAGTGTTTTTTTCATGTTATTCTTTCAACTTATCCGCCCATCTGTGTAGATATAACAAAGACTGAAATTTCTGGGAGGTCTTCTATTACTTCTATTACTATATTCTTCTTTAGTTTTCTGTACTGGTATAGCTTTTTCTTATTTTTATATCCTGTTGTTCATTTTGATGAGAACTGGCAGGAAAAGAAGGGCAGTTGGTTTGGGAGATAATCATTTCACTCCTTATCAGGAGAAATGTATATGATTTATAAAGACTGACAAAGAAAAGATCCTTTCCATAAAGGATATTTCTTTTTTACATGCAAATGGTTGTAAACTCTGCAAAATTTCATCAACCCAAAATTGTCAGATAAAAATTTTCCCTCTAAATGGTAAGGAAACAGATGATATAGTAGACTTCAAGATGTTCTTGATTATTAACTACCACACCTAAAACAAAAACAAACTCAGCAAACAACTAGAACAGGAACAGAACCACAGAAATGGAGATCCTATGGAGGGTTAGCAACAGAGGAGTGGGAGGAAGAGAGAGGGGGAAAAGGTACAGAGAATAAGTAGCATAAATGGTAGGTAGAAAATAGACAGGGGGAAGGTTAAGAATAGTATGAGAAATGTAGAAGCTAAAGAACTTATAAGTATGACACATGGACATGAACTCAACAGGGGGGATGTGGGTGGGAGGGGCATGCAGGGAGGAGGGGAATGAAGGGGGAAAATGAGACAACTGTAATAGCATAAGCAATAAAATATATATTTTTTTAAAAAGATGTTCTTGGTACACTCAGGTAAAGAAAGCCACTGGTGTCCTGCCTCATAGCCCAGCATTTCCAACAAAGGCATATCTGAGGGATGACCACTTAGCCAACATACAAACTTACTGACTTGATTTTAGGAAGGATTTAGTCAACACAAATTAACGTTATACTTCCAAATGCCTTCTTCCTCTCAGCCAGAAAATCCTAATCAGTGATCCTTGACCCCAATGCTTGTGGAGTAAAAGGAAGGAAAACTTTTTGATGTGGTGCTCAGAAAAATACAGTTTAGAAGTAAAATAAGAAGTATACACTTTCTGCATTTATCAGTGTCTGATAAAAGCAAAATACCCTAAAATCTTTATTTCTGCCATTGCTCACTAATTTAGATGAGATTAATAAAGATTGATTTTTTTAACTGGTATGTTATTTCATTGCTTTCAGAGATATAATCATGGGAAATGATTCTTTCAAAAATGGGAAAGAATTTGGAAGTCATCCAGTTTTATGTCTAAAACTAATGTAAAAAAATGTAATCCAAGATCCATTAACCTTGTTAAACATACTGTCCTCCATAAAGGTAAATTATATTATTAATTTATATAGTACTTCATTTATAAATATATACTGTGAATTTGCAAGATGGGATATAAAAAACAGTATAACCCAAACTTATGTGATCAACCAACCCTCTTTCAATGCCAATCTGTTAAAATTTTCTAGAAAAATATTTCAAAAAACACTATTTGGGAGCATATCTATCCCAACTTTATTTTTGTGAAAATAGCCTGGCGGAGGTAATCTAAGTGATATTTCCATAATCTGTTAGCATCAATTCTCTGTATCCGAGACTCTGATTTCCAGGCTTTTCTTTAAGAAAAAGAAAAGCCTGTAAATCAGACACTTCAAATCACACACTTCAAATATGTGTGCATACCACCACCAGATAGTTACTGTTCAACACACTTACCTGTACACAATTGTATTACCTCTCCATTATTTTAGGACATACTAAAAAGCTGTTTTGTTGTCTAATGAATTCATAATCAAGTAAATAACCCTGACCTGCCCAAACTGCTTTGTTTCATTATTTTTATATTTGACTATCTTGCCAAATACATATGGATCCTTTTAGTACAGATCACATGACATGAGACTGATAAGAATCAACATAAAATGGATGATTTTGTTTAAATATTTGATTATAGCCAGCAAAATATAGTCAAGTAGCTGAAGTTGGCCTATAATGTTCCCCTTCATTGCCACAACTGCAAATTTCATCTGAAACTGTTTACGTGTCTATTGCATACTCAGAATAAAGCAGTGATTGAAGTCCCTTTTACAAATAAGCACTTTTGCTATTAATCATATTACACATTTTAATAATATACAAAACATATTAGTTTCTTGGAGGAAAGTATTAGTAGCAAAGCTATTTTGGGAGCACTTAGCTCAGTAAACAAAACTAGGGTGGAATTGTAACTGTTAAGGATTGAATGAAGAGTGAATATACTAGTGCTTTCATGCAAATGTCTTTTGGAATGTTCCTTTGGAGTGCTTTTAAACTACGCAGTAAACAAATAGTAAGTACAATTTTACCAAACTGGAGATAACTTAGTAAAACATATCTAAAATCTAATTATATTACCATTAGTAAGAACTGTTATTTTTAAATCAAGATAAAATTTGAATTAATTTAACCATCTCACACAACAAGTACATTGTTACATTTTCACAAAGAATGCATTCATAACTATTTGTTATTTTAAAAAGAATTTTTGATTCCAGCATCACAACCATTCCAGAAAAAAGTTATCACATTATAAGGAAGGGTTAGCTATACATGAAAGGAACTTATTTATTTTTCTTACTTGTGATTCAGATGCATAGGTTTCTAGGTCCTCGATAAACTGGACAACATGTGGTATAAGAAATAGAACCTTTCTCCTTCTGTGTTTCCCCAAGTGTATTACTCTTCAGCACGCTTCTCATCTATATAATGTGAAGATCTTTCTTTCTTTAATTCTTTCCCTGTCTCACCTAAGTTCAACTTAGAAATCACTATAGCCATTATATCTCCCCTTACTCTATAATCAGACTTTGATTATTCAGCCATATGAAGAATCCAGCAATAAGATACTACCAGACACCTATTAGAATGGCCAAAATCCTGAACACTGACAATAACAAATGTTCATAAGAATGAGGAGCAACAGGAATTCTCATCTATGGCTGGTGGGAATGCAAAATGGTACAGCCACTTTGGAAGAGAGTTTGTCAGTTTTTTCCAAAACTAAACATACTTTTATGATATGATCCAGCAATAATCATGCCCCTTGGTATTTATGCAAAAGAGTTGGGGACTTATGTTGACACAAAAACCTGCACACTGGTGTTCATAGCAGCTGTATTCATAATTGCCAAAAATTGGAACAACCAAGATGTCTTTTAGTAGGTCAATGAATAAATAAGTTGTGATGCCTACAGACTGTGGAATAATATTTACCAATAAAAAGAAATGAGCTATCATCAACACATGAAAAGACATGGGAAAATCTTACGTGCATATTACTAAGTGAAATAAGCCAATCTGAGAAGGCTGCTTACTGTGTGATTCCAACTATATGACTTTATGGAAAAAGCAAAAACTATGGACATAAAAAAATCAGTGATTGCCAGTATTAGGGGATAATGGGGAGAAAAAGAGAATAAGTGGAGCACAGAGGATTTTTTAGGGCAGTGAAAATATTCTTTATAACACAAGGATGGATATGTGTCGTTATACATTTGTTCAAACCCATAGAGTGCACAACCCCACCGTGAACCCTAAGGAAACTGTGTACTTGGGGCAATTATGAAGCCTCTATGTAGGGTCATCCTTGGTGAAAAATGGACCATTTTAATGGGTGATATTGATAATGAGGAAGGTTATGCATGCATAGGGATAGTAGATATATCGGAAATCTATGCACCATCCTCTATACTTTATTATAAATCTAAAACTGCTCTTAAGAAGTATTAATTTTAAAGAGTCTACATCAGAAGTGCCAATTGCTGTGAATTTCCAGCCTGACTTTATACATATTTATAAAAACAACTTGAAGTATGAACTATTTTGAGGAAAAGGGCAATATCAGATTCATCCTTGTGTCCTCAAGTACCAAACAATACTGTCCAAGTAATTAAAGTTTGACAATTACAGTTTTAATTTAAAAAGGTGAACACTAAATAAAGTTAACTGCCTTAAATTACAAAATATGTTATGCTTCAAGTTATAGGGGTTTGTAAACAGGATGACCAACCGTCCTGGTATGTCCAAGATTAAGGGGTTTTCTAGGAGGTGGGACTTTTGGTGCTAAAACCAGGACCACCCTAGGCAGACAAGGATTTGTCAACAAATTTGTACACAGGAAATGGGAGACAGGGAAGGGAAGCTAGAAAAACCCTTACTCTAGATCCAAAGGAAGGTAAGGTGTGCTTCTGTAGCCTCCCTTGTAAACTTTCTGTCCTTGATCAAGTCTTTTAAAGCTCTCCTTGCCCAGGGATTCTTGACTCAAGCTACTTCCTATCGCTCTACTTTTCTTCTTCCACTTTCCCTAGGCCACCTTCCTAAGGACACAGAAATCAGGGCGGCAGTGCCCTAACCAGCTCAATCCTCAAATAATCCTTTACTTCGTTCTTTATTTTTCTTTACCTTGTTTTATTAGGGACTTAATGTTCTTTTTTTGTAATATTTTTATTGTTCAGTTACAGTTGTCCCACCTTTTCCCTTATTGCTCTCCCCTCCCCCATCCCCCACCCACTCCCAGTGTCAATCCCACCCATTGTCCACACTCATCAGCTTCTATTCATGTTTCTTGGCTTGCCCCTTCCTTTTCTTGCCCCCATTATCTTCCTCCCCCCTTTCCTCTGGTCACTGTCACTTTGTTCTTTATTTCCATGTCCTTGGTTCTATTTTGTTCATTTGTTTGTTTTGTTGGTTAGGTTCCACTTATAGGTGAGATCATGTGGTATTTGTCTTTTACCACCTGGTTTATTTCACTTAGCATAATACTCTCCTTTCTATTTATTGAAAATCACCTAATTTATTCTATTTTTTAGAAATTATATTCATACTACAATAAATAATGTGACCATATATTCTAATTAATGCATATGTGTATTTTTGCATATTATTCATTGGGCAAATATTTATTTGTTACTCTGTGTCAAGAATTATTCAAACCCCAGCCCCCAAACACAGATCATATGAAAAGACATAGTATCAACCTTCAAGGAAACTACATATGGTCACTCTAACAAATAAATATATAGTTGATTCTGGTTTGGGGCTGTGGTAATGTTTTATAAGGTCACAGCAAATACTGGACCAATGCTCTTAGGGGCAACATATGATTAAGTTCCTGTGAGTCTCTAGTAACATTTTTATCAACCAATTAACATATAATTTTCCTTATGTGTGTTTCTGTTTAAAGACACCCTATTCAAATACACTGATTCATTAACATTGCATTCCAGGCCAATAGCACTATAACTCATCCCTGTACAAAGCTCATCTACATGTTTGCAAATGACTGCAAAAGCACTGTGAGTATTGATTTTACGGTTACAAATCAATTTCACTGAGAAGGCAAATTATCATACACAATCCTCAAGTAATAAGGATCAACTAAAATTCAATAAATAGGGATATATGGGGAGAAGAGGGACCCTAAAACTGATGACCAGAAACAGAACAAGATTTATCCAGGTAGTGCTATTTAATCTGAGGCGCTAAAGATGTGTGTTTGCCAAGTAGACCCAGAAAATGGAAAGTCTAGATGGAAGGCACACCATATGTGGACACACAGAAGGGAAACCACATACATTGTTTGAGCATAAATGATGGGGCTTGGGACCAGTGGACTATGAAGTGCAATGGTGGGAAAAAGCCAACTCAGAAGGGTTTTCTTAGACATGGAAGTTTGAGGCCCATGAATAATAAAGAAATATTGGGAAATTATTAGGAAAAGCAGTGAAGTTATCAGATTTCCCCTTTAGAGAAATTTCACTGGCATCACTATAAAGGATGGATTGGAGAGACATGAGGCAAACGTCAATGAACCCAGAAAGCAAGTGGTAACAATTTGGTAATCATTCAGGAGACAAATGGAGGTGCCTGTATTAAGGCAAAAATAATTGATAGAACAAGAAGGTAGACATGAAAAGTGTTTGGGTTCTCTTTTAAGTTAATAAACAAGAGTTAACTAAAACAAATTAATGATAGTTGATATCAGATTTGGGACCAGACTATGGAGAGAGAAATTTTTGGGTGTTGCCATCCACCAAAATAAAAAATTTGAGGTCATCTGTTCAGATCTGGTTATTTTACTTTCAGATGACTGGTAAATCCAGAAAGTGATACCTTGTAGGAGACCATTCTGCGTGGCGTGGGCCCAGCTCCCACTCGGAGATGCACAGGACCCACACCCACAGATAGGTTCTCTCGTAGGGAATCAGGCCTGCATTGTACCAAGGCTGCTATGAGACTTGCTTTTGCTGAAACTCCCTCACCCCTGAACTGAGACAGCAAGTGCTTACAGTAACTTCCTAAAATCCATGCTAAACTTTCCACGGATGAGTGTAACTTGTTCAATCACTTTTCCCTTTGCATTTGCAAATACCCTTCTTATGTGATGTGATTAGTGGCATTGTCTCCTTTGTTTTTCTGTAAAAGGTAACCACCTAAAGCGAACCTTTGCACAGTAAATGAGGACCATCACGTAATGTGCTCAGAAAAGAAATAAAGGCCGGTCACAGCGAGGGTCACGGCTTTTTCTCCGCTTGAGAGAAAAGCCATGTTGTTCCTTTTCCTCCACAGGACTAGGTAGTCTGTGTGAATTTCTCTCATATATCATCCACAATGTGGCAGACCCCACAAGCCGGGGTCTGTATCAATAGCTAATAGAAATTTTAGCATAAGAGTCTGGAGTTTAGGAGAACAATGTTATTGCAAGATGCTTATTTATAAATCTTTGAAATAGAAATGGCAGGCTGAGCTAAAGGCACGAAATAAGTTATCTACGTCAAATAACAGCCACAGCTAAAGCTTACATTGCACATACCAATATTATGACATTGTTATTATCCTCAATTTACAGGTGAGCCACAGAAAGGATGAATTACTTTCTCAAAGTCAAATAACCTCAAATAGTAGAGCCTGGATTTCAACCAAAGGAATATTGTTACAGATAATTTAGAATCTTCCCTGGAATGTGTCAAAATTTAAGAACTAGACAAGAGGATGAGAATCTGCAAAATAAGAGTTTATTTACTGGCCATAACGCCACCTTACTTCATATCATTGTCTCCATCTCACTGTCTAAATCCCAAACTCTGATGTTTATATTACTTCCAAATTAGTCTAAGAATTTCAGTGCCATCTTTTTGAGCCTTTTACTTTGCCTTCTTTCAGGCCTTCCACTTCTCATCCAGGTTTTATTCTCTACTAGTTTTCTAGCTGCAATCTCTACTACTATTTGGTTTACCAGTTCCACCTTCCCTCTTCTCTTGTCCCCACCCTCTTGCTCTGTTCACTAGTCTTCACTTCACTTCTCTTAATTCTTGGAGTATCAAAGTCTCCTAATAGCTGTTAGAT
Organism: Tonatia bakeri; assembly: GCA_004024845.1. Classification (NCBI taxonomy): domain Eukaryota; kingdom Metazoa; phylum Chordata; class Mammalia; order Chiroptera; family Phyllostomidae; genus Tonatia; species Tonatia bakeri. The sequence continues at coordinate 413,679 of PVIA01000382.1, forward strand.
GTGGGCATATTGTGAGTGTGTGAGATAGTTGATAAATACATATAGATATAATTATAATAAACAAATAAATATGGACTTGACATCTACCAATCAGTGCATATGTTCATGTCTACCAAGAATGGATAGATATTAAGCCAAATGAGTAGGTGGTTGAACATTTGGGACTGGTCAAACTGCGGAGTCATAGCTAGGAAGGATGTGGGAGATGGTTTCAGGAAAGGCAAGAGAAAAACCTCTGTAGACCTCCAAGCGTACTAAGGCATTCACAGAAAAACATTGACTTTTCCAAGTACCTTTTGCTTCTCTTTCCCTGCTGGACTTATTTCCTACCTCACATATCTTCAAAGCAGATAAAGACAGAAAGACGAGTAAAAACTACACACATACACAAACACTTGCCCTCATAAACCTGAGGTGTTTAGATTCTGTATCTAAAGAGACAATTGTTCTAATGAAATATATCTGATGCTATTGTTTTAGGGATGTCTCCACTCTCCACTTCAACAAGCACATGGCATCTCCCACAAAGAGGTGTGAGAGGGAGAGATACAGTTTAATAAACCATCTATTTTGCTTCACTCTCTCTTATAATACTTGACAATTACATAGTACATATTAATTCACAGTATGTTCACATAATGCATCATTTTTTAAAAAAATTTACAGGATACAGTCTGAAATAAAGAATAAAGTATTGGTGGAAACGTGCCAGATTTTCCCCCACTAGTAACCTATGATTCATTCCCTTATTCTTGTTTATTCTATTTTTCTCCTAGTAAGTTAAAGTCTTAGGATGAGGTATTCTTTTCTAGCTCATTGTTTTTATAAATAACCATTATAGCAATTGCCTGCAAATTACGTGGGAATCCACTCTTCCGTGTGCAATCGTTTAGGTGGAATCAGTTCTGCACTTTGGTCAGACGAGAATGCACGGATACTATTCTAGGGGAAGCACAGCCTGCTCCTGTCGCTGGTGTTACCTGACATGTATCTTGATCACGGACCTGGCTCCCTGGAGAAAAGGGGATCTTTGCCAAAAGAAAAACAGGATTAGGTCTTCTCAGCCTCCAGTAGATGTTTTCTGTCTAATATGCCCCCTAAAATGGGGCCATAATTCACTTAAAATCTTCAGACACTATTTCTTTTTACCTCTAAGTAGAAAAGCAATCACTTTGACCAGCAGCCCATCTCAGACTTAACAGAGAGCCTCAATTTGATATTTATTTGATCCTCATTCTGGAAACCACAATTGATCTTGCTGAAAAGCTAATGTCAAAACACAAAAGTAACTAAAAGTTATTAAAGGGAAGGCTTTGCTTTCACAAATGTGAATGAATAACTAGAATGCTATTCACTGCATTTATGAAAATCAGCATTTTAACTGGTGCCACAACTGCCACCCAGTGAATTCAGTGCCAGATCATTTTATTAGATAGTATTCAAATGTTTACTTTATTAGCTTGTTAAAATAATTTAATGCAGATTGCATTAACTATTGGCTTGTATAATGATTAGCTATTAATAAATAGAATCAAAAATTAAATCTCCATGTAGCAGGAATGAAATTACTTATTATAGGTATTTGCAACATGCAAATGGTCTAAGAAACAGTATTATTATTGTTAATAACCTGGAATTTAGACTCAAACAAGTAGAATTTATCTGGGTTCTGCAACTTATCAGCTTTATAATGTCCGTGATGACATTAAGGCACCCATTTTTCCCTGCCAATCTCATCTACTTTTTCTGAAAAATGTGAATGATAATCCCTACACCTAACTGTTATCGTGAGCATTAACTGAGGTTATGTCTGATCATGTCTGCAAAGTGGCTAGCACATAATGTGCATTCAATGATGGGTAGGTATTATTAACTTTTATTTTTACTGTGTTCTATGGCTTGAAACTTTAATCACGTTTTTCTCAAGAAGCCTTTTTTCCCCCAAATTGCAGCCAGTATCTTGGCAAAGTTATATACGAATACTTCACTCCAAAATTAACTAAAATAAAAAAAAAAACAACATTCTAAGGAAAACCCAGCAATCTAAGTACTCATTTAGGAAATCTGGACTGTAATTGCCTTCACAGGTGGGAGGCCTCTTCTTGCAGTACCACTCGCAGTGGGGTATTTGTGAAGGGGCAGACGCTCCCGTGGACCAGTAATTCAGTAGCTGTCCTCTTCTGTTGGTCTGCACAAGGCAACGTTCTCTCTCCCTTCTTAACCTCAGCTCAGAGGCCCAAGTTGATTATAGTCCACTGTTCATCACACATTATTATCATTGGTTCATGTGAATCCCCTCTGTTTTATTTACTTGTTTTTTATCTCCATATCAAGGCTAACCCATTATATTTGCAGGGCAAGGTGAAGAGTAAAAATGAAAGTGTCAGGTCTCAAATAGTGACTCACTCTCTCCACTTACACATCTTCAAGGGGCCTCATGCACATGCGTAGGAACACGGCAGGCCACACATCTGTATTCCATCCTCCACTACTGCACCCCTTCCTGGGTCTCAGGATGTCACACTGACGCAGACTCCCTGCCGAACTTCAGTCGGGCCCCTCTAAGCCCTATTCTCAACTAGGCTTTGACTTTAGGCTTCAATTCTATCCTCGTTGGGCCTGCACCACCTAGTGTTTGGCAAGAATCCTATCAAGTTGGTTTAGCCAGGATCCGCTGTTACCTTTAACCTTTACTCTCCGGAATTTTCCATCTACTTACTCCCACCATGCTTCTTAGTTATAAATCCCCTCTGGTCCATGTGAATTGAGCCAAGTTTTTATCTTTTAAATTTCTGTAGAGTTTGTCTGTAAGATATATACTCCTGTAAATTCACTGTTCGCTGTTACTGATCCCTTCAACTTACCAATATCTGTATTTCCCCACAAGTAAGACAGGATTGGAGCACGTGTTCCTTTTCCTTTGGTCCCCTCCACTGCTCCCACCATGATATTGACATTGAGGGATGAACCCGACCCAGTTTGCCATCTTGTCAAGACGTGCCACAGACCTCTTCATGTCTGTCACTCCTTTGGTCAGATAAAGTGGAAAACAAAGGAGGGTGTCTAAATTTATGCGGCATACAATTCCCTCTTAGACTCCCCAGATACACCTCTCATCTCATAGATCTCAGACAAGTCTCTACATGCTTGAAAGGAATTATTTTTTATATTTCATTAGATTATTTGTATGCTTGGCATATAAAATGTTCTTATATAAAGACATTATGAATGGCTTTAATGAATATTACATGTTCAAAAGAGGATTGTAGCTTCTTGTTTTGGGTTTCATATACTGACAAAGAAAGACCATGGTTCCAAGCTTGGCTAATGGCGAGGCATGTTTGTCTGGAGCAGAACCTCAAAGAGTTGATTTCTGCTTATCAAATTACAAATATCATCCCAGGTTTAAATTAAATTCATAATTCTCACATGTTAGTGTTTCACTTTTTAAAATACATAATACATCTTTAGTAATGTATCTTAAATTTTCTAATGCAGTGACAGAAGTTAACTTTATTCTGCTATTTATTTGTTAAAATATATAGATGTAGCCAATGCTTAATTCAACTACATTTTTGAAACAGTATTATAAACAGGGTGAAAAATGTACAAAGAGTTGTAACTTTGGTTTGTTCTCATTCAGCACTGGACTTTAAAGGTCTAGTACAGCAACTTGCAACCTTTTTCATCTCATGGCACATATAAACTAATAACTAAAATTCTGTGGCATACAAAAAATATACACTTTGTCCATTTAAAAAAAGTAGGTATAATTTTGTTTTATTCATGCTGGATGGCTATTGTAGTGTTGGCTGTTGTCATTTTTTTTATTTGACAATCTAAGGAAAAAGAGGTCAGTGCCCCTGACTAAATAGGTATTGCATGTTTTAAAAATTCTTGTGGCACAGTGGTTGAAAATTGCTAGTCTAGTAGAACAGTTTTCTGAAAAGACTCCATTTAATACTTATGTACGAGTTTTGTCCCGAAGAAGTTCGGCCATTGTTAATATAACAAGAATGGTTTGCACAATATCCATGTAACCTGGCAGCCAAAGAGAGTGGACTAGAAAGCACATACGTTAAACAATGACGACTTCACTGTACTAGTCAGTTAGGGCAATAGATGCCATTGAGTGAGCATGTGTACTGTGTGGCCATTGCATTCAAAATAATTGAGCAAGTAGAGCAATTAATCTGCATCAAATTTTGCATTTAGCTTGAACATTCCTCCATGGAAAATACTCAGATGATTTAGAAGGCTGCAGCTATGGACAACTGGTGATTGGCAGCTTCATCATGACAATGCACCTATTCATGCATCATGTCTTATGCAAACCTTTTTTGCAAAACTTCAAATCACTTGGGAGACTCAATCCCACTACAGCCCAGATTTGGTGCCCTGCTACATCTGACTTTACTCAAAACTAAAATCATCTTTGAAAGGGAAGAGATTTCAGACCATTGATGAGATTCAGGAAAATACAACAGGGTAGCTGATGGTGACTGGGAGAGCTGTGTGATGTCTCAAGGTGCCTACTTTGAAGGGGACTGAGATGTCATTGCCCTGTGTACAATGTTTCTTGTATCTTGTATCTTCTTTAATAAATGTCTGTATTTTTCATAGTACATGTCTGGATACTTTCTGGACTCTTTAATGGACTCTTTAATGTAGTTGAACAGAGGGATACTATAGGGAAAATAATATAATTTAATTATTAATTAACCAAAGCATATCCATCCCAGAAAACTATAATCTTTACTGTGCTATGTATGTAAACTTAAATCTTTAAAGTTTTCTTAAAATATATTTTCAAAGTCCTTATATTTAAACAAAACACCTATTACCAGCTATACGAACTTTCCTACCAATTTAAACCTCCTAGTTCATGGCTCTTTGTCCACCTGAATCAAACAAAAAACCTCCAACAGCACCAGTTTGTAATTGTTTTGCTCAAACCAGATGAACATTCAAAATGAAAATAGACCTTCATCAATTTACTAATTTGATTTAAAAAGAAGCACATGGGGTAGGAATTTTATAAAATGCTTCCATTTGGTGGATTTTTTTCCTTAAATAATGAATCATAACATTTTTGAGAGAAACTCTCTTGGTTCACTCACAGGTTTAACTGTCATTTTTATTTGCTAGATACTGCACTACACATTAAAAATGAAGATTTAGTCTTCAAGAAATTTAGCTTCAGATGGACAAAATAAGGAAAAATAATGAATTTTTAAGCTGTTTGCTGTTTTGGAGATACCTCGTTGAAGTACTAGTGAATCAATGATAACGCTCATCAGGACACACACCAGGCTGTGTTCCCAGTGGACCGCCCAGTTCCGCCCACGTTCCTTCGTTCCCCACCACACTGGTCCTGCCATCTCTGCAGCGGCCGCAGAATGAGTCCAGCTCCCATTTCCCCTGAGGACCCAATCCGTGTATCAAACTGCCCACCGTACTCTCCTGAAATCATCTCAAACTCTCTGTACTCAAGGCTGAAACTATGATCTTCCCGCTCTGACCTTTTTACTCCTCTATATTTCTTATTATTTAAGCTGTCCTCCTCCCAGTTGTAAAACATAAAAGTTGTTTTTCACTTCCTGTTTCTTTTTCATATACAGATTTGATGAAAATCTCATTATCAAATCTGTATATGAAAAATATCAAAGTGTCCCCCCATTGACATGCTTAAATCTTTGTTTCGTGTGAATCACAGCGTTCCTGATGTTCATCTTCCGCCGTCTTGTTCAGCTTTGTTTGGTCTCACGCATGAGCCGGGCACCACAGTGCTCACTCTTCACTCGGTCCGTAGTCACTGAAACTTAACACCACTTCCGAATGCCCATAAAGACTAACTACAAAATCACAAACTACCACGGGACATTCTGAGTTTTTGTTTGTTTTTCAGTGGTAAAAATGGCCTTTAGGAAAGGGCTACAGTTATAACACAATTCAATAATTAGAGATAGTTACCCAAGAGTAATTTGTTTCAATATATTAAAAGCTTAGTGGGACACGGTCCATTAAACAACCCTTTTCCTGATTCTAAATGATAACTTCCCATCTGGTAAATCAGTTTCATTTTCTTCTTATCCAAGTTTATGTACTGAATACTGTCTGAACATTCCCCCTTATACTTCTACAATGTGTATTTAAATAGACTAATCCCTCACTGACAGAAGTCAATGAAAATGAGAGTTTGCAAAAGGCAAAATTGGGGGCTAAATTTTGGTCCACATAAACAGAACATCCATACTTAATTAAAATTATGAATTAATTTGATATAGAGCCTTTCCTGTAGAAAATAAGAATTTGTGGGATCATAAAAAGACATTTTGCTAGATATAAATATTTCTCTTCTCTCTTCAGTTTACCTAAAGAGCATATGTTGGTTTGTATATTTAATATGTAAGCCAGAAAGAAGAAACTCTATGTTTTAAACAACAGCCTTGAACAACATTCAATCCAAAAAAAAGGCCATCTCAGCTGTTTAGAGCCTTTTGGCATATTCAGCACATAGTTCTATCTCCTAGATGCCTTGGGTATTTCCATAATAATAAGGTGTTGCTCTGAAAGCTAGACATTATCCCAGGGTCCTGTAGGCTTAACATGGTTCTAGTTGTCACATTTTAGGAGTAATCAGGGTGCCCAAGAAACCCATAATGTAAGAGTAACTGGAATTAGAAGACTGCATCTATTATGATGGCTGAATACCTAATATTTTGATTATTAGTCTTTTTTCTCTTTCCCTTACTCTTCAGAATTTACTACTGAATATTTTTTAAATTGAGATTTAGATCCTTAATCTCCTTTTCAATTTTGAAATAATTCAAGCACACAGAACTTTGTTGAGAGTCATATATGTAAATTGTAACCCATTGTTCAACTTCATCAAATACTTACATTGACATATAATAATTGCTATAAATATATGTAACATAATGTAAATATAATATTGTGTTTAGATATGTTTTTAAATAAATAAAACATTATTCAAACAACTGCTGCTCCTGTGTCCCCACTCTTATTTCTTAGAAGAAACTCTACTTTGAATTTGATGCTTAACTTTCCCAGAAGTGCTTTTTAAGTTTACTACTTATATATGAATGTGTATATGCAGAAGAGTATCACTTCCTTCTTTACACTTGATATGTCCAGTGTAATTGTTTGCATGCACTTGATTCTATTCATGCAGCATATGTTCCTGACATTTTCCCATGCTGAGGCATGTAGCTCTTTTTTTTCCACTTAAACTTCTGTATCCACTAAGTCACTATACATTAATTCATCCATCATCTTTTTTTTGAGAATACAAACCATTTTTTATTATTTTTAATATATTTTATTGATTATGCTATTACAGTTGTCCCATTACCCCTCTTCATTCCCTACCACCCTGCACAACCCCTCCCACCCACATTCCCTCCTTTAGTTCATGTTCATGTGTCATAAGTTCTTTAGCTTCTACATTTTGCATACTATTATTGCCTTCCCCCTATTTTCTACCTACCGTCTATGCTACTTATTCTCCATAACTTTTCTCCCTCTCTCCTCCTCCCACTCCCCTGTTGCTAACTCTCCATGTGATCTCCATTTCTGTGGTTCTGTTCCTGTTCTAGTTGTTTGCTTAGTTTCTTTTTGTTTTTGTTTTAGGTGTGGCTGTTAATAATCGTGAGTTTGCTGTCATTTTACTATACATGTTTTTTATCTTTTTTTTTCTTAGGTAAGTCCCTTCAACATTTCATAAAATAAGGGCTTGGTGATGATGAACTCTTTTAACTTGGCCTTATTTGAGAAGCACTTTATCTGCCCTTCCATTCTAAATGAAAGTTTTGCTGAATAGAGCAATCTGGGATGTAGGTCCTTGCCTTTCATGACTTGGAATACTTCCTTCCAGCCCCTTCTTGCCTGCAAGGTTTGTTTTGAAAAATCAGCTGACAATCTGATGGGAACTCCTTTGTAGGTTACTGTCTCCTTATCTCCTGCTGCTTCTAGGATTCTATTCTTCATTTTTACCTTGGCTAATGTAATTATGATGTGCCTTGGTGTGTTCCTTCTTGGGTCCAACTTCTTTGGGACTCTCTGAGCTTCCTGGACTTCCTAGAAATCTATGTCCTTTGCCAGATTGGGAAAGTTCTCCTTTATTATTTGTTCAAATAAGTTTTCCGTTTGTTGCTCTTCCTCTTCTCCTTCTGGTACCCCTATAATTTGGATGTTGGAACATTTAAAGATGTCCTAGAGGTTCCTAAGCCTCTCCTCATTTTTTAAAATTCTTCATTCTTTTCTTATTCTATGTTTTTTTCTTCCTTCTGGTCTACTCCATTGATGTGAGACCCCAGCTTTCTTTCCATCACTATTGGTTCCCTGTGCATTTTTCTTCATTTCACTTATTGGAGCCTTCATTTTTTCATCTAATTTGCAACCAAAATGAACCAATTCTGTGAGCATCCTGATCACCAGTGTTTTGAACTGTGCAACTGATAGGTTGGCTATCTCTCAGATGTTTAAAAGTATTGTTCTAGAGCTTTCATTTGTTCTTCTGTTTAAACCATCTTTTTTTTTTTTTTTTTTTTGGTCTGGTTGAGCCTGTTACAAGTGAGGGGCAGAGGCTTCAGTGTTCACCAGGGCTTGGCCACCCAGTCACAGGGTTGTGATGTTGTATGTGGGGGCAGGGTCTGAGAGGGAACAGTGGCCCTTGCTCTGCTCTCTATCAGACTTCAGTCCCTTCCACCGCATCCCCCAAGCAAACTGGACCTTTCTGGTGCCAATTCCTGTGTGTGTGGGCTTTTGCACCCTCCAACGACCTCTCCTGTGAGGCTGGGAATCTCTCGCTGTGCCTCAAGCCCCACAGCTATTTTCAATCAGTGCCCCTAGGCTCTATTTCCCAGCGCTGGGATCCTGGGTTGCACTCAGTGCCTTGCTTCACGATTGTTACCTTGCTGGGTCTGCCTGTTACCACTCCTCGGCGGGAGTCTGCCAGCTGTCACTTGTGACCCTAGGGTCTTCCCACTGTGGTCTTGCATGCCTGGGATGCCTTATGCGCCTGGTCCCAACGCTCTTTGGGCCGTGTCCCCTCTCTGCCCGGCTTCCTGACTCTGCCCCTTCTACTGGTCTGGATGAACGTGTCTATTTTAACTCCTTGGTTGTCCGACTTCCATACAGTTCAATTTTCTGTCAGTTCTGGTTGTTATTCTATTTCTAAATTGTTGTTGTCCCTATCTTGGTTGTGCAACAAGGCACAGTGTGTCTACCTACGCCTCCATCTTGCCATCCATTGTCTTTTTGCAGCACATATTTTTCTCTTTTTTCTATTATAATTACTCCCACAACAAATACCTTTTTAAATGTCTATTACTGCACACATAGAGGAGGTTCTCAAAGGTACATACTTAATTGTGAGAAGCTGGTTCTTGGAGTGTGTGCATTTTAAACTTCATTGGATATTGCCAAATCAGCCTCCAATGTGTGTTTGTACCAATATATACACAAGAGGAAAGTATATGAGCTTCTGAAACAAACAATAAATTATTTGCAGCTTCATCTTTCTGGGCAAGTTTTCTGGACTAGTAAGTAATGTTAATGCAGATAAGTTGTATTGTTATAAATTCCTTGATTCTCAACATAAATGTTACACTTATTTTCTTTAGTCCTGGAAATCATTCATGTGTCTTTCTATATTCGAACAAATACAACTGGAATTTTTTAAATTATTAATCCTGTGTTGTATCTTATTTAAATTAACAGCTTGGACATGATGTAGGGCTAATGAATGTCCATACAGTTCCTTTTTTTCTTAAAGATTATGCTTTACTGTAAACTCTCACATTTGAAGTTTGTCAGAACTCTCAGAAAATTTGACATTTCTCTATGGAATACCTCTGTAAGTTATTTCATTGCCATGTTTGGGAGATGTTATAGTAACATCTGTTTGTGCATATAAACTGTCCTTTATGTTGTGATAAACAGAGTGCCAGGGAGTCTCTCTCCCCCATTGGCCAAGACGGTGGCAGGGGAGGCTCTTACCCTGAGGACCGGTGCAGAAAGCTAGAAATACGAATGGATAGGGCCCCCAGCAGCCAAAGCTAGCAAGATAATTTGGATGGGGAAAAAGCTTTCCCCTCAATATCCTTATAGGAACTGTGGGGTAGCCCTGACTGGTGTGGCTCAGTCAGTTGGGCATCATTTTGCAAAGCGAAAGGTCAGCAGTCTATCCCCAATCAGGGCGCATGTTTGTGTTGTGAGTTTTTTACCTCAGTCAGCACACTAGGCAACCTATTGATGTCTCTCTCTCTTTCTCCCTCCCTTCCCCTCTCTCTACAAATAAGTAACTAAAGTATTTTTTAAAAAGGAACTGTAGGCTTGAGCAGGAAGACAAGTTAATCAGAGACAGCAGTCCACCCTTCTCCCAGGTTGTACGGCATCTGAAGAGAACCTCAATCCTTTTGCACCAGCATCTGCCTCATGGATTTGGCTTTTGGGGTGGCAGGTAGCTGAATTTCCATTCTGTTCAGTTACATCACATGTACAAAATTGGCAAGAAATATAATTTTCCCTAGAAGAAATTTAAGGAATTTATTTATATAGCAAGCAAAACAAAACCCTCAGCTTACTCCTTTAACAAATTACACTCCTAAGATAAGCATATAGATGAGTATTTTAAAATTTCACATACAGGATGGTAATTGCAAATCTTAAAAGTACCAGTTACTTGTGGTAATAACGTTCATCTCGGCCTGCCAAAGACTAAATTTAAATCACAGTAAAGCTTAACCATATAATTGTATTAACTGGAGACAGTCACTTATTTATTATTTTCATAAAGGAAATTACTGTAAACTTACAGTGCAGAATGTATCTACTGATAATTGTCAGGAAATATTTTCTTTGGTATTTGAGTTTGTGTAATTTTATGCATAAAATTTGGTTTCCATGTTCAGGGGTATGAAAATGAAACTTGCACACAAACCAACATTCTGTTTATCACCATAGAATATGAATATTTGTATTTTATTATAATACAACCAAAATATACATTTAACAGATTTCAATTATTTTAGATTAGAAGACTACATTTCTCTCAAAATAGCAAAACTATAGATTTAAAATTGATTGCTAAGAACTTAACAATATCAGAATTAAATTATACAATTAACTGACAGATTATTGCCCTTTCCCAAAAAATCATCCATAGTAAACTTACCATAAATACTTTATAATACAAAACATTTAACTGAGAGGTATAAGTCATAGACACACTCCTGCCTTTGCACTGTCGGTGTGAAGTTCTTGGAATTCTAGATCTTATTTTTTCATCTCACATGAAGCTAAATTATTTAAATATTGTGGTCTTCTGTAAAAAAAAAATCTTTCTATAAACACATTTTAAATATCTCCTTTTTTTCTAAACTATTCATTCCCAATAAGGTGGATTGATCCTAGCACATTGTCTAAGAGAAATGTAACATTTTAAACAGAAGACATTTCAGTTTTTAATTCCATTTGCATTGATGATGTCAATGAAATATATTTAAGTTCAGAATAGCAGTATTAAATGAATGCTTTTGTTCAATTTTGTATTTTGTAAATATTTTGTAATTTTTTAAAATTTAATTTTGATAACGTTGAAAAGGAGGCACTGGCCACTGCAAACTCTTGTTTTTATTTAGACTGTACACCCAGCAGGAACAAAACTTAATAGCATATGAAGAACCAAAATATAGATGGAAGGCAACTGAGATTTTTGTGTTAATAACAGTTCTCTACTATGGCTTTTGTAAATTTCTAAATTTCTCTATGACCATTTCCTTCTCTTAAGTAATTTGGTTGGTTTTCAAAAATGTTTATTCAAAAATGTGAATGAAGTATTTTGAGCTCTTTGGGGTGGAGGAAGGGTTCTCCATAAATTAATTACCCAACAATCCACTGTTAAACAAACTCTTTAAATTCTGAATTAACTGGATGTAAATGAACGCAGACAGGCAGGCTTCCATGTAGCAGCACGGATAGTTGCAACTAAATGCAGGCGAGAGTATGCAAGTCAAAGACACAAGGATTCCCAACAAGGAAAGATGGGAACCCAGGAATAAACATAGACATGTCAAGACCTTTCCATAAAGAACTATTTTCTAAGCACATGTATTGAAAATATCGATTATAATTTCATTCTTTTATTATTTCAAAGAGTTTGGTAAAATCTTCAGTTATATGGTGGAAGTGTATATTGTGCATTGTGCCTTGTCTCACATTTAATATATTCACACTGTTCCTCAAGTGTTCTAGGCCATTACAAAGTTAAAAATTAAATGTAGCTTAGATGTTCTCTATCATTATAAATACACATAAATCTTTGTCCATATGGTTTTTCAATGATATGGCATTCTATTTTACTAAAATATTTCAAATATATTTTAAGTAATTATCATAAATTAATAGTTTTAGATTCAAAGCAGCCAGAATATTAGCTGTAAATTAAAATAGGTTTATGAAATTTTGTTTGAATAACTATGATAAGAAAGAATTAAAAAATGGCTTGGACATTTATATTTGGAAGAAAACAAAACTTATTTTCGCAAGTCATTCCTAACATTTGAGCTTCATGTAATTCTTTCAAAGCCATCCATAATTTGATCATTGCTGTCTGACATATAAATATGTGGGAATCTTTAAAAAATAAAACATACTCCCACTTATTTACTCTGACCTTGCTATGGGTTTGTGGAACATTTTAACCCAGGAAGTCAATAGTTACAAACACTCTTGTAATGGTATTCAATTAGCAGTCTCATCCTAACACAGCTATTATGCATTATTTTTTTAAAGACTGATTTGTCTGGTTTGTTTTTATATAAACCTAAGTTTTAAATCCTTACACTTTCTTATACAGAATCATCAACAAATATTTATGGGTTTCATATCGAAGGGGGACTTAACCTCATCTATCAGTGTGACTACTTTGAGATAGGTAAGTAATGTGAGTAAAATGAACGTGTGATAATGTTGTGAACACAAAGCCAGTCATAGACATGACATTGAACACTGTAATAAGGTGCCCTCTAATCACACGGATTCTCACAGGCTTTTCTTTCAAGACACACAGAATGCATAAGAAAGGAGCAACGTCTGCTATTTAGTTTTCTGAAAAGCTGCTTTCCATGTGAGGAAGTGACTAATTTTTCATTTCACACTAAAAAGGGCATGAAAAGGCAAAACAGAAGAGGGCTAAGGGTTTTGTGTTTAAGAAGGAAAGGTGAGTCCTGCCTAACGGTGCAGAAAACATACCATGCATGTTCAGAGGTAAAGTCAAACTAGAAATATTTGAAAGTGCTAACAAAAATATGGAAGATGTTTATGTTGTGAGTCTGCTTTCTTTACATGCAGTAAGCTTATTTATTATTAAATTACTAAAAGAATGTTACTTGAATTCCAGCATATAATCTCAGAAATGCAAAAAGATGGTGTGAAAGAAAAAGAGGTCAAAGGGTTAACTTAACCCTTTCCGTCGTCAGTGTTTTGCATTTGTTCTGTTATTTAACAATATATCTCCCCGCTCCCTACCACTAATATCTACCTAACTCTATCTCTATGTATGCATATATTGTTTTTTCTATTCACTCAAATAAAACCCTATAATCCAATATTCAAGACAATAAAGGCAGTAAATGGAAATAATTTATAGAGTAGGGTGAATTTTTAGAAAAAAGAAAGTACTAAAATCCCCTTGGTTGTAAATAACTTGTGTTCATTCTTCCCATGATCCTTTAGAAAATTTACTTTTTCTCAGACTTCTTCTAGCAGTTTTTTATTATCTAGAATTTTTTAAACAGATGGATTATAAATTGGCAGCTACTTACACTCTGGTGAATTCAGCAACATTACATTTCACCCAGTTTATTTGTGACTATTCTTCCTTTTTATGGGGATATGAATTTTCCCCAAAGCCAGAATTTATAGCTGTCTTTCCTTCTGTCTCTTAACAAATCCCATCTGCATGCCTTCCCATTAGGATGCAGTGTACATCATGACGTTTCCCTTATTTTATTAAAATGTTTTTCCCTATCTTCCTTAAATATTTATTAGGCATTCTGTCTGTGTAAGGCTCAGCATATAATCTAAAAACACATAACTGAGCACCAACTTCTCACTGTGAATCGGTTTCCCCTGGTAAGACACAGGGAATCCTGGGAGGAACATTCCTACCCTTCAGTAAATCAATGCTATAGTAAATGAAATACTCCTGTGCTCTGAAAACAACTAATGCTCCTCTCCAAATTCCTAAACTGTGCGCTGAGAGTGAATGACTCACTGGGAAAGTTCCTGTTGATACATGAGTGGCCTGAACCTGTGTCTTCCCTCCAACTCCTACCACAAGGTGGCCAGTTCTAGAGCAGAATGGCATGTCTGTTCACAAGGACATATAGCACAACGGCATGGCGAACTCTGTGCTTAAGGGCCATGCAAGGGAACCAAAGCTCCTTAGTACGTTATCAAATGTGATGTCTGCTTAGCTCCCTTATGTACATGATAACATAAATTCAAAAACTCAGAACATAAAACATTTACAAACGTAAAGTCCCTATGCTGAGGATGATTCTGATACACTGCAGGTACAAGTTTAGTTCTTGGAGAATCGGTTCAGATGACCTGTTTGCCCTTCCTACACCATAGTCACCATACGTAGTCTTACTCAGACTATTTTTCTTGTGCCTAAGTCAACCTCCATGGAAAACTTGAAAGAGTAAGTATAAGGGATGTACAAAACAGAAGACAGTACTTTTTCAGGTAAGGAATTCTTTTCTTTAAATTAAATAGAAAACTACGTGGCCACTGCTCTAGGAAGCTCATCTCTGTGATGTCTTCGATTCCGTTTCTTTTTCATTTCCTGCATGTGCTTCCACTTTGGGCCGCCCTTGTTCCTCTGTCTCCGCTTCTCCCGGTGCCACATCTGTTCGCAGTACTGGTCGAGGCTGAAGTTTGGGCTGCTAAGGATCTGGATGTAGTCTTTGTATCTCAACCGTGACTCAGCCAACAGATCCTTGACCTGCCCCTCGTCATGCTCTGCCCTCTGGGTATTTTCCATCTGTTCATTTTCAATGACATTCAGAGTCAGCTTCACTATAGTGTGGATAAAAGTGTGCTCCTGTGCTTTGCAGTAATACATCCCAGAGTCCTTCTTCTGCAGACTTCGAATCAGTAGCCCGTATTCTGTTTTGATGATCCTTTCATCGGGTTTCAACTGCAGAATTGGAAAAATATAGGTAATAAATTAAAAACAGAGAGGGCTATGAGCAAATGAAAACAGGCTACATAGTTTTACTTAGATGAACCTAAAAGACATACTCCCTGTCTCTTCATCATAAAGCATAATATTGTCAGCCATAGTGAAAGAGAGTAAAAAATTCAACAAGTAATAGCGCCAAAGGTACATGTTAGCATCTCAGGATGCCTCGTTGAACAGTTGAAATACAGAGAGTTTTTCTTCCAGTCCACAGATAGGAATGAGAAGCTGTTAAAAATATTAATGAAGGAAAACTGGAAACTCTCAACTGACCACCTTGATGGAGATTTCAGATACCAACTGGTGTTCTAAGAATTTCAGAACTAGAATGTGACATTGACAGTCATGTGTGGAAAAACAGCTTTAGTGCATGCTACTACTTAGTGTAGAACAGAACAATGGTTTCCAGAAATTTACTGTTTTCTAGATATCACAAAATAAATGACCTGAATTGCATATGGAAGCTGTAAGTGGTGGCTTGCTAGAAGTCCAGGGCAAAGGCATGGATGCAGCCTTTTGAATGTTGGAGATGTAAGTGAGGAGGACCGTAGTCAGAAGGTTTGCAACATTTAAAGCTGAATTTCCCTTTTTACTCTGGATTGAATTTTGATACTGTGTGCACATATGATACTTTAGACTATGTCATTTGTGGAAATATTTGCCATACCTCGATATACTATACCACGGTAATGTGATTTCAAGTGTGAGAAGGCTCAATGAACACAAAGTGCCCACCCTGAAATGCGATGCTCTTTACCCTTTGAAGCAACATCACTGAAAGGCAATTCAAACATCTAAGCTTGCCTGGCCCACGATCTGGTGTGAATAGCGAACCTATCTTCAATAAAACTGAAGGCATGCTTACTGACACGAGAGCCCTGTTTAATGTGAAATGTTGGGAAGGGGCTCGGCATTAAGCAGAATCATGACAACAACAAAGAAGTCTGGAAGATTTCCAGTCTACACATCTGCCCCTGTATTGTAGACTTTCAGTTGGTGGAAATCAAGGAGGCATGAAGACGACTAAATTCAATTTATTCACAGTGGGTGGACTAAACTCTGCATCTTTATGTGAAAAATATGTAGGAAATATCCCTCAATTCTGGAAATATAAGAAAAGGAAAAGAAACATCTCTGGCTATCAGCCCAGTTAACTAACAAGTGTATGGCCAACCACCCTCTGTGCCAGAGAAGTGCAGCTGGTGGGGGACCACACGAGGCCAAAGGCAGGTCACAGCTCGGATCCCTGGTTAATGAGGCTGAATGGTCTCCAGCCCTGCCTTAACTCTACACCACTGAATCCACACCATTAGCGTTTTGTTTCTTTCCCTTATTTTGCCCATTTGGTGAGCTGGGCGTGTAGTATTTTTTCTAAAGAATCTATTCGAAAAGGACTGGACATTTTTAAAAGCTATTGTAACACAAACTAACCTTGAACTCACTTCCATTCTCAGTAACCATAGGAGTCTTGTGTGTAAAATAAATGCATTTAAATAAAAAAGGCCAATAGAAAACAGAAACATCAATCTCAAATTTAACACACTAGATAGATTTTTTTTATTTTAAATAATTTCACTGTGAAAATACTTTTTAAAAATTTAAATGCATCTTAGAACACAAAACGGACTCCATCAGCCTAGGTTCTCGTCCCTATCTGCAAGGCTTCCAACGATAACTCATTTATCTTCCTTGCTTGGCCTCCCATTTATCAAGTTGGTGACATAGCATGTGGTGTGTGTGGGGGGGCTGGGGTGGTAAAAATAAAGCTCTTTGAAGGTTAAAGTGTGAAGTATTATTAGCAACATTACATGTGGCTGGAGAAATGATGTTCTGAAGCCTTTATTTCTATAATTCTCTGATAGAAAATGGCCCATGGTTATTAACATGACAACCAGAGCAGGTAACATCCTTTCCAGTTCATCCCAGATTTCCTTTCATAAATGACATTCTTGCTAATGTTTAATCTGTTTAATGTGTCTAAAGATTGTCACAGGTCTGACTCCTGCTTTTATTGTTGCCTTTAATCTTCTGCAGGAAGAAATTATGCCTTGGATTTCGCACAAAATATGCAACACTTGGTCATTATTTTTACTATTCTCCTTTTGCATCCTATTTACGTTGCTTCGCTCTGAAGTCCGCTTCCCTTCCCTGCCTTCCAGACCACCTCTGTCCCCACAGCACTCAGAGTTTCACAGACAGCTGGCTTTTCATTACTCCACTGTGATCCTTCACCTTTCCTTTCTTCCACAGAATGTTCAATTTTTCTTTGGTTTTTGACCTAGAGATATAACACCTGCTTTAATAAATTTTAGGCTTTCTAGATTTATTTAATATCCATCAGGTTGTTTAAGTGATTTTTTTCCTAAAATTTTCAAAATATGACATGCTGTCTCTAACAGAACACATTTTGAATTGCCATATTTTCACAGGACTCTTGCAATCTAGAGATAAAAATCTGTGACCCAGAAAGTAAGTGGCTGATTAACATTTGCCTGCCTTACATTCTCACTGCAGTGCTTTCATCCTGTGCTGGGAGAGGATGCATTATGCAGACTGTATCTCGACAGTGAAATGTCAGCAGAGTCAATTTAGAAGATTCAGCTCCTCTGCAGAGAGATAATGCAATCTCTGCCCACTAATTTAAACTCATGGAATTTTCTTCACTCCAAAAATGATAAGTAAAAACTCTCAGATTTACAAAATCAAAACCATGCTTGAACTGGGGTCAATGATCCATTTGCCTAATGTGAACAAGGATATCTTTAGCATTGTTAAATCTAGACCTCCAACGAAGGGCAATTCATATAAAACGAGAGCAGTAACATGGAAAGGGACAAAGGACACTTAGGTACTAAGCAGCAGGTAAAGGCAGGGACTTCATTCTCTGATAATAGCGGCCAAATGGTAAGTCTTTTGCAGAGAATTCACCTGTCATTTCTTTCATAGCTAAAGCACTGTGCATGTCTTAGATGTGACTAGGGCTTCAAGAACATCTCCTTTCTTCAACCAGTGTAGAAGGGAGACATGTAAAAATAGTGCTGAGGCAACTGGCTCATTATTTAAAAGAAAAAAGTTGAATTTATGCATAACTAACTCTTAGATTTATTTAATATCTTTCAGTAAATGTACATATAAAATGTAAATTGTAGTTTTCAAAATCAAATTATAAACTAACTACAATATATTTATGTTCTGTTTCATTGGACAAGGGATTTCTAAGCATAAGAGAGAAATCACACAGACATAAATCAATATATCTATATGTTATAAATAAAATTTATAAAAATTTTGTATGTTTGAAACAAAATATTTTAGCAATAACATAATAAAAAATCACTTCTAATATGTATAACATTCAAATGTTAATATCTATAATATATAAAGGACTTGACAAAATAATTTTTAAATAAATACATTGATGTAAACCAAGCAAACGATAGGGCAATCCAAATACAACTGAAATCAACAGCCAAGAAACACGAGGGGTAGTTCACATTCAGTAATAGTCAAAGAAATAAACATTAACACAATATACTTTGTATATCAAACTGGTAATGATTTTCTTAAATTGTAATATAAAATTTTGCCTCAGGGGTTCAGAAAAAGCACTGATATGGTGATCTTGATGAGAAATTGGCAACATATAGTTGTTTATCTCAAGCCATAAAGATAATTAAAGTCTACAACTCATTTATTTTTCTTCTATTTGTCCTAAGAGTAAAGGAAGATTTAGTTATATGGACATGGATTACTTTTTTAGAAAGAGAAAACATAAGCTATTTAAATGAAACAAGGGACATTAATGGATGACTGTGGCATCAGGGTGGTGGGGGTGGGGACAGAAAAAATATGGTATTAAAATTGAATGACAATGAAAATGCTTGCAATGTAACAGTTGGGGGGGAAATGCTGGAATAGGCATGAAAATATAGCACTACTGTGCTTATGTTTAGGGGCTCCATAGTTCTTTATGTCTTACCATATTTTCAAAACCATTAATATTGTTTTTATAATAAAAAGAAAATAAAACAAAGATTTATGAGGAGAAAAATGTGAATATTTGAGGATGCTTTATAAAATATTTTTAAAATCCCCAGAAAACATACTACCACAAATGGCACGAGGTATTGTCTCTTTTATTCATTCAGATCCCAAAAGTTCAACAGAAGCTTGGGACTGCCGATGAACTCACTAGTTATAGAGAAAACATCATCCATTTCCAGCACGGCTTTATAAGAAAGTCAGCAGACAACAGAGTCATGACCTCCCCAACTGCACCCAACTGTGAAACAGCTCAGTAAGGAAATGCTCTCCCCTTGGCAGAGAATAACCTGGTGACAGCTCCGTGCCATGGGAGATCCTGGTCCCTCCCTCAGGCTTTTTTTCAGTGGAGGAAAGATTACAAACCGTGACCTTCTTGGTAAGGAGCAGAAGGTATCCTGCTGGGAAAAATATTTCAAATCTAGTCTGGATTTTGCCCCTTCCCTCAGTTCAGGAAGCAGTATGGCAGATTCTGGACTTGGTATGACCAGCCATTTACAAAGATAAATGGAAATACCATTTGAAATATTATAGCTAAGATACTTTTAAATAACATTCAATACATATACTATTTCTGCTCCATTGAAATTCACAGAGCATGGCACCACCATGACTGTGTGATACACTGTTAAAAAGTAAATTAAAGCAGTGCATAGCATTTTCAGACACATGGAAGATGTGAGTGTAAAGGCGCATGGTCAAATGTGTGTCTCTGTAACTTGGAGTTAACCATACAAAGCACCATTTCTTTTTTAAAAGACAGACTAAATTTGCTATTAAGGAAAATCATTATTAAAATTTTTTATTTCACTGAAAAATTAAAATGCTGCTTTGGAACATTTAAAAATAAAATATTGCAATGTATCTAAAGAAAATCTGCATGCTAAAAACCACATAATACCCTTCTAATATTTTTTGGATATAAAAGCAAAGGCGTATATGTTGAAATTAAATAAACATGTCAGATAATATTTCAATATATACTCGTAAATAGGACCCTTTAAGTATTTATATAAATGTGGATATGTCATATCTTAGAATTTATGGATGTTAACAATAATGAAGAAGCAGGTTTTATTGTAGCAATTTGAACAGAGAATGAAGTTATTCCTTTGGAATTAAGTATGTTGTATCACCATTTTGATATAAAAATCCATTCTTCAAGATCTCCAATGAAAAATGATGTTAACTTTTTAATGAAATGGTGGAACATACCTTAAAGCCAATTTTTTATGATAAAATTTGATCCTTCTATTCCAAGGTTACCTGACCTCAACACTCCTGAACCTGGGGCCAGACAATTCTCAGTTGTGAAACACTGAGCGTGGCGTGACGTCTAGCCCAGCCCTGACCTTGGCCCACTGGCACTCTCCACCTTCCCACCCAGCTTGTGACAACCCACAATGTTGCCAAAGTTTTACATTCTGGGAGCAAAATCCCCTGATGTTAAGAACCCCTGTTCTATATTCATGTTTAACTGATTAAATATACTATTTTAAATGTTTATAGATGGATCAAGGAGGCTGGTATTTTAGAGAACATGTGGTCCACTTCCTTATATGACAGAAACAGAGTGTCAGAGCAGTTACAACCTGCTCACAAATCCTCGGCAGTCAAGCCGAACACATGACCAGTGCCATCTCCTGTTCTACAGCCCTCCCTGAGAGGACCCCTGCAATTCTACACGTGTATTTTACACTGGTGAGGAATCCTCTGCTTTGAGATTCACATTCTTGTATGTATTTTCTCATTTTATGTTCACAATAACTTTTGAATTCCTTTGGTTCACATTATAAAAAGTTTGGCCCAAAGGGGCTCTGTGATATGACCAAAGGAATTCTGAATCCTGGGCCCATCCCATCACTTGTTACAGTGTCCTTAGTTTAATACTGGGAATTTCAGAACTCTAGATTAGCAGTGGTTTCTCTTAGGCATTGAAATAGAAAAAATATCTGCCAATTAACCTTTCTTTTATGACATTCAAATAATATTAATACAGGGTTTCTCAGAGAACCCAAATTCATCCCATTAAATTCCTGTCTTTAGACCTCACAGAATCTGCGATATATTTCAATCACACATGTGTTAAAACAACTGAACCAGAAAAAAGTCAAAAGATGAATAGAATATCCATATTACTTTTCCCTCTACTGATTTAATTTTAATGTATGAGTGAAAATGTACATATGTCCAGACACTTACCCAGCTCTTTATAAGATATATGTTTTATTTCTTTTTTATACATACTTGACAAGTTTTATTTTATGATCTATACAGAACACAATTTGAGCTAAAATTTAGCCACTGTGCTATGGTATGGGGGAAATATTGTCTTCTTGTTCCTAATCAAGGAATTGTTCTAAAATATAAACAATCTACAAGAAATAAAAATTTTGAAAAATATATAAATTTGTTTTAAACATTTGATCTGCTTCTAAAGATATGTTATTAACACAGTTGTATTAAGCTGGCCTATTCTTATCTCAAAGGCAGTTACCTTTGGGATTAGTGAGCATAAGCTGTTATTTTCCTTTTTATCAAACAGTGATGCGAGCACCATATGGCTCCAAGAGTTGAGCGCATCTCTCAGAGCCAATGCTCGATTTGCGTTCCTCCCGTTTCCCTCCAGGCGAGCTTTTCAGATGGCTATGCCTTACCTCCTCTCGGTGTTCATCTCCTGACCGCTGGATATACCATTTAATAGATGCTTGTTGGGATTTAGGTATACATTCCAGAAAGGTTGAATTAAATTCAATGCCAAAAATCACCTTTTCATCAGCAGCTTCATGAGTAATGCCTGGAAAGCAAACATGGAATAGGAGATTAACCTTGACCTGATTTTAAAAGCAATGGGAAAACAGACTGATTTAGAACAGATGCCATGTGGGAAAGATTCATACAGATTATTAAAGAGAAAGGAAATTCATGTTAAAATGTTGTTACCTAAGAGTCAAATATTATCTAATAGATTGATTTTTAAAACTTTATCTCTGCCTTGAAATTTTCACTCTTTTGTCAATATACAATATTTGCAATTGTCTTTTTAAAAGAAGAGTTCACAAGATCTAACTCTAAATGTTAAGTCTCTTTCTCTGAGCTAAACTGAGTAAACCATTGACATCTTTTAATGTTTTAACACCTTTTAATTTGTATAACATATAACCAATTTTGTAGATAGTTCTGGAAGAACAATTTATTTCATCTTTAAAGAGAAATTCTATCATCAATTGGTTCAGAGAGCTGACCATAAACATTAAGATATTTGATGTCAGAAAAGCAGCATAGTGGTCCATACCTGAAGAAATTCTATGATGATGGTAAGTTAGATGCTCTGATACTCAGAATCAGAATCTTATCTGTATTATCTACCAAAATACAGGGTGGGACAAAAGTAGGGTTACAGTTGTCAATACATGAAACAGAGTTTATTCTTGTTTTGTTATTTATTAATTTTTGTACTATTTTCCATGCAAACAACTGTAGGCCTACTTTTGCCTGACATGTATGTTCTCTTTTATTCAGAGAGATACTTTAGCCCAACAGTCAACTGATGTAAGATAGTTAAATGGGATGCTATGGGGGCAGTGTCTTAGACACCTTTTTCTTGTAAATCATCTGCACCATCTGAAATACATTCCATCCAGAGTAGCCGCAGGCTGTGTCCCATGTGTGATCTAAGATCTGCAGCTCAAATTTGATCAGATAAAAAATGACGGCTGTTCAGCCTGGCCCAAACATGCACTTTTTCATCATCTACTCAGATGTCTCAATTCTGCAGATGGGCAAAAACTGGAATAAAGCTTAAGGGACCTGAGTGAATCCTAAATCTAAGCACACAAAATTATCAGCAAATAGCATGAATTCGCTGAACATACATCCGTTGGTAAGGCTTCTTTTCAAGAAACTTCTTTTGAACTTATTTGTGTTTTACCAGCAATGGTTAAGTGAAGCATGCTGACACCATTATGATCTGTCTGTCTATAATCTAACCTTCGAAATGTGCGGATTCCATTTGAAATCTGTAATCTATTCACTACCTCTGCCAATTCAACAGATTTTAACTACAATTTTCACAGTTAATAAATTCCTAATGCACAGAAAGATCACCAGTGCAGATCTGGAGACAAAGAAACGCATCACTTCATAGTAACAGACACCATCCTCCTGAGCAAAGGGAGTTCAGGAACAAAGCAGGGAGGACGCAGGTTGATTACTAGGTGATGGGCAAGGATTCAGGAGAAACCCAATTAGACTGATTCAGCAAAGAATTAATCATTTAGCAAAAGACAAATTAGTGAAATAACTAACTGCATGAACTCCTTTTTCAAATCAGTAAAAACAGTGACCCTTTGACACAAAGTCATCACTTTGACTGGAAATAATTTTATTATTGTTACTAATAATGTTTGCTTTATTTCTGGGTTTTAAATTTCTTATTTTTAAATTTAGAAATATGTGTATGTATGTATATATGCAGGTATAATGTATGCACACATATATATTTTATCATATTCTATTACTATCAATTTTTAAAAGTGCAAAAGTTGTTTACAATAACATTTTAAAACAGAATATCTCATTAAGTGTATAATTTTGGAGGTAATATTTTAATCTTCCAGATTACAATAAAAATATTTTCATCATTAAATACCTGGAATATTTTTTATAACAAATAAATGACATGACACTGGAGCCATGTATTAGTCACTTCAACAAGATTAGATGTGTTTAGCCCTGGCTGGTGTGGCTCAGTGGATTGAATGCTGGCCTGCGAACCAGGTCGCCAGTTTGATCCCAGTCTAAAGCACATACCTGGGTTGTGGGCCAGTTCCCCAGAAGGGGGCACATGAGAGGAAACTACACATTGATGTTTCTCTCTCTTTCTTTCTCCCATCCTTCCCCTCTGTCTAAAATTAATAAATAAAATATTTTTTAAAAGGATAGAATTAAGTGATGTGACAATGAAGCTATGTGGATACCAGAAGAGTTCTTCAGGCACAGAAGAAGCAAATGCACACAGAGCTGAGGTAGGAATCAGACCGGTGCTTGTGAAACAGAGAAAGCCAGTGAATGGGATGTAGACCGAGGGAGGTGGCAAGCATGCAATAGGGAAACCAAGTGAGCAGGTGCAGGGAGAGATGGTAGATTCAGTTAGGCTGGTATCTACAGAGGTAGTGAGAACTAGTTATGGCCACAGAGCCAAATCGTCTTACTGAGAGGTTGGTGATAGGATGTGAAAGAAAGAAGAATAAAGAAATGACTCCTAGCTGTTTTTTTGACCTAAGCAGTTGATTGAATAGTGGTTCTATGTATTAAAATGAGAAATTTGGCAGAATGGTAAAATTTTGGAGAAGGTAACAGGGATTCTCTGGTAGATATAATTTCACATGATTTTTAGGCATCTAAGATGGGATTTTGAATAGGCATACAAGTCTTGCACAGAGAAATTTCAGAACTAGACTATAAATTTGGGAGTATAGCAGAATCAACATTGATGGTACTAGGCAGTGAACAGGCAGAGAGTGGATGTTTAATGGTAGATGGTGGATGAAAAAGAAACTTAAGAATATTCAGAAGGAGCAACCTATAAGATAAGGAGAGAGTTGGACAGACGTGGTGCCACAAACTTAGGTGTGCTGGGACACCATCTCTGAAAATAAAAAGCCCTGATCCCCAGTGTTTGCTGATTTCTCTGGTGTAAAAATGCCCACCATGGATGATTCAAACTCCCAATGGTTTAAAACCAGCTCACAAATTTCCTATATCATCAGCGATCAGTTCTCGTGTGGCCATAAGAACTGGCTCCAGCACATTACTGCCTGGAAGTCAAGTAATGAGAGTGTTTCAAGGAAGAAAGAGTTAGAGATTAAATAAAAATGGGAACTGAAAATTGGCCATTGGATTTGGCAAGGAAGAAATTGTTGGTGACCTTGATAACAAAGGGATTAGGTCAAGTGATGGTGATGATGAGAAAAGCCTATGTGCAGGGGTCAGAGCAAAAATGGGGGATTTGTGGTACGGCAAAGTGGAGTCAAAACTGTAAGTTCATGCCTTAGGCAGCAGTTGTGTTTTCTCTCTCTCCAGAACTTTATCAGCATCTGACGCAGCACGTGTTTTACTTACTGTTATGTTTGTTGCCTGCTCCCTCCCCTAATACACATTTGAATGGAAGTTCCATGAATGCAGATTGCCTCCTCCTTTAATTAAATTGATTAGGATTCCATTGGTTAATGAAGTTACATAGGTTTCAGGTGTGCAGTTCTACAGTCCATCATCTGTATATTGCATCCTGTGCAGGTTACTTTGTTTTTTGCTCATTGGTATATTTTCTTCAATACCTATAATATTTCCTGATGAACTCACATGCACATGGGGAAACTGTACACTTAGTGATGACTTCTAAATAAAACATTGGACATGACAGTGAGTCACGTATATACCAGAAAAAGTCAAAATAGGATTCTAGACCAGAGCTTATTTTTCAAAAGAATGAAATTATGAATCATAAATAATTATCTTACCTTTTTAATTATGAAAATGCTGCTGGATCATAAATTACAGACTATACAATTTTGGGTTGTTTATTCAGTTTACGGGGTCATGACTGATGATGCACTGAAGGAGGGCAGCTCCTTCCTTCCTGCAGCGGTGTCTGTGTGCGCGCACACCTACAGTTTCTGACAGAGAGCTTAACTGTAGCAAGTAACTAAAACTCTAGAATGTATAATTATAGATTTTTTCTGTTTGCACATTTACTCAACAAACCTCCTCTCTATTCTGCACTCTGCACTTCTCATACTCAGGTTTTCAAATTTTTATGAAATTTCCTCTGAACTATGCCACCTCTGGTGATCTCTTTTTGCTAAATTTCCTTACCACTAATTGTGCCTTATGACATCTCTCCAAAGAGCTGTAAGCTCTCTAGGGAGTGTCTTTGTCTCAAAGTATACATGAGACAATTATATGTACACACAATCACTAATAAATATTCACTGATTGAATGGAGACCTGCATTAATAAGTGAACAGAAATAACACATAAGCTACCTAAACCTTCTTTCTATGAAGGCCTACACTTCTGTCAACTTTTCTGGGAATTTTGAGTTTCCTCTAAATGTCCATATGTTTTGGACTATACATCCTGCTTTATCTCTAAGAGTAGTTTTCAAACTTTACAATGATAGATAAGGCAGTAAAAAAGAAAAAAAGTATAGGAATTTTAAAAGACATGAAACAGTGATATAACAAAGGATTATTCACTTAGGCATATGGACAGGGTGTTGATTTATAAAATCTCCTGTTGCTTTTCTAGAATATAAGCATTGCACAAAACAAGATCTTCCTATATAATAAATGTTTTAAGTCATATAATGAAAAGAAACATAAAGACTAGGCTTAAAATTTTAAATTACAGAAAAGCATATTAAACCTGTACTTACTGTCTTCTATGTCCCAGCACTGGGTGATTGGGTCTCCATACTTAACATCTTGGCGTCTAGCTCGCCTAAGGAAAAGGGATTAAACTGTTTAGAACTTCAAGCATGGTAAGTGGAATATACAAAATTTACAGCTAACACTAACAACTGGTGGCAGAAGCAGAAATATGCTTATCTACTGCTCAACTTAAATGAGGGTCAATATTCCAATCACTCTACATTTAATCAAATATTAGTAGTAGTAGCATCCTAAATGCAGGAATCCTATTTGGGCAATAAGATTATCTGAATTTTGCTTAACTAATACAGCATTCTTTTTCTGTGAATCTGACAGCAGAATAAGTTGACTATAAATGTAATCCAGGTTATATATACATCAAGTGGGAGTAACCATCCCTACCTTCTTTTTTAAGTCAGTCATAGTGAAGGTAATAAGATGTAGAAGAACCTTAGTGGGTAAGAAAATATACACAAATGCAGAACACCTTATCATATGAAGATGTAGCATTACATAGATTTAATTAAAGCAACAAGTTAAATACAGTTACTTAAAACAGAAGTACAAATTCGATATGGTGTGAGTGGCTAGATGCTATTTGGATTTGCTAATATATACTTCCCATTGTTTTCTGATTATAGTGATAACAGTAATAAATAACGATTTTGTGTATTGTAGTCACACATTTTCCTTAAGAGAAAATAGTAACTACTGTATAAAAATTGCTACAGCTATGTTGAACAAATATTTCATAATTACAATATACCTTCATTTGCTTTGGCTATTTTATATTGCCACTTAAGAGATCATACAAGTCACAGAAAACCTCCTTCAATATCTAGCAGGGGTGTCCAAACTTTCAACATCTCTGGGCCACACGGGAAGAAGAAGAGTTGTCTTGGACCACATATTAAATACACAAACACTAACGGAAACTGAGGAGCAAAAAAAAAGTTTTAAGTAAATTTATGATTTTGTACTGGTCCACATTCATAGCCACCTTGGGGTGCATGTGGCCTGTGGGCTGCAGGTTGGACACCTTTGATAGAGTGTCCCTAAGGGCATTGTTGACCAGACCACAACCCTGCACAAGATTCCCCTATCACATACATTTTTGGCTCACATGGACATTACGCTGGTGACGGGAAATGTCACAGTGGCGTGTCTGCAGGATCGCAGGTACAGCCTTGGGAAGGACAAGAAAAACTTATGATGGCATGAGGCGCATAGGTCAAGAATGTTTTTAAATCTTGACTTCTTAAGGAACAGGGTCAATTCATCAAACTGAAGGTTCATTACCAACTAATGATCTTTCTTGTTTTTTAGCTTGTAGAAGACAAAAGCATTCCCCAAATACTCACTGTGATGAGTACATTCTTGAACAAAATCTATAACAAAATGTTGGTGACTTTTTACTTTGCAACTTTAATAATCCACACTCACACTTAATTCAGAGATTTCAAGGATTATAAAGTCTCCTAATTTTTAGCAGTATCTCTACTGTAACTACACATTCAAGCTGCAATCCCTAAAATTTGCAATTTGACAAATCAGTAAAATTTCAAAAGAAAGAGTGCATATGCTTACCTGTTGTATTATTCTGTTAATAAAGACCCAACAATTTAAATAATACCATATAAAATTTGCTGAATTTTTACCTAGAGTAAAATATACTTTAACCATACTTTAGAAAATAGTGTTACTACTATATTCCACATTTAAAAAATAATTCTATTATAATACATTTAGCCAGCATCAGTCAAATTGGTGGGCAGGCAGGTTGCTCCCATTAATCTCACTATTGAAAACAATGCTGAAGTGAGCCTGTTTGAATATATCTTTTTAGGGTACTTTTGCCCATGTGTGTGTGGCATAAATCTCTAACTGGGAATTATTGACTCAAAATAGCACTGTTTTTAAGACACATAAAGCAATGGACTATAAATAACAGGGTACATTTTAATGTTTAAGTATACCTGAGTTGCAGAAATTGGCCAAGTTAGTAATACCATAAAAGTAAAATCATACTAAGTCACTGGATATGCCTGGACTGTATGTAACCCCCACTTTTACAAACATATATATCTACACATGATATGCAAAACAATGAGTACCTACATATTTAGAAATAAAAATGAAAAAGGGAGGAATGTAGTTAAGAATAAAGTAACAAAGAAAAAGAAACTTTTAATGGCATTTAACATTGGTAAAGCAAAAGAATATAAACAATTTATCAGAATTTTTTAAAGTTCCACATTTCAGATCTTCAGAACACTGTCTTTACTCTTCAAAATTTAGTGTTATGCCAAACTATAAAATAATATTTTAATTTCAATATTCCTACTAGACCATGTTTTCTATATAATATTTTCTCTTTAACTTAAACTATAAAGCAAGGAATATTTGTGAAATATTCATCATATAGCAAGAAAAGTGTCATACTAACTCTACATGCCTCCTACCTTTTGGAAGTAGGTGTATACCGAGAGCATGCAGTTCCATCCCAGGCACAGTAGGGGTCTCTGGCGAGGCAACAGTCTGCACAAGCTTTCCCATAAGTGTCACACCTGTGCAACGAAAGCTGGACCAGTCCATCTTGGGAACCAATGTACAACTGTTGCTGCAAAGCAGGCAAAACAAATGAATTAGCAGCATCTTTCAAACTAGTCTTAAGAACTTCCCTTTCTTGAATACCATATCACAGATCTAACTCTGTCTCCTCGGGTGTCCTGCCGTAATGAACACTTTACAGACACAAAATAAAGATTAAGATAAGTAAATCACTTCCACCCTGGCAGGATGGTGGTTTGAAGACCTCGATGCTGAAATGGACAGCATTCTATAGGGCTAGAGTAACCTTGGCAGTAATTCAAGAAGGTCAAAAACCAGCTGCCAGACTGAGGAATTAAGATGTCAAATTCCTTTTCAATAGTTGAAAATATTCTTTGGCAAATTATATCAAGCACACATGGTATAAGCAATACTGATGATCTTCACCTGACACAGTTTCTTGCATAAAAGATGGCTGAAAAGAGATTTATAAGATGTTCCTGTGGTTTAACTAACCATCATTTGCTAATGAAGTACATACCGATGATTCCTGAAGGAAAAGGGTTGTAAGTGGGAGAGAAAGCATTTGGTGTCACTGTGAAGAAAGTATTAAGGAGATTTGAGGAATGCCAGATCATAAATGAAAGGCTTCAGGATACTGAAAAACCTGGCAAACAAACTTATACTTTGAGAATAAGTCCCGAAAACAATGCTCTGCTCCCCACATGCATTCATTTGAGTGTATGTGGTGGTGGTGGGAGAGTGGTGACTGAGGGGTGGGTGGTACAAGTGAGCAAGCCATAGCCTGTGCCTTCAAAGCTCATGGTCAACTCTAGTGGACCACAGGGAACTTTATACCGAGGGGAAAACATCTGAGAAAGTAGATATTGGCACAAATAATATACACGTACTCAACCTGCAGAAATCTGTCTTATACCTCTCCCACCCATTAAACTGTCAGCTGAGACTGCCTGGTGGCTAAATATAATGTATATTTTTTAGTATTTGCTTTACTTCAATTTTCTATAGTGTTTGACACTAAGGACTTGAAACCCTTTTTACTTTCTCTGGTTCTTCCTCTTTATTTCTGCTTGACTTCTGTTTCCTTTGATGATCCCTTTCCTTGCATTAATGTTGAGTCTCTTTTTTATTCTCATTTATTTTCCATTCTTATTGCAAAGACTCCAGAGAATCTTGAAAGCAACAAAAATGTGAACACACTGATTCCCCTAAATCTCCTCCTGCTGCCCAACCTTGGTAGGAGGTGCCGCCCCAGCCACCCAAGACACAGATCTGGGAGTTGTCTTTGAATCTTCTTTCTCTCTCTTTCAGTCTGTTGCCTTATCTTCTCCATTCTCTCATACAGAACTCCTAATCAAGTCCTTGCTGGTGTGGCTCAGTGGACTGAGCACCAGCCTGCAAATAAAAGGGTCACCGGTTCCATTCCCAGTCAGGGCACATGCTTAGGTTGCCAGCCAGGTCCCCAGTAGGGGGCGCACATGTTGATGTTTCCTTCCCTCTTTCTTGCTCCACCCCCTCTCTAAAAATAAATAAATAAACTCTTTAAATAATTTTTTTTCTAAAGAACTCCTAATGGATTTCCTCTCTCTTCACTGCCACTGCCACTGTTTCAGACCTTATCATTTCTGTCCTGGATTACTCGGTAGTGTCCCAATATTTCTGCTGACTTCAGTCTTGTTTCCCAACAACCCCCACCTCTTAGGGAGAATTCAATTCATCTTTGGCACTACCACATTGGACTGATATATCTAAAAGGAAAATCTTATTATCACACCCTCCTGGTTAAAGATTTCAATTGTCCTTAGATAAAATTATTAAACTTCTCAGCAGAACACATAAAGGTATACCTAATCTTGCTCTGTCTTATTTCCCCAGATTCATTTCTAGCTTCTTATCCCTGGAGAATACATATACCCTTTGCTCTAATTGTGTAAAACTTACTAGAATAAACTATCCTGTCTTGCTCTTTACACTTTTCCAAGTGTTCTTTTCTACTTGGGATGCACTTCCCCACCCATCTCCCTTTATATTTATCCAGATAACTGCAAAATCTTTGATGTTACTCAGGTTACATAGCTCTGTTTTGTGCTATCTTCCCCTGTACCCAGGGCTTTCATTTAGACTTGTCTGTCTCCTCTATCTCCCTAGTATAAGCTTTCATTGTTCTCTGCATTGTTAGCAGCTCCTTTGTCTCCCAGCTCCACCATGAGCTTCCAGAGACTAAGGGTTAAGTCATTCCTGCATTTCTGTACCTTCCAAGGACAGCAGTAGGCCTTCAAGAAGCGAATA
This sequence comes from Tonatia bakeri, assembly GCA_004024845.1. Classification (NCBI taxonomy): domain Eukaryota; kingdom Metazoa; phylum Chordata; class Mammalia; order Chiroptera; family Phyllostomidae; genus Tonatia; species Tonatia bakeri. Next base: position 445,287 of record PVIA01000382.1, read on the forward strand.
TTGAATGAATGAACAAGTTAATGAAAGATATTGAAGAAGAAACCTATTTAGATCTTTTCCCTAAAAATCCCTGTACCATACTAAGCATAGTAGTCTAAGACAATTTTAGAAATACCTTAATGTTAAACATAATCACATGATTTCTTAAACTTTAAGGGTCCATATAGACATGGGAATGTAAGTCTTAATCTTTTGAATCAATTGGGACTTAAGGTATCATATCTGAGAACTGGGAAAGCATATTAAATATTACTGTTATTATTAGCTACCATTTACTTCACAATTACAATGTAGTATCTTTTAGTCTAAAACTTTGCATGCAGCATCCTATTTATTATGAAGTGAATTTTTTTTTAAACTTTGCTGTTGAGGAAATTGATTCCGGGAGTCAGATTGGAGGTTAACTGTTGGGCTACTCACCACTGCAGTTCATAGTCTAACTCCTAGACTCCCTGATTAAAAACCATTTTTAATGATTAAAGCTGGTATTCCACATAAATTACTTTATGGCCTTGACAGAAGGACATCCTCATGAGACTGGAAGAGTGAGCTCAATTTTCAAGAGCCAAGGGAGGAGGTAATATATTATTCAATTAATGAAATTTGGTTTCAATTTATCCCAAGGCAAAGTTGAAACTATAGCCTTTTATCAGTTATAAAATAAACACATAAAGGTTTTTCTATTACTTATAATTTAACTTTCAACTTCAATAGATTTTCCCTAAAAATAAACCTTGATTAAATTATCCTGTTGCTTTGTGGTTAATTTTTACACAAAAAATTAGAAAGTACCTGCTTCAAAGACAATTCCATGTTCAAGATGATTGATGAGTGCTGAAAAAAAGAAGTTCAATGTTAATCACCATTAACAGTCCTTTAGAGAAGCCAGTAAGTTGTTTTATCTTGTACCAAAGATCAATGAAGTAATCTTCAAGGCTCTGTTATATCGGGAAGGAAAGAATCTTAATATTTGCGATTTTCTCCCAATAGGTACTGATTCTACCCTAATAGAAATGATTGAAACAGTTATTTTAAAGTATCTTATTAAAGAAAAAATCACCTAACTGTATGAGAAACACTCTGTTGAAAATTGTTCCCAGTTATCCACAAGATTTCCCCTTCTTCTAAATCTGCTTATCTTAACTGCTTCCATATAATTCAAACTAGTGTTGACAAGAACATCTCCACAATTATTTATTACCTTTTTCTGCTCTTACTTAGATCAGTAGTTGAAAAACTTGTTCAAGTAGCGAGTTCTGAAGAGTTATAGTGCTCCTTGTGGAGGACCACATTCTTCACGGAGCACAGCAAGACACGCGTGCACACGCTTTCCTGGTATAAATTGGGGCCATTTTCATTTGTAGAAAACATGGCTCTATGATGCCATATAAAATCAGAAAGCCACCACGAAAAGAATGGAATGTTTACTTTTTTTATCTATCTACCTAAATTCATTCATTTCTCACCAGTCAGTATTTACTAATACACAAACAGTAGCAGATGTCAAAAGTTTAAGGAACTACATGAAGAAAAAATTTTAAAATGAGAAAGTTCTAGCCAATAACTTTTCATTCTGTATTTAAGAAAACATGTTTGTTATTTAATCTTAACACTGAAACCCAAAAAATTCCTGGTGACTACTGACATCCACTGAAGGAGACTTATTTTAATATACCCATGTGTGTCTCCAGGGCTTTATTTTTGGCCTCGGGGTTCACATTTACACTTGACACCAGCTTCTCCCTTGGGAACCACCCAAGATTTTGTTTTTGGTAGATGCCAGAGAGCAGGTCTTTTCCTTGTTAACTCCTTGACCACTATTATCTTCACAATGTAAACAGGATTCCATGGAACCCAGCATGTTAATTAACTCGAGACCCTCCAAGTGGAGGGCTCTATTCTCTTTGAGGGCAAGAGATGTTTATGAGGAAACAGTCCATTTTAATAACTGCTTCAACAAAAATGTTAGAAAAGGCACACTGTATTTTTAAAAGCTCTTATAAGAAATACAATTTTATTTCTAATGTTATTTTCATAAATAATTTTAAATTGAAGTTCATTAAGGGTCTGCAAAGAATGCCACAACTCAAATCGACTGTTAAAAATCAAAGGCATTCCCCAAAATCTGGAGAACGATTATTTTAGATTGACCAACTCTTTTGGTGGGCATGGGGAACTTAACACACATGAAGACTTAACACAACCTTTTTTTTTTTTTTTAATTTCCTTACAGAAAAGCAGGGCACATGAGAAAACTCTTCCAGTTTTCTCAAATTTAATTGAGGAAAAATCAAAAAGTAAAATTTATAAAGTAGAAAGTACCTGGATAGTAAAAGAGAACCAGGCTTTCATCTGCTGTGGTGACTTGTGTGGCCTCAAGCTCAGAGAGTGCAGTAATGAAGGGGAAACCCAGGAGCCCCGAGTTTGGTGCTATTCTACAGGGAAAGGTGAGTCTGATTCTTAATTGTTTTATTTTTTTCCCATTGTGTAAGGAAAAGGGAAAAAAAGAAGTTATTTTCAAAGAATTTTCCAGAAGTGATGATGTATTAAAACATGACCCACGTTAAAGCCTACTCAGTTTCACTGTCTCTTCTCCCGGAACTCTGGATGGAGTCTTACCTTGAATACCTGCAACTCCTCCAGTACAACCTCTTCCATATTCCACTTCTCCTTTGAGATGCTGACCACTTTTAGGACCGTTCCGATGTCTGAAAAAATACATTACCCATTATCCTATTCCTCCTTCAATGTCCAGTTGTAAGCATATTCCAAAAATTTTTGCATGACATCCTAATTTTTCTTTAGATGCCTTTCAAGAAATCAGATTAAATAAAGCATGCAAGAAGTGAAGCTTAATGTATATAATTCTCCCTTCCCAAAATATTATAGTTTTATCTCATAAAACACATATTTATAAAGTAAACATTAAAAGAAACATGCTTGGAGTATATTCCTCACGAGAAAAATATTATGTCTCATTTAAATATTGGTCGAAAAGATAACAAAAGTGAACTAACATTTTAAAACAATTTAAAAAGTTAATATATTAAAGTAAAAAAACTCTCAATGTAAGAAATATTTATTAAGTAATTACTATATTCTATTCACCACAAAAAGTATACATATTTAATAATATTAACAAATGAAAGAGAAATGATTAAAATTATATACATGGAGAAAACTGTAGTTCAGTTTACAAATTTATTTTACATACAGAAACATTATTGGTGCACTAGAAACTAAAGTTTTGTTTTAAATTATTTAGTTAAATTGAATACTATAAAAAGGTTAGTAATATAACCCAAAAATTGACATTTTGAAGAGATGACTTAAGTATAGGACCTTACATTGCAGTTCCACGAGGTGGCAACTAATATAGAAAAACAAGGTAAAGAACATTTTAGAAAAAAAACAAAAGAATCCCATTTCAAATTAATTTATACGAAATACATGCTTTTAAAGTTCTAAGCACTGGGGTTGGGGGTGTATCTACGTGCACGGTAATAATCCTGTTTGTACAAAATAGTCTAGATTATTTGTCTGTTTTCACATGATTCTGGGATATTCAAAATATTAAATATATTTTTTTTCCAAATGCCATCATTGAAAATCTTAGTATCCTCATAATTTAATCAGTAAAAAGGAGGTAGTACCACCTAGTGGCAGAATGGCATTTATGATGCTGAAACATTCAAAACCTAGGAATGAATTTGGGTAGGGAGTAGAAATTAACTGGCAAACTCATTAGAATGAGAGACAACCTAGTTATTTCAAGTTTTGACATTTCAGCAGCTACCTCTGTAGAAGTGGGAGCATCATTTCTTTGCCTTCACCTTGGCAGTGCCTTTTGCAACACAGTCAAGTTGGACCACTTTCTTGAAAGTTCGTGGGGTCTGTTATACACACACTTTTAATAAACCTGACTTCTGTTGAACCAGCATATTTTTAGGATTAAAGTTTCTCTAAAGTTGTTCTGGACTCCTAAAAACCTATTCCAATAAAATTGTTCATTTTATGAAAACCCATTGGTTTCTATCATTGTGCAATGCTTGATCCATTAAATTAACATACTTTATGTAAGTGCTTTTGTGTTAATGACCCCTGTTTTATTTACTGCCATTAGAATTGATATGACATTATTAGATAATACTTTCTTAATTTTAAGATGTGCTTAATAAGCAATAGTTGTCTCTCTGGAAATTTTTTGCATCATTTTTAATTACTAAGATGGCATACAAAAATAAGTAAGTAAAGCAGGCTCTAATAATGAATGAAAGTGATAATTAATCTATAAATTCAAGAATAAAAAATAATCTCCAAGAAGTTCCTACTTAAAGAGCTTTACAGAGCAATGCTTAACTATTTTGAAAAGCCATTTTAAATCATCTTCTGTCACTGATTCTCAAAACTGAGGGAAAGGATCCTTTGGGGTAGGGTTTATCAAATATATCTGCAGGAAAAAGGAAATGAGAAGTTTGAAAATAAAGAAACAGTGCCTTGTCCTACTTGTTTAATTTTAGTCCACAGTTATTCAACAAATATGTATTGAGCACCTAATCTGTAGCAGATGCATTGCAGTCATAATATACAAATATATTTTGAAATCTCAAATAAACACTGAAGGAGGTTGGGAGACATTTGTGATTGTCAACTAAAAGCTCGTGCTATGCAATTTTAATAAATAATAACTAACGAGTGAGCACCTGAAAAGACACGCATCTATCTTGGTGTGGATAATTCCCAACAAGGTAATCCCAAAAAGTACTTAAAACTCAGGAAAAGAACTAACGAGAAAAACAGGCAGGTTTGCGTGTGAAGAGAAGTCATTTCCCTAAGGTTGAACACAACAACAAAAAAATACTGTCTAGATATTAGCTAATAATTAATCATTTTGTTTTTGACCAATAGATATTTTTGAAGTTTTGGGGGGTTTTGTGTGTGTGTGTGTGTGTGTGTGTGTAATGAAGAATGTTTTGGAAGGAAAGTACAATCTTGTTCGAGGGTACCTGTTCCAAGAAACATCACATCGTACTGGCCATCTTCTGCAACCACGTGATCCACTACGATCTGCGTCAGTCTGTAATCCACATTGATTCGCTTGAACGTCGGTCCTCCCACAACTGGATATACGAACTTATACATCACAGGGTGCCGCCTGATGAAACTGATGACATCGTCGGGGAAATCTCGGGTGGATTTGATCAGGGGGTCATAGGTTTTGCTTGGACACTGAAAACAAGTGAGAGGAGTAGTAGTCATGCTCCTGAGAAATTTCCACTTTCTTCTAATAAAAAAGCTTATCATTAATAATATTAAAGAAATGGTGAACAGCATCAACGTGGACTCACTTGTACTTACAAGTAAATGTATTTTACCTCATATAAATATAAATGTAATCCTCTCTCTCAAAGGTACTACAAATTACATTTACTTATCAGTATTTTCTAAAGTTTCCACAGTAAGCTTTGTTTCTTTGAGTATTTTTATTTTTTTATAAAAATACGTCAAATTTGAGTTGAAATAATTAAGAAGAAAGTAATCTGTAAACATGGGAATAGGAGAAACCAGTATTTTCAATTTCTTTTAATTAATTTAAATTTCAGTTTTAAATTGTAACTGGTGTGCAAATTACACGGTGAACAACACAACAGCCCTTCCTCTAAAAGATCTGTGGAACTCTCCCTTCTGTCTAAGATTGCCTGTGTGCCTTTAGTGTCCACCAATTCAATAGTTAGCATACCCTGCCCCCTGGTGGAAAAGTGAAAAATACGAACACAAATTAAATGATTTGATGTCTTTATCCAAAGAACACGAATAGATAATTATTTTATAATTACTTTTCTGAAGTACGTATCTCTACTCCCATTTCCTAAATCTGTTTTATGATTTCAGTATATTATCATTTAGTACTTATTGCAGAGTAACTTGTGTTATCAAGTTAGAATCCTTAATGGGCTTAATACATCCTTTTGAAAGGGAAAACTTCAGCTTTCTGACACAGGCACAGAGAAGAAAATCCATAACATTGAGAGAAGCTTTCAAGAACGTGCTGCATTTTCTATATTTCAGTTTTCTGAGAAGTTGGAGATAATTTCCACTGAACTTAACTATTTATACTAGGCATTAATTAGAATCCTATCAAAACTCCAAAATGGCTCTGGCTGGTGTGGCTCAGGGGATTGAGTGCTGTTCTGTGAACCAAAGGGTCGCTGGTTTGATTCCCAGTCAGGGCACATGCCTGGGTTGTGGGTCAGATCGCTAGTAGGGGGTGCATGAGAGGCAACCACACATTAATGTTTCTCTCCCTATTTTTTCTCTCCTTCCCCTCTCTAAAGATAAATAAATAAAATCTTTTTAAAAAACCCTCCAAAATGTATCATACTTCTTAGTCAAAGCATTCAATAGGGTCATTGTCAGGGAACTAAAGATACTGAGAGATCTTTAACGTCACACTACATACCCTTGACGCAATTTTGTACTAACGGCTCATTATAATGGCTCACTACTTTCTATATTAGAAAAATATCAAAAAAGGTTGTACAAAAATATCTGTTGATGATTTTTTCAATTAATTTGAAAATATCTTTATCTTTGACACACACATACACACAAATGTTGTATATTTGGTCTTAATAAACTGATCTTTTCTTGGTATCTATTTATTTGTCCCAGATCTGAACCAAAAAGGTTAGAAACACCCTAGAGTATTAGTCACTTGGTAATTAGCATGCCCTTAACTGGATGGATGTTGTTTAAGCATCGAAGTCTGTCTGCAGTCACTGCTCCCAGCACTTAGCCTCCAGCCAAGAGAAATCTGTCAGCTCTATAATGGAAGGAACCCCATATTAAATAGACTAAGTTGCAACTCAGAGTAGATATGAAGCTCAAATGATTCAAAGCTCTTGACCAATTAGAGGCTGCATGTTTGAGGCTCAGTCAAAGGCAATTTATAGTGGGCTTATAGCTTATAATGGCTGTGGTAAAATGTGGTTGGTCTATCATTAAAATCAAAGCAAAAGCAAGATTTTGCCTGCATTGTATTTTTGAAACAGCCCTCCAACTTAAGGAAAAAAAAATCTTTTGACTTTGCTGCTGTAGTTATGCAGTAGCCCAAATTCCAAAACAAATAATATGACAATATCGAAGCTGCAGTTTTTGGTATCAAATTTTCAAATAATTTGAACTTTTAATGTGAGAAAGTATAGGTGGCTGAAGATATGAACATTTAGCAAAGAAGCAAATTTTCCTCATTGCTTACCACTGACAAAAAGATTTAAATGTAATAAAATCGAAGAAAGAAAGAAAAACCTGGTTTCTATTGACTATTACAAAATGATCTTTGAAAATGTATGTTTTTTTATGGCAGCTTTTCCTCGCGGCACGCTGCCAGTGTTTGCACAGGATCTTTCCTTCCAGGTTGCTACGCACAATCTCTCAGGTCCTTCCAGGCTCCGCTCAGCTTCCACAAACGGAAGTGATTGGGTAGAGCTGCCCCCTGAGGTTTAAGGCAGTACAGTTTGAACCAAATATTGTTATGGTGGTGCATGAAAAACCAGAGGAGCTTTTCCTTTGATATTATATAGCCGCATAGACACAGATGTAAAAATAATGTGAGATGCCAAGCAAAGGATGCAGGTAAGAGTAAAATAGGGAAGAAAAATTCCGAAAAGGAAAAGAGCAAGTATGGAAAAATGCTACATTTAAAGCAAATGAGCATATTCAACTATTTCCTTTAGAAAAGGCTGTAAAGTTTTCCTATTGCAGCTTTACATCCCAGGTATTAAAAATCTAGTGTATTTTCCTCTGTATGTATGTGCTTTCAATTTCTATGAATTAACTGTAGAGGTCAGTTAATTTCTGCCTCCAGCTTTCTAGCATTTGCCTGACTTCCCCTAATTTAGCCCCGATGACTGTGGGAAACAAATCAAGGAGCTTAGCAAGGACCTTCTGTTTAGAAAACTCTGAGATAGATTAAAATTTGAGGGGGGCAAAAAGAGAGCAATGAACACAAATTTAAAATGTTGTTATTGTGCTGGAAATCAGACCAGCAAAAGAGAAAAGAGACCTGTCTAGACAAACCCTGAGATGAAAGGGTAAATCAAACGGCAACAAGTCCTGTTCGGGGCCTATCTCTCGTGGCTGGCAGCCACGGCTGGCTAGGTGTGATCATGTTATGCTTGGCAGATCTGCGTGTTTGTAGAGGGCCTTTTGCAGTGTAGTGGGAAGCAATGGATAAGAGGAGAAAAATGGTTTTTATCCAATGAGAGAACTTTGTCCCTTGGCCAGGCACCAGGCAGCTGTTAAAAGGTTTTTTTTCCCCCCTCCTCCCCTCAATGCTTCAGGCTATTCTCTGCAGGTTGCAGTTTCCTTTTAAGCAAATCGGAGGAATGACTAAAATGAGGGAAGAACTGGCTTTCATTTCTAGGGAAAAATAAACTAAAGTGCAAGAAAAGCCTGATTCTCATGTATGAAGTAAAAAAAAGGCAGATTTAATAAGGACCCGGCTTATTCATCTAAGAGTTAGTTTATAACAGCTATGGACAGATGAGGAAAGACCCTATATTCAACATCAGAGGTGGAAAGGCCAGGGGTACAAATAACAGGTAAATTTGTCTCTCTTCCTTTTTTTCATGTACGCTTTCCTTTAGAGAAATTTCTATACCAGAAAAATGGAAAACATTGTTTAACACAGTAAGTAGTCTGGGATTTAGAGAACCTCATTTTAAAAGTGAATGCAGCCTTGGTGCAAAAGAAAGTTGAAGTCAGTTGCCTTTCATCATTTCCTAGAAACACAGCTTCTCTACAGCTAAAAAGAAATGAAAGTGATATTCTGTCATTTCTCCTCTTCAAAGTCCTCAGTCTCAGGAACTTGGAATCAGGAGGCCCAGATTCTAGCCCTGCCTCTGATTCTCCCTTCTAGAATTAAAAAAAAAGAAAAAGGCCCTGGCTAGCGTAGCTCAGTGGATTGAGCGCGGGCTGCGAACCAAAGCATCGCAGGTTCGATTCCCAGTCAGGGCACATGCCTGGGGTTGCAGGCCACGGCCCCCAGCAACTGCACGTTGATGTTTCTCTCTTTCTCCCTCCCTTCCCTAACAAAAATTAAAAAAAATAATAAATAAATAAAAGAAAGAAAGAAAGAGAGAGGGAGGGAGGAAGGCCCCTAAGATTTAAAACCAGAATTAAAGATATCCTCAGTAATTTAGAGACGCAATGACAACATAATAATTTGTTATCCAGTAAGTGGAAGGCCATGCGGGGGACAGATGTTGAGGAGAAAATAAAACTGTGAATTTTTATATGACAGGCATCTATGAGCCAGTGATGTATAACATGAAATTTCCTTAAGGTTTTCCACAAATTGGAAGCCCTACTTAGAACAAAAATAATGAAACGTTAGCTATGTTTCTCAGCTGTGCAAATGAGAAGATAGCACAAGACCCTGTGAGAGAACCCTTCCACCTTGTTCAGTGCCCGTTGATAAGACTACCACAGCCTGTATTCCACACATCAAAAGAAAGTTTAGGATACTGTGTTTAAGTTACAGAGTTTTCTTTGATCAGGCACACCTATGTTTGTAAGTCAACATTCAAACATCCTTTATCTATAATATAATCAAGAAAATATTTGTGTAACGGGGCCAACTGAGGTTACAACTCGGATCAAATTTAGGAGATTAATGAAGAGTTAAATTTCTGAGAATCATCAGCTCTCTAAGAATATGTCATTGTGCCAAAGCCAAATATTTTAGGTGTGTCAGGAAGAGAAAACAGGATACCCCAAAAGTTTTGGAACTTGTGGATTCCATGGTCACCTCAAACCCCTGCTGTTTCCAGCGTAAGTTGGAATTTCTCAGCAATCATTCTAGTTCTAGGTTAAGCACCGTGACAGATATCCAGTCGACTAGACATATCGAGTCGCTGACACTACGCGTCATTATTCTGTGATGCAATCCTTCCAAGATTTGCTTTGTTGAAGCAAATTCATAAACCAGTCTTAATTAAGGCAGTGATTATTTGACATGTTAAAGCAAAAAATGCCTTTCTAGAACATGTGGATATGCCAGGGCCCAGAGCTGGTTCACAGTAACATGTATGGTATGATGAACTTTTCAGTGGACCTGGAATCAAAAGAACTTGGTGATTTTTTGGTGTCTTTTACAGTGTTAGAAAGTCTAATAATTTGGTGGGAGATAAATTAGGACTAGTGCACACACCCACATCCTGAGTTCAGGAGATTTTATCTCATAGCAGAGGGATGATGAGGGCCCTACTGTCCAGGGAGGAAAAGGTTTTGCCTTCCCCTTTGATTTTCTCCGGTGAAAAACACATGTGAGCTGTACATGGTGTGACTTCTTGTTTAGTGAAGATCTGAAATGTTAGGTAGAGAAAAATACTCTATTATTTTACAGTAGGTGGTAGTTGAAAAAATCACTTTACAATTGTTTTTATAGTGTGTCAGTTTAATTAAAAGCTCATTGAATAATATATAAATCTTAATTCTGAAAAAGTATTTGTAAGTTTTCTAAATATCTGGATTCCTAAAATAGATACGGAGAGGGAAATGTTTATACAGGGACTATTTGAGACTGATCAATTCTTAAGTTTTTACAGGATATTTTGATATTTTTTCTTCCTTTCTTTCTAAAAAGACAAAGTTTTTCTAGATTTAAGCTATCAGGGGGGATTATAATTTGTTTATCATTCACCAACATACAAAAAATAAAATCTATTAAAACAAGTTACAAAATTAAAAGACAGTACTTACAACTACCTCATTTTACTTCCTACTAAAAAAGGAGTCTTAGCTAGGAAATTCATGTTTAAGTTTTGATCTTTAAAAATACAGTTAAAAAGTTTAACAGTGAAAGTAATAACTATTTGGGTAGGGGGAATGGAATTTGTTGTTTTTACAAAATTAGAGGTTTACAAATTGTCAAAAAACTGGCAAAATAATTCATGAGCAGTGAAACATATATTTCTTAAATATATGAACTTCAAAAACTGGTATTTTCCACATATTGGCTATTGTGAACAATATGGCAAGAACAAGGGAGTGATAATCTCCCTTCCAGATCCTGATTTCAATTCTTTTAAATAAATACCCAGAAGTGGAGTGTTGGATCGAACAGTTTTATTCCTCATTTTCTGAGGAAGCTTCACACGGATGTGGAAACAACCTAAATGTTCATCAATGTAAGACTGGATAAAAAAAATGCAGCATATATACAATGGTATATGATTCATCATTAAAAAGGAAGAAATGTTGCAATATACAACAACTGAGATGAACTTGGGGCACTATGCTAAGTGTAGTAAGTCAGTCACAGAGGACAGATATTGCACGATCCCACCTATGTGCTATCCAAAGTAATCAAACTCGAGGAACAAGAATAGAATTGTGAGTCCTCCCCCTCTCCCCAGGATTTGGAGTGTAAAATAGAGAGTAAATCTTTTATAAAAATCAAATATCAAAAAAGAAATACTCTGCATTTAAAAAGTTTCCCCAGATTATGAGTTTTCTAGCATCCTGTTGTTTTGGGCATGATCCCAGTCTGATTTCCACATCTGACCTGTACCCCTCATTGTATGGCACATGATTCCATATTTCATTTCAGTTGGAGCTTCTTACACCAAGACCCACAGTTAATTTATGATTTACAAAGTCTATCTGAACAAAATACAGTTTGTTCAGACATGCTAGTGAGACACAAGAGGGCAGAAGAACCCTTTAAAGGGAAGGGATTCTGTAAGTGTATGTATCCTGTGCATACTTAAATGTCCAGACTTATTCATTAACATTGCAGGGTAGTGATATCATTGCAAGGCTAGGAGTTGAGGTTTGACTTGCCACAGGAAGTACATAATAATGTCAAAACCGAGGAATTAAGATAGCTATGGCATAGAGAATGGTTGTATTGTTTATTCACCTGAGTGACAATGTCAGCAGAAGCTAAAACTTGACTTTAACAGCAATTTGGATGTAGAAAATGTAAAAGCAGAAGTTTTTAATAATCTATTTAAAATTTTTAACTTGAGTGGAAAATGGATTTCAGTGACGATTCTGACATTTCATAGAAAGAGAATTATTCAGCAATGATTTTATTAAAGTCTGATGTATTACACCACATTACAATAAAAGGAGCCTCATTATTATTTGTGCAGAGAACAGGTCAGTCCCTGGAGAGACAATGTAAGGGGTTTCTGGTTGTTTGCTTTTATCACTTTGAAGGCAGAATGGCATGGAGGTTAATAGCATTTATTTGTAGTTATGTAGATCTAAGTTTAATCACAGTTCCTCACTTCATAAGCTATGAGACCGTGAGCATGAGTTCACCTGCACTGGACTTTTTCTTATGCATCAGTTACCTCCATTATTATGTTGTTGAAAAGAGGTGCTGAGATAACATATAAGTCCCTTTCCCTGCATCTGGGTCATGAGGTGTGTTCAGTAATGGTTTTGACTAAAATTTCTGAATGGGAGGCTTGTAGAAAATACAAAGATTCATACCTTAACTTGAACAAAAATTACCAAAATTACGCTGCTTAAAAACATGAGAGATAACATAGAAGACTGTATAGAAATAAATGCAGTTAATTTTAGTTAGGGCATGCCGTGGTGTATCGGTCTGGTGAGTTCAGGGAATAGGTGAATATTAGAGAATATCAAAGAATGAAGGAGAGAAGACTGGTCAGAAAACTCCAACATTCCTCTTCACTCTGCTCTTTGGCAATAAAATATTAGGAAACTTATTTAATTATTCTGGACATCAGTTTCCTCCTTGATAAACTGAGGGTGAATTATGTGGTCTCTACCACCCATTCTTAGATTCTCAAAATTTTACAAATGTATTGATACACTTGGAAATATAATTTCACTGATTTTATGAATACAGAATTATTTAAAATGGTAAAGTTAGTTTATATAAAAAATATTTGTGTAACAGATTTTCACATCACATATATGATGTTCCTAACTTTAATATCATCCCTCCAAACATAAATTATTATGTGGAAAATCCTACTAATTGTATGCAAATAAAGAGCAAATATTTTTTTAAATAGTTAAAGTAATGAAGCCAAAAATTTACACATTTATTTATGATTTTAGAAATTTTCAAATTTGGTCATACTAATTTCAAAAAGAATATAAAAATAACTATTTACTTAGAAAAAAATGATATCTTTGGATACCACAGCTTTCTAGATATTTCCTCAAACCTTTCAGGAAGAGAGGTCATCGCTATTCATATACAGAACCAATTGGAAAACATGGCCCAAAATATATAATATTAAAATACCTCAGTATTTTTATATAAATAATTTCTTTAAACTGTCTTATATGGTTACTCCCCATCCAGAACCAGCACAGACATAATCTGAATTTAGTCAGAATAACAAGAAATGCCTCCCCTCTTTTAACCAGAACTGTAAAGCAAAATAAATAACCCCTGACAGTAACTAGCATACTTTTTTTTAATATATAAGTTCTATAAAAAAAGACAGACTTGTCCTGGCCTGTGTGGCTCAGTTGGTTGGAGCATCAAATCTGTAAATCGAAAGATCATGGGTTTGATTCCCAGTCAGGGCACATGCCTAGGTTGCAGGTCTGGTCCCGGTCAGAGAGCATACATGCAACCAATAGATGTTTCTCTCTCACATCGATGCTTCCTCCCTCTCTCTCCTCCCCTTCCCCTCTAAGCATTGCTGTCAGGTAAGGGAAAATAAGAAAGGACATAATCAACCCGATCAAACACTGGCCTGCTATTTTCTAAGGGAGGTTTTTTCTCTGTCTCCATTACCACAGTGGCCTGAGAATGGGCTATAGATAAAATGTTTACAAGGCATAATTCTAAAAGCTCAGCCTCAGATGCACATTTACACATTTTAAAAAGCATGGGAATTCAATGAGAAATATTGATGTTTAGAAAGAATAAAGGAATAGCTGTTAAATGGAACTTCCTTAAGCTTGATAATATTTTTATTCTTCCAACTTGTTAAGAAAAAAAAAGTTAAGTATATCTTTGGTAGTAAGTAAACCACCTATTCCCTAAGTAATTCTGAACTCTTCACAAAAAATACCTACAGTGTGAACACTGTATTTCGAGTATTCAGCAGACAGATTGGTCTGTTTATTGTAACGTAGCACTTTTCTCACTGATGAAAAACCCTCCTTACTGACGTGGGTTTTATTATGGGGAGGGAGGTCACACACACATTTCAGGAAAGTGACTGTGTCCCGGTGAGGAGAATGACATGACGCGTGAAGTCTTTTTGCTGCACGTGGCATTCACAGCTCTTTCAGGCCACAGCAGGGAAGTGATGGCCTCAGCAGCACCTCCAACCTACAAACTGACTGGAACTAATGGAATCTGGATGATCATTTTGATCATTTCAATTTCTTAGTATCATAAGAATCAACTGCTGTATATGGATATGCAAATAATTTTCTGAAATTAATGTGAATGGTTTCAGTTCCAGATTATTTCTCCTACAACATCCAGATAATTAAAAGGCTTTTTTTTTTAAATGGCCCAAATGATCACAGTCTTTATTATTTAAAACAAAGTCATGTAGAAAAAGCTCAGAATGTGATAGCCTATGACAGTTAACCCCAGATTTCTAGTATAATAAAACTTCCCCAGCTAGATATGTATAATATATAATATTATATATAAAATTATGTAATATAGAAATATACTATATATTATTATATATAAAATACATGTACTAGTATATTTATTATATACAATATACATTGTATATAATAAAATTATATATAACACATTCACTATATATGTTTGTGTGTGTGTAATGAATATTTAGTAAAAGACTTTCCATGGAAAAGGAAAATAAATATATTTTAACATCAAAAGTTTTTAATATAGTATCTTAGTCCAAGGACTATGAGCTTGGACTCTGCCTCCTCAGTGTCTGAGTTTACAGCTCAGCTGCACCATTCAGTAGCTTTGTGATCTTCAGCAAGTTACTGTACCTACGTCTGCCTGAGACTCCTCATCTGTAAAATTGCATTTAAGATAATGGAACTTACCTCATAGAGTCATTATGAAAATTAAGATTTGTAAAACCTATATAAGAGTATCTACCCTCTATGTTACTGTTAAATATAAAAATAAGACAAGCAAGTACAGCTTGGATGTACAAAGAAAATAAAGGAAATCATGAATATCACATTATTTGCAAAAAAAAAAAAGTATTCCCAGGAAAATTGTGATTACCTTATAGTTAGTCCAGAAACATCTCTGGAATATATTTATACTGAGGGATCATGATGGAGGAAGTAAACATGGTTGGAAAGTGTGTTTCCCAAATTTAATTGGGTTATATAGCAGGAAGATGAAAAGAGAATTAAGAAAGCCTGGCTACCAGCTGTTTCCCCTTTAGGAATAAACATATGAAAAGGCAAAATTTTGTAGAGTTACACAGGTTAAGTCAATAACTTTCCTCAGAGATTTTGATGACTATTTCAGACCTCTTGATAGAAATATTCACACTGAATCTTAAGTAAAAAAGTCATTTTTCCTTTATATTAGTTTAATATAATATTTAGTGTTCAATATATATTAAATTTGAACAATATAATACTGGTTCAATTACCAATCCTAAAATATTTTATTAAAAACTTAAACTGTTTTAATCACATTGACAAAACAAAGTGGAAGTCTTCCACTTAAAATACACACACTGATTTTTAAACTGCAGTTCTTTTTTGAAACAGATTCATAAACTCTAAAGCATATTTCTTGTTTCATCTGTGTTTTAATCATGATTTATATTTAAATGGAATGTTGGACGTAGGATTCTTTAGGACCTACCAGGAGTGTCCAACCTTTTGGTATCTCTGGGCCATACTGGAAGAAGAAGAGTTGTCTTGGGCCATACATTAATTACATTGCAACACATAATCACAAAAAACCACATAACACTTTAAATAAATTTATGATTTTGTGTTAGGCCGTATTCATAGCCATCCTGGGCTGCATGTGGTCCATGCCTGCAGGTTGGACACCCTTGATTTAGGTCTTTTCCCCATCTAAAATATGCATATTATTCCAAGGTGCAGTGTAATAAAAAATAAGATAAATTTATAACAAGAAAGGAGATAATTTAAATGAATCTTTATAATTGATGTCTTTTATAAGTAGAAGCTGGAACCCTAGCTATATAAATAGCTCCATGTGGGGAATAAATACTTATTTGGCATTTCCTTCTTATTTAGAATAATTGTAATTCTAAATACTAAATCATTTTGATGATTCTGTAGTTTATTGAGGATTAAAAACTATATTCTCAGCATAGCCTGCACTTTACAATAGTCCACTGTTTGCTGTAATACTAAAAAAAAAAAAAAATACTCAGCTCCAGTGAAGGATGAAAATGATAAAACATCACCGTAAATAAATAACAGTTTTAAAAACTGCAGTACTTTTTGCTGTGGTGAAGAACATAGATTATTACAGTAGGTTTGAAAGAGAATATGGACTTCAGAAAACTGTTTGATTTTGAAGTCGGATACATACAGTACCAGGCCGAGGATAAGGAATCCTTCCATCGTACTGCACCCAGCGATGGTCCACACTCTCCTTATGAGCATAAGGGCCGTTAAAAACAGCTCTGATGTCAGCCATGCTGTACACACAGACAGCAGAGCCTTTGAAGATTGAGCTGGAAGAAAGCAACATAATTCAGTCCTTCACTGGTTCATTTATTGGACATTTACTGAGCACAAATATGATAGGTGCTACAGAAAAAAATGTAGGTGTGTGTCAAGGAGCTTATAGCCAAGTAATCCTGGATAGAGTGTATTAACAGTTACATTACAAGCAATTACAGTATGCTAATGGGTACCCAATACTAGGCTGTCTGGTAAGTTTCAGAAAGTAGGTGGTGTCCAAATTGACACCTGATGGATAGATAAAAATTGCCTAGAAAAACTGGAGGATGAAAAGAAATATGTAGAAAAGAGATGTTTACCCACAGGCTCTTGGACTTTATTTGAAGTTATTATAACATAATGCCTCTAAAGAACTTACAGCCCTGGCTGGCATAGCTCTGTGGATTGAGCACAGGCTGTGAACCAAAGCATCGCAGGTTCGATTCCCAGTCAGGGCACATGCCTGGGTTGCAGGCCACAGCCCTCAGCAACCGCACATTGATGTTTCTCTCTCTCTCTCTCCCTCCCTTCCCTCTCTAAAAATAAATAAATAAAATCTTTAAAAAAAGACTAAAAAAAAAAACTTACAAAATAAAAAAGTACATTACTTACTTTTCTTTAAAAAAGGAATAATTTAGACACATAATTAATAATTATGTGTCCATTTTCTTAAAGTGAGTGAATGACCATAAATACTGGCTATTAATTTCCTCGTGTAGTTTTTATTAATTTAAAAATGTTGAAAAAATCTTGTTTGCTCTTTCTTGAATCTGAGTACACTTATGTAACTAATCTGATACTTAAAATTAATAAGAATTACACAGGATTGACACATATATAATTAAGAGGCAGAAAAGCTCCATGGGAATTCAATAAAGTTTTGCTAACTGATGATGAAAGCTGTGAACATGGCCTTCAAATGTTCCATTTTTGTTTTATTTCTGGAAATTAAAATACATTTTACCTGGATCTAAAACTTTTGGTGATTTCTGTTCTTAAAAGCAAAGTCACCCTTTATGATCTGGGAGACATATCATCTCAGTGCTACACAAATGAGCTAAAGATTCTCCCAGAAGGAGTAAGTTCCTCATTAATATTCTTGGAATGACATTCATTGGAAACATTGGGAGCTGACAGTAAACAGGCATCTGGGAGAAAATGAGCTGCTAGGAAGGGAGGTGATGTTCCCATAAAAATCCCATGACCTGCCTATGATTTTTTAAAGGATGATGCATCATGTTTAATGACATTGCTATTATTGCAGATTAATTACACATTCTCATTAGACAAAGACTGTGACATTCATCCCAACATTACCTCAGTGTTCAGGGTGGCATTACAAATAAGATAATAAAGTACACCAAGAAGAAGGAGCTGACTTGTAACTTCACACTCTGTGTGGGCAGGAAAATGGTAGGGATAAAAAGAACTATCTTGGGGCTACATCTCCCTGGCACGTATCTATGCCTCATGTGTGGAACACACAGTGACTTCAAAGGAAGTTCTGTGAATGGAGAGATGCCAGGAGAGTAGGGCTGAGATATTTAACTTGAGTAACCACAGGCACTTGCTCTTCCTGCACCTCGTAGACATTTAGTTCAGACGTAAATTAGCAGAAAAAACATGGAGCCAAAGTAGCAGCATCTTAAATTATCTTCTTTATTTTCATATTTAAATGTTCATATGTTCTCTCTTATAACGAACCAACTAGCATTTTGTTTCATAATATATTCTAAACCAACAGTACATTTGAGTTTGCATGTAAGTATAATGTATACACAAATGAGGGTAATGTCACAGAAATGAAATTGTAAGTTGCTTCTAAAAAGTACTTAATAATTTAACCAAAAGGAGGAAATAAAACCATTTCTCTAATACCAATAGCAACACTGCCAATATTTCCAATACTAATATTGATATACATTGATAAAGATTCATAAGAGAGCTGTGAAAAAAGTGCAAAGTATTTCAAAGAATGTACTATAGGCAATAATATGTAACAGGAATAAAGGTGCTCTTTGGGCATGGTCCAATGTAAGTTACTGAATTAAGTAAAATTAATGTTAAATACAACTAAGTCAGATCCATATATTCTTTAAAAAAGCTCCATAAATGCAAGGGACACTTTCAGGGAAGTCACAGAGATTCAATGACAAGTACAGAACAGTATTATGCATAACGAAGGAGAGGATACAGGGATAAAAATTAAGAAAGCACATTTAGTTCTAGTCCCAGTTTTACTAACTGGTTTCTCTTTTTATGGCAAGTATACAAGCTTCCTTTGCCTATATTAGTAGAGCAGTGGTGATACAGTAATAAGAGCAGCCGAACTCCCATCTTCATAGGATAATGGGGAAGCACAAATGAAATAGCATGTGATGACATTTTAAGTCAAGAGTATCCCATCTCCTGATTACAGTTTAGACAAAGACTGAGGCATGCATTTCTTTAGTACTACCTCCATGTCATGCAACTTGATATACTTATTGTGATCAGTATATGCATATGCCCTTGTACCCAGTAATTTTAGTCTGAGAGGTTAACTATAATAACTGCACGGCTGTACCTGCTCAGGCAGTAAGTGGCACGTGTATAAGGTTAGTCACCGAGGCATTATGTGTACCAGCAAAGAACCAGAAATGATGGAAATGTCTTTGTACAGGGAACTGTTTAAATAACTTGTGGCAAATGACATAGGGGACAATCTGCTGGTATAAAAAGAAGAAAGAGACATGATATGCACTGATATTAAAAAACTTCTAGGAAACACTAGGTGAAAAAGAAAATCATGTATTTTTTCACATAAAAAGAAGGGACAAAAGAACATATAACAGTATTTTCTTTTTTTTTAATTCTTTATTTTATTGATTATGCTATTACAGTTGGCCCATTTTCCCCCTTCACTCCCCACCACCCTGCCCATCCCCTCCCACCCACATTCCCCCCTTTAGTTCATGTTCATGTGTCTTAAGTTCTTTAGTGTCTACATGTCCCATACTATTCTTACCCTCTCCCTGTCTATTTTCTACCTACTATCTATGCTACTTATTCTCTATATCTTCCCCCCTCCCTCCTCCTCCTACTTCCCTGTTGCTAACCCTCAATTTGATGACTTTTTTTTTACTGTTCATATTTTTAATCTTCTTTTTCTTAGGTAAGTCCCTTTAACATTTCATATAGTAAGGGCTTGGTGATGATGAACTCTTTTAACTTGGCCTTGTCTGAGAAGCACTTTATCTGCCCTTCCATTCTAAATGAAAGCTTTGCTGGATAGAGCAATCTGGGATGTAGGCCCTTGGTTTTCATGACTTG